>JBBJLS010000001.1:45279210-45299345 GCA_037577275.1 Bryconaethiops microstoma | reverse complement strand
AACCATCTGATGGAAGAACTTTCTGTGAGGAGATTTTAGAGGCAGACGTCTGGTTCCATTCACCTCCACTGTGAACAGTTCTCACTCCAGAACAGAAAGTTTCACACCAAACCCACTGTGAACCTCACTGTTTACATCTTAAACACTTAATTAAGCAGAGCATTTTGAAAAAATCTTCCTCTTTAGATGAACAATAACAAACCATGCGTATAAATCCTTTTTTAAAAATGCATACAAATACACGTTGTCCTTTTGGAAATTAATATTCTTCTAGATTGATACGCTGCACATTCTGAACTGAGGATGTTTCAACTTTAATGTGTTTCTGGCTCTTAACCCAGACGTTCATGACGATATTGAGGTGAAATGCTCCGTCCTTCACAGTGGCATTATTTAATTTTCGCAGAATGCTCTTGAATAGTGAGTGGTATTTTACTATAAGATACACTGATGATGAGCAGGTGGCTGGAAGGACTGATGATGTTTGCCTGGCTTTTTTCACTCCACTGGTATGTGAACGTATGAATGATTTTGCCAATCTGTTCTGCTTCTCTGGCTAAGAAAAATCAATGGCTTCTAGCGAGAATGGCCCAATGAAAGTGTGGACGGATGCCAGTTATGTGGACAAAAGTATTGGGACATCTGTCCATTATATCAACAGGGACTTTCAAATCCATTGACTTTAGTATGGAGTCGGTCCCCCTTTGCAGCTATAACAGCTTCCACTCTTCTTGGAAGACTTTACACTAGATTTTGTGGCCTGGCTCACAATCTCCATTTCAGTTCATCCCAAAGGTGCTGGATGGGGTTGAGGTCAGGACTCTGTGTGGCCAGTCAAGTTCTTCCACACTGAACTCCTCCAGCAGGTCTTTATGGAGCTCGCATTGTGCACTGAGACACAGTCATGCTGGAATAGAAAAGGTTCTTCGCCAAACTGGGTAAACAAAGATGGAAACATGACAGTGTCCAAAATGTCTTGGTCTGCTGAAGTGTTAAGATTCTCCTTCACTGGAAGTAATGGACCTAGCCCCAACCCCAAGAAATAGGTGTGTCCCAATACTTTTGTCTATATATATATATACATATATGTAGTGTGCGTGTGTGTGTGTGCGTGTGCGTGTGTGTGTGTGATAATTCAAAAGGGGAGCTAAGTGCAGCTAACTAAGAATCTGAGCAATGTTTTTAGGCATCCCTTTTTCATTAGAGCATATTTAGTATAAGTATTCAGTAGAGCATTGTAAATTTTTATATGAACTGTAAGTGTTGGCTTCATAGGATGCCTAACAGGCCCTTCAGCACATCAGGCCTTTCAGCATCTGTAAATAAAATTATATTATAAACATTAGACTACTGTGTCTCCATCTCCTGGCGGAGTCAGAATGGATGCTGCAGATACTGCAATCGCTCTTCACTTGATTTCTGCTTGAGGATGTGGGTGGGATTGTTATGACTCACACACTTTTTTGGGGTGTGTAATTAACACGTGCACCTGCCCGATTTCTCAGTACTCACAGAAATAGAAACATTCAGTTTAGATTACATTGCCTCCTAAAACACCTGACAAATTTATTCAAGGACTCAAAATTTGATGAGAATTAAAGATAAAGCGAGGTAGGGGGAGGACCGTTGAGAGGCAGAAAGAGTGTTTTCGTTTTTGTATAATGCTTTAGCACCGTGGGGACAGGGGGGGCACGATGATACATTTCCATAGACCCGCCGTACAAAAACCTCCCACCATCTACTGTCAGTGGCAGCATGCCAGAGAACAGGGACACGCACTCGATTTCACATGAAATTAAACTTCACCACTTAACTTGACTTCAAATGGATGTTCTCTTCATCTCACTCTCATGTTAATTTGAAATTATACATTTTTTCCCATCATAAAAATGCATACTGGTACATCTCAGCTGTGGATACGTTGGTCACTGATTTGATTTTTGTAATGACACTTTAGCTCGGGTTCTGAATCCAAGACCTTATAAAATGAACATCAGTTTGGATGGATGTTTGGATGGATGCTTGAATGGATTAATAAAAGAAGCTGAGGCCTATTTTGAAGCACTGATTAACAATGTGACACTGGAAGTCAAGCATACTTTGGAGCTGGAACAAAGCTGACCGTTTTAGGTAAGTTTAATCGATTCATATGTAAAATTATGAATGTCCAAAATTGCATGACATCGCAGAACTGAGAATTGTGTTTCTTTATGATAGGCAAGCGTTTTGAGAGGTGTTGAAATATCATATCAGACTAATAAGATCTAGGAAATTAGTTCACACATGCATACTGTGACAATGCCGCTCAAGCATACTTTGGAGCTGGAACAAAACTGACAGTTTTAGGTAAGTTCACCTGATTCAGATGGTAATTTGTAGCTTGTAACCACTTCTCAGTTCAGGCATTTGGCATGATTTTCTAAATCTGAAGTGTACTTGCATTCAACTATAACAGAACTGAGGATATGTTCCTCATGAATAGCAAAATTGAGTTTATCACTGATAGTCCTGAGGTTGAGGGTCATGAGATTGGCATTAGAGAGATCTGGGAAATGAGTTCATGGCCTGGTACTGTGACAACAATTATCCAGCATACTTTGGAGCTGGAACAAAACTGACCGTTTTAGGTAAGAATGGTTTTGTTCTTAAATTCTTATGTCATTTATATTCAAATTGTTTTGCTGGCAAAGGAATCTGATTAAGATTAGCATTCGAGTTCTGAGAAATTAGTTCACACACTCATACTGTGACAACGTTGGTCAAGCATACTTTGGAGCTGGAACAAAACTGACTGTTTTAGGTAAGTTCATCTGATTCAAATGTTAACCTTTCAGGTCATGGTGCAGGTCTATGATTGTGAATTTATAAATCCAAAGTGTAATTTTGTTCAGCTGGTTTTTCTTATGAAGTCACAGCAAACTGGTTAAGTGTTAATATCAGGCCCATAAGAGCCTTAGAAAGATCTTGGAAATTAGTTAACACAAATGTACTGTGACTCTACTGCTCAAGCATACTTTGGAGCTGGAACAAAACTGACTGTTTTAGGTAAGTTCAAAAGATTCAAAATCTTGGGGGTGTTTTATGTTCAGGTGTATGATTATGAATTTTGAATTCTAAAGTTAATTTTCACTCAGCCTTGGCAGAACAAAGGACACTTTCCTAATGAAAGGTATCAGTCTTGAGAATCACAGCAAATGAGATTGAAATTTGATATCAGGTTCAGTCCTAGAGATATCTGGAAAATATGTCCATGCATTTGTACTGTGACAACCGTGGTCAGGCGTACTTTGGAGCTGGAACAAAACTGACAGTTTTAGGTAAGTTTCAGTGATTCCAAATGTTATATTTTTGGTTCAGGTGTATGATTATGAATTTCTCAATTCAAAGTGCGTTTTAGCTCAGCCGTTGTAAAACTGACTTTCCTCATGAAAGGTGTAAATAGATTGAGGGCAAATGAAATCCGATTTTGTGTTCATAAGATTAACATTTGGGAGATCTAGGAAATGTGTCCGTATGCTCCTACTGTGACAATCGCGAAGCATACTTTGGAGCTGGAACAAAACTGACAGTTTTAGGTAAGTTGTAGTTAAAATGTTACTTGCAGCTTGTAATATTTGCCTGACTATGGCATATGATTCTGAATTTAGAAATCTTGGCAGAACACTGAGTGTCATAGAAAATGGGTTTGAAATTTGATATCAGGATCATGAAATAAGCAAATGAAATTAGTTCAAACAAGCATGCTGTGACACTGCTAATCCAGCATATTTTGGAGATGGAACCAAACTGACAGTTTTAGGTAAGTTCACCTGATTCAGATCTTAACTTGCTTGCAACCTGTTCTTGGTTCAGATTGTAAATGTCTAAACCAAAAGTCTAAAACATAAAGTGAATTGCAAATTTGTCTTTGAATTGGGTTAGTATTAGAGAGATCTGGGAAATGAGTTCATGAACTCGTACTGTGACAACGCTTACCAAGCCTACTTTGGAGCTGGAACTAAACTGACAGTTTTAGGTAAGAATGGATTTAACCTTAAAATTAAGTCCCTGATTTCACATTGGGTTTTGCTAGTTAAATTTTTGCTGGTTAAATTGTGGATTGTGTAAAAGATTAAGCAGTGAACTGCTCTTAATATTGCTATTCTCATACCATTCAAATGTCAGTGTTGAGGTGAGTAAATGAGAAATGTATTATGCCAGGGTCCTAACATTATTGTTAGAGAGATCAGGGAAATTAGTTCACTCAGTTCATACTGTGACTATGGGCGATCCAGCATACTTTGGAGCTGGAACCAAACTGACAGTTTTAGGTAAGAATAATTTTGTTTAAAAAATTATGTTCACTTTCCATGAGTATGTGAAGGATTACGTACAGTGAAGAAAAAGTTTTTGTGTGTTCTAGTCTTGTACAATTTAAGTGGAAGCAGTTCAGTTCTAAGAGTTTTTTAAAGTACGTTTTTACTTAAAATCTTGCGTCAAAGCAAATGTATGAGAAAATTCACCATACCAGGTTGAGATTCCCATTAGGGGGATATGAGAAATTAGTGAACACACTGATACTGTGACTATGGTAATCCAGCATACTTTGGGCCTGGAACCAAACTGACAGTTTTAGGTAAGTTCTTTTTCTCAAAACCAGGTCAACAGTTATTATTTAAGTGATGTTTAAACCTGTGAGGAATCAGTCAGTGAATCATGATCTTTTCTGTGTTATATTAAAAACCCCACACAATTTGAATGTATATAACCTGAGAAGGTTTCTTCACCAGAAGAGATAAAGCTTTTAGCATCAAGGCAAATGTATGAAAAGGTTCTTAAAATCAGCATTAGAGAGGTCTAGGAAATTAGTTCATACACTCCTACTGTGACACTGGTGGTTATCAAGCATACTTTGGAGCTGGAACCAAATTGACCGTTTTAGGTAAGAACATCTTCTTGCTTTGAAATTATAATAGTGAGAAAAATATTTATGTGCTTTCAGTAGTGTAGGATGCTAAAACATCGTACAACAAAGTCTTAGAAATTACTGATATGGAGTAAATATCTGCTATAATAGTAGTATTGAAGTACAAGTCTAGACTCATTTTTTGCCTTGGCGGCCAAATGCTGTGCAAATTATGAAGCCTATTTTGGCGGTGGCACCAGATTGACAGTTCTTGGTAAGTAAAACTTTCATCAAACTGGAAAAAAATGCATGAATAAACAGAAGTAGCAATTTTAAGAGATAGAATAAGATTGATTGTGTAGGCAAAAGATTTTGCATAAAAGATATTCATTCAAAAGCAAGCTGGTCTGACATCCAGTATAGACTATCATTGAAATAGTTTGAGCTGATATGCTGTGCTTATGGAAGCAGTCCTGCTTACTTTGGTGGAGGAACTAAACTGACCGTTCTTGGTAAGAAATATCAAATTGCTCCATTGATGCTCTAAACTGTTGTGGTCACCTCTATTCATTGATAATATAGTTTGCTTCTACTAGTGTTCATTTTGGTGTGAAAGCTATTTTAAGCGAAGCTAAATTAACTAGCAATATGGTTATTTGGGTAACACTCAGAACTGGAGGGCAGACATTAAAGATACAGCATTGAACCTCTGTGCTCAAATTTGCCAGCGTATTTCGGAGCAGGCACCAAACTCACTGTTCTGGGTAAGAACTGACGCTCTGTTCTGGTTATCATTGTGTTGATAATGTGGTTTAGGTAGGTAAATGCATACATTAAGAGCAAAGATTGAACAAAATGAAACAGCAAAGTAGGAAACTCTCTCAGATGAAGGATAGATATTTAAGATACAGCCTCAAAACTCTGTGCTCAAAACACTCCAGCATATTTCGGAGCAGGCACCAAACTCACCGTTCTAGGTAAGAAACAGGCTATATTCCAGTTTATAATTTGTTAAAATTGTATAATGGCAGGAAGGGTACATTTATTCTAAGAATTATCAGGCTTTATAAAAAATAACAAAAAATCTTGGCAAAATGTGTTAAACACTGCAACTGATTTCTAATTATATGACAGTAGGAACATAATAGCCATTACCTTGTGTAGTTCAGTTATATTACTGCTGTACCATTGTACTTGTTTAGTGAAGTTTGTGCAGATGCACAGAGGTTTTATCAGTAGCTTAGTGTCAGTGTGACAACTATGAACCAGCGTACTTTGGTGGTGGAACTAAACTCACAGTAATAGGTAAGAAAAGTTTGATTAAGTTATTATAATGTATAATACTGAAGGGTTACAATTGCGTTCAAAATGTTTCTGATGTTTCTGAGATGTTAAAGAGATTAATGTCTTGATAACCAGCCAAAAGCAGTAGTAAAATATCCATATGCAGATATGTCACAGACATCATTTAGGCCATGAACAAAATAATGAAGCATAGGACAGAAGATGGAGTTGGCAGATGCTGGCTTGGCAATTTAATTAGGGCATATGCATGCTGTGCCTCTGGAACTCTTCAGGCATACTTCGGTGGAGGCACAAAATTAACAGTCCTTGGTAAGAAATATTAAAATGTATAGAAATCAGTGTTTAATAGCATAAGCACAATGCTTTTGTGATCTACAGTTGAATTGTATAGTTTTCAATGGAAAATTACTCATACAGCTAAAGACCTGAGATTGGTTTATCACAATATATGTATAGAAATACACTCTGGGTTGAATGTAGTGTTACTTGAAAGATTGGCCATTTGAATAGATGTCTTTTAACCAACAAAAATCCATTACAATTTGGATCTTAGGCTTCTTTGTAAGTTCTGATAGAAATGTTTGGGCCATAATATACATTATATAAGTCATCGACTTAATAAACTTGTAAATATAAAATTTAGAAAGAATAGAGTAAAAAGATGGGGAATTATGGCAAATGCTGGCCAGGTCATTTGATTAGTGCACTTGAATGCTGTGCTTCTGGAGCCTATCAGGCTTACTTCGGTGGAGGCACGAAATTAACAGTCCTTGGTAAGAAATGTTATACTCAAAATCTATAGGAATTGGTATTAATAGCATAAGCACACTGCTTTCATGATCTACAGTTGCATTGTTTTTTTATGGCTTGTACAGCTAAAGAACTGAGATTAGTTCATCACAATATGTGTCTTGAAATATACTCTGGGTTGATTTTTGTGTAATTTGAAAGCTTGGCAATTTGAATTGAATTCTTAGCCAATCAAAATCCATAATAACAATTTAATTCTGAGTCTCCTTTGTAAGTTCTGATAGAAATATTTGGCCCATAATATACAGTATATACATGTTATAGACATGATAGACCTCTAAAAATAACATTTATAAAGAATAGAGTAAAAAAACTGAGTCATATGGACCATGGTATGGCAAATGCTAGCCAGGTAATTTGATTAGTGCACTTGAATGCTGTGCCTCTGGAGCAGGTCAGGCTTACTTCGGTGGAGGCACAAAATTAACAGTCCTTGGTAAGAAAATCTATATTCAAAATCAATAGATATCTGTATTAACAGTGTAAGCACAATGCCTTTGTGATCTACTTGTTTGATTCTGGGGATTCTGATTGAAAAGTTCAGATGGACCATAGCAAATGCTGGCCAGGTAATTTAATTAGTGAACTTGTGTGCTGTGTCACTGGAGGAGCAACTCAGGCTTACTTTGGTGGAGGCACGAAATTAACGGTCCTTGGTAAGAATACTCAAAATCTATAAGAATCAGTGTTTAATAGCATAAGCACAATGCTTTTGTTATCGACAATTGTATAGTTTTCTAAGTATATGAGTTGTACAGCTAAAGAACGGAGATTGCTTCATCACCACACATGTCTTGAAATACAGTCTGGGTTGATTTAGTGTGACTTGAATTATCTGCAGTTTAAATAGATGTCTTCTTAGACAACCAAAATCTATGATACCAATTCAATTCTGAGGCTTCTTTGTAAGTTCTGATAGAAATGTTTGAGACATGACATACATTATATGCAAGTCATGGACACGATAAACCTATAAAGAACAGGGCAAAAAGATGGAGCCTTGTGGACCATAGAAAATGCTGGCCAGGTAATTTGATTAGTGAACTTGCGTGCTGTGCTACTTCAGCAGCTCAGGCTTACTTCGGTGGAGGCACGAAATTAACAGTCCTTGGTAAGAAATGTTATATTCAGAATCACTAGTAGTCAGCTGTTCAATAGCATAGACACATTGCTTTGGTAGTCTGTAAAGCATTGATTCATATTGATGTAGTTTGTACATTGATTAGCTATACACAATTCCATGTCTTGCAGTCTGGCAATCCACAAAATCTTGCAGGGTTTTAACGTGATGTGAAAGAAGACAGTTTAAGTCATTTTACGGTCTTCTAGCAACAGGGTTTTTGAGACATTCAATAGAACCTAGTAAACTGAACGATGACAGATCTTTTTTAGTTTTCAGGTAGGATAGTTCACATTAATACTTTAAATGTGCTTTAAAATGTTTACTGGTAGCTTCTAGTTTTTACTGCTCATCATGTCTAGCAAGTCAGGTAGTGAGGTTTTCTCTGTAGCATGATATCAGTGTGAACAATTACAACCCAGCTTACTTTGGCAGCGGCACCAAACTCAATGTGATAGGTAAGAACTGTTTTAATCTTAAAGAAAGTAGTGAATTCCTGTGTTACACAGTTCCATGAATACAATTGCTGTCAGCTAGACCACATTCTGGCATTTTTCTGAAGAAACAGTCTTGATTTTGTAGATCTCATTAAGTGCAATGGGTGATCTTCAGTACTATGGAACTGTGTCACTTTGGCCAGAATTATGTGATCATGGGTGAATATTCTGTAGAACAAATAGTACACACAGCAGTAAAAGTAGATTAGGTGTTCTATAATTATGTAGAGGGACTGCACTCTGTGCTTCAATGACAAAGCTGTGTTTGGTCCTGGCACTCGATTAACAGTCTTAGGTAAGAGTTTCTTCATTCTTTACAGTATAAAATTTTGTTTTCTTAAATGCATGTTGTTGTGTAGAAATTGTCCTTACTTTTGGTATATTGCATCCCAGGGTTGCATTTTCTAGCTTCTAAAACCTCAGAGGAACATCATTTTTTCTAGAAAAGTAATGAAAGTTTTAGGTGTCTCTGATAATGCATCTCCTATTAATATATTCATTTTTAATACATGCTCTCAGAAGAAGGTGTTAAAACTTCAGGGTAGCTAGTGATTTATTTATTATGCTAGAAAATGTTCAGGTATAAGTGGTGCAGGGGGTTTTACTGTTGTTGTTTTACTGTGTGAACACTCAACCTGCATACTTTGGCCAGGGGACCAAACTCACAGTTCTCGGTAGGACTGAGCTTATACGTTCAATTGCTATACATTGTAATTGCTTTTAGGCTCTGTTCCACCCAGCCAGGTTTATTAAAGTGCTTTGGATTTAGAACTGGAGCTCTATGTGAGGGAAAACTGCTGTATGTATAATCTTTAGCACAGCATGTACTGTAGAGTGGGTTTAAAACATTGCACTGGTTCAGAAATTACACTGAAAGATATATGAGTTTCTAAGTAGCTCTTGTTATGGAAAAACTTTTTTCACATGAGAACATGTACATATAATGCACGCTATACACACAAGGATCATGTGTAAGCTGATGTAAAGAATTTCAAGATCATTTTTGCTTCTTGGAAAGCTGCTTGTGGTTTTCCTGCTAAAGAGGCAGTTGAGCTCAGCACACTGCATTATCAGATTAGCGGTTAAGTAATACAATAAGATACCTTGATCAACCAAACTACCCTTCATAATTGGATAAATGAGTACTGATATGTCAATGTTTGTATAATTCCTCTTGAAGCAGAAGACTGTGTGTATTTACAAAAGAAACACTCAGTTTGGCATGTGTTTTAAATGCATGTTGCAATCAAAGTTAAATATCCCTAACTGTTATGTACTAGATATCAGTTACTATTTTAACATCTAAGTGTAAAGATTGTTCACATAATGTAATTACTGCTCTTGTTGCATTCACTGGCAAGTTCTCGAGCAGCTCCTGGCATCTCTGGGGCAATAATAAATATTGACAGGGCAATAATGAATATTTTCATTGCAACAATGAATATCTCCAGGGCAACAATGAATGTCTTCAGGGCAATATGGAGACCTTTATGTAAAAAATTTCTAATTTGTTTCTTTATGGACCTCTAATGTGACTGTATTGTTCAGAGGTATTCTTTTTTATTGCACTTCTACTCCTCAATCCACATTATTCAGGTCCCTGAATAGCCCTCTTACCCTCACACTTTGTAAGCACAATTAGTACATAGAGTCCTTTACCTGGAATAATTCACTCATTCATTGACGCTATAGATGATGGAGGGTTACCTGTTGTTAAGGCTTCTTAAAGGGAATGTGTGTTGCAACTCATTGAAAATGCATTATTTGTAGAGCATCGCATAAACTGTGCCATCTTGTGTTATAGTGTCCTGCATAAGTATTGGGATATAGTCAACATTGTTATTTTTGTTTTTTAAATAGCAAAATTATATATATATATATATATATATATATATATAATTTAAAATATCTCAAACTGTCCTGAAGCTTAATTGTATCCTGATATTTTAAGTCTCTTTGGATTAAAGCGTCTGCCAAATGACTGTAATAATAATTGTAGTTGTAAATAAATTACTAGATAAATAAATAAACTGATTGATGTGGAAACATGCTTTCCAATGGGCTTAAATAATCATCCAAAATAACAAGCGTTCAGTGTGTTTGTATTTATGGAGAGGACTGATTGAGCGTGGTCATTGAGGTATTCAGTGAAATCTTTAATTCCAGGTGTTCGGTATGTGTTTGTGTCTGTTCTTACGTGTCATACTTTGTACAATAACAGTGGAGTGTGTCAAGCAGTAAAATGAAAATGGACAACTACTAACATATTTCATTGCTTTTCCAGAGCCTGGTGTTAAACACTCATTCCCCAGTGTCAGCATTATAACACCTGTTAATGATGAACAGTGTCAGAAGAGAAAGGTCACCCTGGTATGTGTGGTTAAAGACTTTTACCCGGACCATGTGGAGGTGTCCTGGGCGGTTAATGGAAACATGCAAACTAAGGGAGTGGCAACAGATAACAAGTCAGAAAAATCCGATCAAGGTAATTTGTACAGCATTACCAGCAGGCTGAGTGTCCCTTACAGCCGGTGGACTAAAGGCCTCAAATACCAATGTGACGTCACCCTCCATTACGCTGAGGAGAAGGATGGAAAAATGACAACTGTGAACAAAACTATATCTGCCACTGTTATAGGAGATAGACGTATGTGTCTAAATCTTTTACATTTTTTTATACTACTACTACTGTTACTGTTACTTACATACCACTAACTACTGAGTAATACTATCTCTCTTTCTTTAGGTTTTGATGGTAAAGACAATGCAGGTAAGATCTATCATTTAAAACCTTTCCTACTTTTCACCAGATCTGCTGGGCTAGGAGTGTATATTCCTAACTGTCAAATTCATTTTGTTCTTAGATTATGGCTTTAACTGTCATGCTCTTTTTCTTTTTCTAGCAAGCTATATAGTTTCAGTAAACACCACAATGATGGCCTACTTCATGTTTCTCTGCAAGAGTGTTCTGTATGGCATTGTCATCCTGGTGATCATACGAATACAGGTAAACACGAATGGAACAGATTTGTTGTCTACAATTCCATATTTTATTGTTGCATGTCCATCTGAAAACATTTTAACATTTTTGCGTCTGTTTAATGCTGATTTTTAAATGATACACTATGCACGTTCTGTTTTCTGCTACACAGCGTCTCACTTCAAAGTAAAGGAGATCAGACCACTGGGATCCAGAGTGAGAGCTACCACAGTATCACAAGAAGATGCACCACCAACAACGTTTTATTATGAGGCTCTGTGTATTAATGCATGATTATTTTACTGAATTTTCACTATTGCTGCCACTGTGTTCTGCAATGTACTTGTACACTTTATCTCATTTCCCAAATATATGTCTTACTTGTAGAATAATGATATTTATCATTCCTGTTGGAGTAAAGCCCTGTATCTCCAAAAGGGTAACAGTAACACTTTACAGTAATACTACCCTTATAAAGGGTTTATACATTATTTATAATCAGGTCGCTAATTAGGTTGTAGACAGTTTATAAATTATGAAAAATCAGTTGTAAATAAGAAAACAGTTGTCAAACATTGATGGAGTGTCATTATTTGGTGAGATCTCAGATCTTGCTAGTTGCTAAGTTTATCTTTTCTCTTTCCCAGGCAGAATGTTAAACTATCAGCTTCAACAAGGTCTTTATTAATATGTTACTACCATTAAAATACCAGCTCTTGCCAAATAGTGAACCTGCATCATTGTATGACAACTTTAATAACTTGTTTATAACTGGTTATTATCAATGATTTATTAACTGTCTACACCCTAAATAACATGATTATAAATAATTTATAAACCCTTTATAAGGATAGTCATATTGTAAATTGGTTCCAGGGTAACTCTGCAAACTTTTAATGTACACTCTCAAAAATAAAGGTCCAGCAAAGGGTTCTTTGCATGATGCAATAGAAGAACCACTTTTGGTTCCCTATAAGAACCTTTAAAAGTTTAAAAACATTCCCATAATGTAAAGGTTCTTGGAAGAACCCTTAAATGGGTACAGAAGTTTTACCTTGTGTGAAGGGTCTTCAGTCTTTTTAAAAGCTCTTCATAGTCACAATGTGAAACAAAAGTGGTTCTTCTGTGGCATCAAAGAACACTTTGTCACATCTTTATTTTATATTATTTGGTTTTATATAAATGTATGTGATTTATGTAAGAATATTTTCTTTTAAATGATTTTGGAGCTTGTCTATTGGTCCATTTATTATTAAGTATCTATCCAATGTTGACCACCAAGGTTTTGTTCTGGTAGTGACGAGATGCATAATGGATAACAGTTATTATCTAAATTCATCTTTTGGCATTGAAAGCACTGTTACAGCTTGCTTGTGATATCTTTTTATGTTCTTGTACAATAAATTTTAATTACAAGTATATATATTGCATCTCCTTTATTTAAACACCACAAGAGTCATAGACAACTAGGCACTGAGCATTTTCTAAAGGCCAATTTAATGGAATGTGAAAAAACAAGCCTTAAAATGATGCATTTAGATCACAGTCTCAGTTCTTAAGTTCTGAAGCCGCCTGAGGGGCCCCTCTGCGGAAACTGTTCGCAGGGAAGCTTTCCCAAACTTAAATATATCAGGGGCCCCTATGGCTGTGGTGCTGATAGGCATCAGTATCTTTAAGCTTGTTCAGTTTATGTCAGGCTTTGAGTCATTGTGCTAGCTTCTCTGAACTCAAATTTGGCCCAGGGACCAGGCTAACAGTTCTAGGTAAGTAAGTCGTTTAAAAACCTTCACTTCATTAAGATTGTGTGTTGCACACTGTAGCTGTTTGTTCCCTCATCCTTAAAGCATTTTCCCAAGCAGTTTAGAGTGAATGATGCATGTTCATTGACTGACACATGATTAGATTTATCCATATTAAGAATTTAGAATTTATTTGTCGAAACAAATTGTTGCTTTCATCTCATTTTCGTCATTCCAGAAAACTGAATTTTCATAAATCAAGCCAGGCTTCCACTGCAGCACTCCAGCATCTACATTCAAATTATACTCAACTTACTCAAGTCTGCATCTTTGTGACTAAATTTCACAAAATACAGCCTAGCAGATCAATAGAATATGCGTTCATGTCAACGAGGGGTCTCATGTGTGAAAAAAGCTGTACGCTTTCAATAGTCTCAATAAGAAAAGTGCCCATTATAAGGATATCATGAGGTTGTTTGGTTTCTGTTGTGAGTTAAATCATTGTGTACTGGCTATTCCAAAGTGGAATTTGGAAGTGGGACAAAACTTACAGTTCTGGGTAAGTTGCCTTTATTATTGTGTTCATTAATGGCTTCATAAGTACGCTAGTCTAGATGTATGTTACACACTTTTACAAACAGACAGGAGTCTCCTATATATGAATATATATTGGCTCATATCTAGCATAATGCAGTTCTTTAACTTACTATTCCCCCATATTTACAAACAAATTCTTCAGTCCAGTAGTGAAAGAATAATCACGTCCTTTGCTCTACATGTAGTTACTGAACAATAAGCCTCAGTCTATGAATATACAAATGAACAAAAAAGGTCAAAGTCTCAAAAAAGACAAACATTTCAATCATCAGTCTTTGCAAAAGTTGTGTAATGTAATACTTAAAATTGCTTATTTAGTTTGTAATAATAGCAGAACTTTTTTAGACATGTGCAGAATGTATTTACAATAGGTTTTTCAGCAAGAGAACATTTAACCAGAACTACATGTGCATTCAAATGGTTCTTTTAGTGTTCACAGTCCTATCTCTTGCCTTTACCCATGCCTTTACTTAAAAAAAACTTTGAAGAACATTTTTGGGTTAGGGTTAGGGTTAGTGTGTTAATAATAATCATCGTCATCATTGTCATCATCAAACTGATTTTAATTCTCACCAAAGAAAACTGTATTCAGCTGCTGCAAATGGAAAAAAAAAACATAAATAACATAACATAAAAAATGACAAACATAAATAAAACAAACAAATGTATGTTTATATATATATATATATATATATATATATATATATATATATAAAATGTGTGTGTGTGTGTATATATACATATACACACACACTAAAAAGTGTCAGCACAGTACAGTCTGCAAGTAAGTATGAAATTACTATTTAAAGTAATTTGACACATTTAGTTGAGTACTTTCCAGTCAGAATGTTCCTCTGGGTTTCAACAGAGATGTGACATTTGAATAAATATGAGTCAGAAGGGGAACTAGTCTTTTCACTGTTAAACTCTATTAATCACTAACAACTTCTGAACTTTCTGAACACACTTTCTGAAGTGTGTTTGTAATTAAAGTTCTTCTGAAACACACGAGCTAAACACACACCTGGTTTTCCTCTGATGTTTAATATACTCATGGACAGAGTGATTATTACATGTATGTTTTTACCATTTGTGAAACAATTAAAAAATGGGAAAATAAAATGTCAATTTGAATTAGGGTGGTAGAGGTAATAAATAAGCACTAAGCAGGCATTGCTTTCAGAGACCCCCGCCACTTGAATAAATGAAGCTTTAGTTACACCTAAAACGGCACTTCAAAATAAACACAGATCAGCTTACAATGAGCTTGAAGCAACAGATACAGTACCAACCATGTCATAAGCTAGGCCACAGATTTATACAAAAAACTGTCCTTTCCTTCTTATAAGAAATTCCTGGACACAGATTAGGACAAAGGATAAACTAAATACGATTTCCAATGATGGCTCACCATTGGTAATGGAATTAAGCAGAGACCAGACTTAATCCGTGTCCAGAACACCAGCCCTGGATGTTTAGGTAATGAATAAGAACGCTAAACTGTCAGACTCTCAGAATTTAAGGTATCTTGATCATTCAGATTTTTAACTGCAAAAAAAATTTAAAAATCAAGATTTCCCCCACACCAGAAGCCTTTAACATATCTGGAGTCGAAATTTAGCTACTTTAGTTCTTTAGAACTGGAGTTTTTAAATATTTATTGCAATAAAAATTAACAAAAACAGCCTTTGTACATAATATGGTCTGTTTTCACAAACAGCTTCAGCGCTAATCTAGAATCAGTTTTTGTGGCAACAGCTGTCAAATACAGAGGAATCTGATCTGAGATCAGTCCCCTTTGCGACTGCTTTGAGAACACCAGTCCTGGTGTTTTTCTGAAACGGCCTATAGTGCTGAAGTTAATTTTTACAGCTCCCAGTATGCCATATTGTCCTAAACCACGTTCACAAGTCCACTTCACCTTAACGATGTTCACAAGTCCACTTCACCTTAATGAAGAGCTGGATGTGGTTTGAAAGGGGTCTAGAGATGTTTTAAGGATGTATTTACAGAAAAGATTTGGGTGACTATTGACTGTGTTTGTTAGCTGCATTACCCTCAGATTCTAAACATTTGGTGGCTGATCAACTATATCTAGAATAAGTGGAAAATGGTCTTAATTTTATTCCTTTGACTGTGAACACATTGGATAATTTTGGAGCACTGCAGTTTCAAACTTAGTATACTTTTAAGACGTTTCTGTAGCTGAAACACCTCACTGTTGTAGGAAACCGTTCAGTTATAACTGGCAATAAGTGTTCTTGGATGAACAGGAATATGCCACTCCAGTGACAAATCATGATACAGATGGAGAAGAAAAAAAAAAAAAAAAAAAACCCTATCCTTTAATACATTCCATAAAATCTGATTTCATGATAAATAGATAATTCCTAAATTGTCAATGTTCAGAATATAGTCAGTTTTCCCTCCTCTGTATATGCAGAACAGGTACGTCCATGTGACTCCGCAGAACACCTGCCCCACTGGCAGAACAATGCCCTCCTGGGTCCCAGCGTCCCTCCCCGTCCTCTCTCAGACACAAAGGTCACCCCGTAGGTCCATGCAGCAGGAATCCCGATTTTCGCCCATCAGTCATTCCCATTAGTCCCTCCCCCTACAGGATCAGTCGCTGACCCAGGATCTTGCGGTTGATCTCAGCCAAGGCCACGGAGAACACAAAGGCCTTCTCATCTGACAGGTTGGCATAAATGTCGATTTCCTTTTCTTGTTTTTCTGAAGGAAAAAAAAAAAAAAAAAAAAAAACACAGGAAAATGTCACTAAAAGAATATTCAGAAGACACGTGTGGAAACATCCAGCCTACAACCTTCAGTCCCAGCCGCAGCGCTACAGTGCTTAGGATTCTACCTCATTAAACACAGCTGTCTGAAGTCATCAACTAATTAGCTAGGCCTTCATGAGTTTGAGAAGTGTTACAAGGTGGAAACACTAATGTCTGCTGAGCTGGGGCTCAGGAACAGAATGGTCCTGCTCTAGACAGACACAAACTTTGAATTAAAGTAGCTAATCATAGGCTACTTTCAATGTAGTGCAGACCATTTGTAATATCAGGGCTGCATGATATGAACAGAATATCAGTATTGCGGTTATTCTGTTACATGTCTCAACTGCGATGAAGTTCAGTATATTAAAGGGCCTGTTTTATCACTTTTCTGGAATTAAAAAGGCTTAAAGGATGTGAATATTTGTTGCCCTGTCCACACAGTACATATATGGAACCTAAGCTGCAAAAACGAGTTGCAATACAGGGCAGTCAATCAGAAAAGAAATCAGCTACATATATCAGCCTTAAAGGCACAGAAACAAAAGCAGGCTGGTTGGACAAGAGTTGGGTAAGAATAAATTATGATGACTTGTGAAATCTTTTGGTACATAAACCATCCCAAATATGAAAGAGAAGGAAAATGTAGAACATGACGCCTTTAAAACACCTCAGTCCATCTGTGACAACGGTTAAAGACTGGTCAAAATAATACACTTTTGTCAGTTTGTATGAAGACCTTGATGTATATGAACACCCAGTAACTGACATGAAACTGGGATTGGTCACTCTGTCAAAAACTGTAATTGGTTAGAGGCTCATTTGCATATCATCCAACAAAAGTCTAATTGTGTTGTGGCCAATCTTTAATCTCTAAATGGTGTTGCTGAATTTGTGCATGAATAGGCCGGGCTAAACCACTCTAGCCAGAATAAGGAGAAATATATAATGTGTTGGCTTTGTGACATCACAAAAACTGTGATTTGAAAACAGGCTGATTTTGTAGCTAATTTTTTGTATTAAATGTAACCATTTGAAACAATATTTAGACTTTAAGCCTTTTTATGTCCAGAAAAGTTAAGATATGGTCCCTTTAATATCTTGAAAGTAAAGTGGCCCCTTATAGTCATGCGTGAAAACGCCATAGCACACAGTGTGAACAATATGAAATACCTTCTCTGCATTTAACCCATTCACCAAGTGAAGCAGGGGGCTGCCACCAACAAGGGGCGCCCGGGGAGCAGTGTCTGGGGACAGTACCTTGCTCAAAGGTACCTCAGTGATGACACTATCCCACAACCTTCTGACTGCAGGGCCAATACCCTAACCACTAGGCCACCAGCTGCCCCACAATAATCACAATCATAATATGTTGCAGTAAAATCACAATACAGATAGTTTGTCCATATTGTTCAGTTCTAGTTGAGTTATTCTTTTATGTTCACCAGGGGTGCACAATGCATTTAAATTATGCATCCAGAATATTAAAAGTATTTAGATTTGGGCAGAAAAAAATTTAATGTAGTTTTCCATGATATTAGGCCCTTTAATGAAACATGAAGCCAGTCAGTGTGGAAATACTGACAATATCTAAAAATATGTCTAGAAAAGCTTATTGTGAAGTAATCTGTCATGATAACTTGCAGTCATGTTAGCCACTCTTAGCTGATAAAACACAGGAATTTCCAAAACAGCACTGCTTTATTCAGTGCCGAGAGCCTGAAGTGTACATCATTTAGCAAAAACACAAAAGCAGCCACACACTTCTCCCCTGACAAATAGTTTCTCCCCAGTCTCCCAGCACACACAAAGATGAACTATTAATGGGCTACTTTTGGCTTATCAAATCAAAGCATTTTAAACACAAAGCTCAAATGGCTCATCAGAAAGCCTCACTGCGATGTTCTGGAGCCTTGTTGGATTTATATCACCCAGAACGTTCCTCACCCACTCGTCAGAGCAGACTTGCTGACAGCTGAGCCAGAAATAATTTTTATAAGCAAGATGTGGAAAATGACCAGTTCTGCATGGATGACTCAAAAGGGGAGAATGACTGTAGTGTTAGTAGGTGCTGAAAGAGTGAAAAAAGGCAGAAATGACGTTGGTGAAAAATACACGGGTTTCAGGGCATTGAATCAGCTACATAGAGAACAGTAATGAAACCTTCAAACTCAGCCAGATGAATAACTAGTTATGAATAAGGGCGCTTCAATTTGAAGCCCAGAATATAATGAAACTGGCAATCTTTCAGTTTACACCAAAGCTAAATGAAAGATTTACTTATAAAAGCATTGTTTTGCATATTTTCATATGCATATTTCCTGGGGTTATTCTGCATAGCAAAACAAACAAAACAACTGAAGATACTCCACCATTCAGTTCACTCACCTTTTTCCTCCTCCTGCTTCTTCAGGCCAACCGTCTTCGGTCTGCCCCGCCCTCTCCGGATCGGATCCGACTGGCTGTTGGTTCGGGGGCGCCTCCTGTTTTCCATGTCATTGGGGGACGCCAAGTTAATTTTCTCCTTCCTTATTCTTTCCGTCCGTCTTCTCTTAGCATCTAGTTTGTCTGAGGAAAGAAATCTGAATTAAAAAGTATGTAACGTACACAAACTTTTCATGGAAAATTGGCCCACCCCTCATTTGCCAAATAAGTCTTTCAAGATATCTGACACAACTCTGTTTTAATATCTTTATTTTCATGAGGAAAACACATATTAAAAAAGAGGCATTGAACAAGCTGGTAAAAAAAAAAGCCAACAGAAATGGATGACACCATTAAGCCTTACACACCCAGTCACAACAGGGTCTTTCAACGCGCATCTACAATGAGAAAGAGAGAGACAGAGAAAGAGAGACAGAGACAGAGAGAGAAATGGCATTTCAGTGAACACATAGGCATTACTTTTTAAAGGGCGCCCTAATTAGTAGAGAGACGCTCATCAGCGCATTGGCACAGGAGACCTGAGCCACACTGAGGAGGGTTATTTATAGAGCTCTTCATGCTCAGAGTGAGCTCCAGCCAATGCAAGACCTGGCAACCCTGTGGCCTGCTCCCAAGGGAACGGTAGGTGTAAAGGGAATAAGGACAGTGGAGAATAAACTGCAGAGCTAATACAGGTCAACAGTCACCACTGCAGAAAGAGTACAAGACTACCAAAATAATGGAGACGTTTTAAAACAAAAATGAAGACTGTCCTGAAAATTACAAAGTAGGGGAAAAAAACCTAATACATAGAAAAATATTTACAATTTCATATGAAGACCTGAAAATGTAAGTCAAGTTGTCCTTGAGTAGACATTTTTATTAAAATCCATATACTGTAGTGTGTATAATTTATATATAACAGTGACACAATCTTCATGATTTGGGCTCTGCATGCCACCACATTGGATTTGAAATGAAACAACTACAACAGAATT
>JBBJLS010000001.1:45256176-45279110 GCA_037577275.1 Bryconaethiops microstoma | reverse complement strand
GTGTTTGTGTGTGTGTGTGTGTGTGTGTGTGTGTGTGTGTGTACTGGAGTGGGACATTTCACTTTTATCAAGGCCATTAACAAATTAATACTTCTTTAAAACTTTCATGATTTCAAATTATTTATCTGAGTAAAAGTACAAAAACTAATTTGAAAACACAACGAATAGACACAATATTCTGATTAAAGTTCACTGAGGGAGGACCTCTACAGTCATCAGAAACACAGGTCATGGATCATGACAGCACTTAACATGCAAAGAGCTGATGTGTGTTTTCATCTGTATTTTAATGACAGTAAATTATTCTCATCACTTCCATGCAGTTCAGATTTCTGTCCTGTGAGTCTGTTTTCAACATGCCACCTTTTCAGCGTCAAGCAATAATTTATTTAGTCGGAAAAGGAATGCTATTGGCAGATCAAAGAGAACTGTGTTATTACTAATAATTCTAATATTATTAATAATGTTCTATTGGCTAACACTAAAGAGTTGTTTTATAGTATTTTTGTGTATCAAGAACTAATTTTTCACTACTCTTTTTTCTCTTAAGAGCCCAACATAAGCAGCACCAAGCCCAAGATCAAATTACTGCCACCTACTTGGAAAGAGTCCTGCAACAAAAACACAGAGACTGTGACTTTGTTGTGTCTAGCGAATAATTTCTATCCCGACCATATTAGCTTTACCTGGCAGATAAATGGTAAAACTGTAAGTCATGGAGTTGCAACAGACCACACTGCCCTACGAGATCCAGAAACAAAGTTTTACAGCATGTCCAGCAGACTGAGTGTCCATAAAACTGAATGGAAAGACCTCAAGAATAATTTTACTTGCATTGTGGGTTTCTACAATGGAGAAACATTCCATAATGATCAGTCCACCATAAGAAATCGAGAAGGTACAGTATAAACAAACACTTTTCATAAAAGCTTGGTCAAAGCTTTCTTTCTCCAGCCTTGGTGCCCACTGCCCTGGACAATTTGGAGCTAAGAGCCAATGATATAGAAGCTAAAGACACTTGAAATTGATTCATAGTAATCTATAGAACCCTTTTTTTTTCATTTTTCTCAATCATAGAACCATATAATTATGTAAATAACTATTTAGACATTCAAACTGAGTTGCACTGGCTCCACATACAACCATGTAAGACCTTTGGCTTTTCCAAAGCACTCCTTTCTTTAGAGTTGTAGTTTAAATGCCTAATCTAGATGTTATATGTTCTATTACAAAATCTGTACTGTTGTCGGATGCATTGCATTAATTTGAATATTGTTCATATATAATTACTTTTTCTTTTTTTGCAGCCACTGTATCAGGTGAGTTGAAACTTTGGATCTCTCTAAAAACACTGATACACCATGGACAGTAATTTTAAAAGAAGACACTATTGTTGTAGAGATTGCATTATAAATTAGAAGATTGCACTTATATTCCATCAGTATATATGTTATCTGACCATAAATGATCGATATTATGCTATTTGTTATCATAGTGAGGCAGCTGGTCACAATCCGCTTCGGCTACATCCTGTTTGTCTTCAAGAGTGTGGTGTACGCTCTGTTCGTCACTGCTTTTGTATGGAAATGCAAGGTAAATACTGCAGCTGCCCAGAAGTAACTAGCATGTCTATTCTCACTGCAGAAGACTGTAACAAATCAATAGGATAGAATAGAATAGAATAGAATAGAATTATTGCCACTGCAGTATACAGGAATGTACAGAGCAATGAGATGGACCAGTATTTAAGGAGATAGAATAAAGAAATGACTAAGAACTAAATTGATAACTAGAACTAATAGTATAGGTGTCAATAGCAGCAAGTCAGTTTTTAGAATAAATAATTAAGACACAGTAAGCAGTACTGAGCGATATTACTCTGAGTGACATTCACATTGCTCTGTAATAGCTGAGTTTAGTTTTTGTTTTTAGTTTTTTTGAGAGCAGTCACTGCTCTGGGAAAAAATAGCTAGAATAGATCTGTAATATATAGAATAGATCTGTAATATATTTTCTTTCTTACTGACTGACGCATTGGTTCTTTCTCTACAGCCTACAAAAGAGAAGCCACTGCTGAGCGAAGACTGATGTATTTTGATCAGCTATGCTAAAAGTCTTTAGCAAATGAGCCCATGCTGGAATGAAGAAAAATCAAGCACCACCACAAAATGAGACCCAGTTATTGTATATGCATGCCTGAATATGTAACCCATATGTTTTAATGCATGTAAGCTGAGTGTTTTGACAGCTTTCTCTTGAAAAAGCTTTTCTTGTAGAAATCGATATATATATAAAAAAATTGTTTATTGCATTTCTGATAATAGGACTCCATTGCTTGCTTCAATGTCTTTATAACCTCCAAAATTATCCATCAGTTTTATAAACATCTTTGAAAAATATGAATTGTAACATAAATAAACTGTATTATAACTATTCTGTGTGTTCTTGCTTCCAGAGCATAATACCTAATTGTTGCTTTGTTTTTTACATAATAATTATGAATTATCACATTTTAATTCTCACTAATCTCGGAAAGAGCTGTGCTTGCTTTGTTGTAGAAAGAAAAAAAAAAGAAGATTTTTTAAGAAGAAAAGACACTTTCGATTTTTATTTCTTGACATCATTCAAACACAGCAGGTGCCCTTTATATTGTGTGAAACATTAACGATGAATGAACCAACAGAAATGCTCCTGAATTACTCAGAATAAAATGTATCCCACATTAACTTACATTAGAAGTAAAAGAACTTTTTGCCGCCTTCTGCAAAATCTGCTGTAAAGCCATTTTGAAGATATTTGTTTTTTTCTTTTGGACACTGATGACACTCAGAATGTATAATGCTGGTGTTTTTACAGCAGACGTGTACAGTGATGGAAACGGCGAAACCCTCTCACACAGCAGAAGCATCAGTAAAGGGATGGTTTCCACTGAACACTGCAGTGGAAAATCTGCAGATCTGAAACTGTGTGGGCATTTATGTCATATCTGCATTTTCCACTTTTACAAGCACAGTGAGTAGGTACTGTGACTTGCTATGAACAGTAAATGACTACTGAAACATGTAAATCTGATCTCATGGTCCGAGCATAATTTAAAACACGGAAATTTGTTACTTCAGTGATCAGAGCTCTGACCTGTACTTTATAAGGGCAATGTGTTCTACTGTTACCTTAATCTGATCCAACACCAGGGCCGTGAAATGACACAGCAGTACATATAACTGCAGAGTTATTATGTAATCACGTATGTTCTGTTGTTCAGATGATTATCAGTGACTTTGGGAGGCCTGTAATAGAGCTAACATGTGTCAGGGAGGGCTGAGAGCAGGATGTGGTGACTGCTTTCTGAGAGAGGCGTGGGGGGTGTAGAGGCAGACGGGGCAGGATGTGGCGAGAGCGTTCTCAAAATACAAAGCTTTCCTCACACCCGTCCCTCACCGCAGACCTCCTTCACACACTCACACACACACCTGCTGCTGCTCGCAAAGCCTCAAAGCCCATCACTCTACAAACTTCAGCACGGAAACTGGTGCAGAGCAAACTCATCTGTGAAACATGTTTACAGCTTCGCTGCTGCTTGCACAGTTTCTAGTTTGCATCTGTTTTTTATGTGTCATATGTTCATTCGTTGCATTCTCACTCAGCCCACTTACACTGACACTCAGATCAAAACAAAAGTCTTGCTAAGAAACATTAGATACCAAGAAAAAGGATTTAAACTTTACATTTAAATAGGGGCCAGTGGGCTCTGTTGTGTGAAAAGTATCTATGTGAATGTTCCCTAAAGTTCAACTGATGGAAACTGCAAATACTTTAATCCCATTACAGGCAAATGCTGTTGAAACTCTCAGTGTGTGACATGTCGTAGGCGTCTTACTGTCATAGACATGGTTCACTCATTCAAGGACATGTAGTCTCACACAAATACACAAAAAGAAACACTTCCAAACAACAAGTGCATGAGAAGCAGTGAATACAAACAGTACGGAATTAAACATCAAGTCACATTTCATATGTAAACAGAGCCCCAAGTGGTGAGGTTATAAAATTAAAATGTAGCTTGATTACATACAATAAAGGGCAGAGAGCACACATCACACAGTCCCACTTCATATTGCGTCGCACATTATTAATGTAGTGTAATAGCCCTCACCCTATTACACAAAATATGCTGTTACAACTATCAAAATACATTTGTGTGAATACAGGAGTGAAAAAGTACACATATATGTATTTACATAATCTATAAAGGACAAAGGGTGAAGGGGTATTTGGCTGATGGTCTTATCCAGAGCTTGCAATCACTAGTTACAGGGAAAGTCCCCCTGGAATCACTGAGGGTTAAGTGTCTTGGTCAAGGACACAATGGTAGAAAGTGGGAGTCTGAACCTGCAACTTTGTGGTAATTGGGTTCACAGGCATGTAATTGTGAACGCATTGCCTGTCGTTACATTGCTGTTGCATGTATTGTTAAAGTGCAGCTACACAGTTATTAAAGCGAACTAATATATAGTTCTATTTATGTTTAGTTGTATAATTCTAAAAGTTATATACACTCTAAGTCACATTTTGTCTTTGTTCACCTTTTTATTGCAAAGTGTTGCTAATTTGCTTTTACTTTGAGAAGTATTTGTAACATTTTTTTTTTTTTGTCCAACAAGGTGCCTTCATTTTCAGTCTGTACTTCTTTTTCACACGTGCATCACACTGCGAGGCCTTCAGAAAGTTTAGGTTTAAGCAAATGCAGTAATTGATGGAGATACGACAACTTCAAATGATTAATTATTATGTAATTTAATAAAAAATTGGTCAAATAACAAAAACGTAATTGTTCCCATAGGGCAACAGCACCCAACAATGAAGCTGCAGACTGCAATTAGTGAACTAGTTAACAACCTTTTTACATTATTTTGATGCATATCAATGCAATTATTTTCACCTGACCTCCTATGTTCTTAGAAAAACATGTATGTTTGCATTGCAGATTATACTTATATTGTTGCATGCTGATGCTAGTTGGCACAGAAATATCCCTTCTTCTTCAAAAGATTGTTTTTGTCCATTGCTCCATATGACTTACTGTCTCAGTGAATGCTATGATGCAATTGTAATTTATGCAGTAAAGTTTTAGTTTAGTTCAGGTCTGCAAGGACATCCAGTTAGTTTGCAAATAGAGTATGTCAAAATCAGACTTTCTGTCCAAAATGCATTTTTACAAGGTGATCTCTAAGCTCTAAAGGCTTGGTGTGGTTTTTGTACAGCTCAGTGGTTGCTCTGCGAGACTGTGGGGACTGGCTGCACAGTACCACACAGCAGAGCTGCTCGCATTCACTCCATCAGACTCCAGGTCCATCTGATGCTCACCAGGTCTTTTCGCTTTAAACTGGCCTTTACTAGATGGGTTCACAGACCCAGTAGACAGAGAATAGAATTCAAGAGTGAACCCTGATGCTGGAGTCCAATGGTACCAGTACAGGTATGGGTTGCTAATGCCAGTCATGGAGCAGGAGACCTTCAGAGACGATCCAGGAGATAAGATGAGCTCTTTTGGGTCTTGATGGACCTGTATGACCTGTGCACCTGCAATAATGAACATGAATTAGTGCTGCTGAAACCGTTTTCAGCAGTACAATATTAATGATATTATCACTTACAAACAGTGGAGAGCCACTGTAGTGTTATAAGGCTAAAAATCATATTCAAATGTGTCATTTTAGAGAAGTACAACATATAGTAGCAGTGCTTAGGGCTTAAATAAGCTCTTACTGGCTGGGGGCGGAGCCCTGTCACTGAGTAACTGAATATCTGAAATATTTAATGTTTGATAAAAGCAATAGTCATTCCTTCATAACACTGTGTATCTATAGTGAAACATTCACAATAAAATATTATGACTTAAAATTTTACTAGCATTAAAACACACTCACACAAACACAAACGCACACGTGCACATGCACACACACACACACACACACACACACACTCACGAACTAAAGTCATACCCTTGAGGACACGGCCCTGGTGACAACGTTTAGCTGATTATTTGTGAATTAGTAAAAAAACCATCAACTAATCACTCTGAATTCATGAAAAATACATGTTTAATACCAACTTTATTAACATATTGGGACTGTACTGACTTTCATTCTAAATTTCAGGGGAAACTTTTACACAACTTCAGTTCAAAATGTCTTGCAGTGTTCTGACAGACCCAGTTACAGTTTATGAAGTTCTGGGAATAATTTTGTGTTACTGTAACAAATGTACATCAGCTGAAATAAGTGACATTTTAATGAGCCAGACTGATGATCATTTTACTCCTTATGTGAATAGGAGTAAATGTGAATGAGGACTGTTTTAAGGTGAATAACCAGTTTGATTTAGCTTTCGTATCTAACACTGTGACGGGATGAGCTGAACATTTTAGGCTTTTTTTGTTGGTTTATTTTTCTTGTTGTTTCAAGTATCAAGTATCTGATAAACACCTCCAGTGAATACTTGTCATGAATGTTAGTGATGTGACATAGTGAGTTTGTTTTTGGTGCTCTTGGAAAAAAACCTGTTTATTGCTGCTTCAGAATCTACACAAAGATGTTTTCTTTTCACATGGTCAAAGATGGCATATGTCCCACATGTTACTACTTCATTCTTCATTTTAAGAAAAATCTTCCAGATTTTCTTTCCTTTAGCTTTCAGTCATTAGATCACTCTGTATTGGACACTGTTTTAAAAATGTACATGAACAATAAACAATTAGCAAATATTTTACTGTCAGTATTATTGATTGTTCCTTTTTTAATGACTTAAGTTAGTAAGCTGTTCCATACCTGTGAACTTCTTGCTGACCAAGAAGTTCAATCACAAACATGTTTTAAAACATGTCCTTAATTACTTTCACAAAGAAGCCCCATTTTAAAACATATAACTGTTTGTCAGGTTGTTCTTGGGAGAATTTTTTTCTTGAAATGAGCACAATCTGGAGGAGGATGTACACCAGGCTCTGAACAAATTTGTCAAAGAGTCAAACGATGAATAACACTGGAAAATCAGCTAGTTTGGAGAAAAACAAGTAATGAGTAAGAACAATGATCAGCTCTGAGAAGGCCACTGTCACCATCTCTGTTCAAAAAGAGAATTTCACTTTCAGTGCTAGCTTGCATCCTGTTGAATCAACTCAAGAAGCCTACTTCGATAGATTTTTTTTTACTGTCAGTAAACACATGATTTCACGGTTCACACATGGAGTCTCAGTCAACGCTCATATACGATCATACGCATTTCTAACACCTTTGAGAGGAGTGTGGTTTTTGTACAGCTCAGTGGTTGCTCTGGGAGACTGTGGGGACTGGCTGCACAGAACCACACGGCAGAGCTGTTCTCATTTACCCCATCAGACTCCAGGACTATCTGCAGCTTTTTGGGTCTTTGAGACCGAAACTGGTCTTTCTCGGCTGGGTTCACAGACCCAGATGTTATAGAGAAGAATATCATTTGGAACCCTGCTGCTGGAGTCCACTGGTACCAGTACAAGTACGGATCATTAGTTCCAGTTACGGTGCAGGTGACTCTCAGGGGTGATCCAGGGAGAAGAGTCAGAACTTCTGGGTCTTGATGGACCTGAATGAGCTGCGCACCTGCAATGATGAGTGTGAATTAATTTAAAGGTGTCGTTTAAACGTCTCTCAGCAGTATTATATTAATGATTCTTTTAGCTTACTTGTGCTGGGGAGCCATAAAATGCTGAGAATCAAATACAAATGCAACATCTTATGCAGTATAACACCAAGTAATAGGGTTACAGTTTAAACAGGCTCAAACCCGACCAAGGGGCGGGACTCTGTGGGAGGTGAAATTCCAGGTGTTATTTCAGACACAATAAAAAAAGTAGTATTGCATACTCTGCATTCTGTAACAAACGAACTCATAAACTCAAGCACTGTTTAACACGAGTTTATGTTCTCATTCTCACATTTCCTTTAAAACTGTTCAAATGAAAAGAGACATTAATTCTGTCCATATTCACCAAGTGCTGGAAAATGCACAGGTATTGTGGAAGCAGGGGGGCTCAGTGGGGTAAAACAGCAACATTTATCTCTCATCTGAACCGCTTACCTATGGGCAATCTCGCATCTTCAACTTGCCTGTCCGGCATGTCTTTGGAGTTAACCAGAAACCCATGCAAACGTCACACAGAAAGGACCCTCAGCCATCCTGGAACTGACGCTCTCGCTCTGTGGCAAGTCAAGTCATTTCATATACACAGTACATAGTGATATGAAACAACATTTAGGACCATAGTGTAACACAAAGAACAAAAAAAAGAACATCACAAAGAAAACAAAAACACCACAAAACGACACAAATATGATCAGGATAGGACTAAAGAGAGAGTGTAAATGAATAAATAAATAAAACCTGGACGCCATTGTGTCGCCCAAACTGGCAGCATAAACAAAGAGATTTACAAAGTGATTATTTTAAAAAATGAATTTACAAAGGTACACAATATGGAAAGGATAGTGATAGCATTATGTTGAAAATGTTTATTTATAGCAAAAATACAAATATTTAGTACAAAAAGGTTTCAGGTAGATAATGTCATTTAATATCACTATTTATTTTGGTGTATAATGTCACTTAAAAGAGCCTCTCAATGTCTGGGGAACTGTTTCTAGAGGAAAATGCCATCCCCTTTAACTGTAAAACTGTATCTGTGTAGCAGTTTAGTGTGCATAATATCATGCAAAAATCTTTGCAGACAATTTAGTATAGCACAAATACTTATAAAGTTTCATGAAAGGAATGTATTATTTAGGTCAAATCATTCTCAGTCTTTTCATTCATAATAAATCTGGTTATTAATCAAAAGTGACAACACAAAAAATCTGTTTAGAAAAACTGAGGTATCAGATGAAAATCTATTTTAGGGCATGATTATAAAAGGGGCCTTTACCTCATGTCTGGGGGGCTTCTTGCACCAAAGAACTAACTTTATTTTTTATATTAAAACAAACAACAAATGTACTGCTCCAGAATAATCCTATATTTTGATAATCATATGTTTAAACATACAAATGCATAGATCCAGGGAAAGGAAATTTGATCAACTGACCCCAAAAAGTCGAGGCAAAATATGGTCAAAAGCCAAGTGATGAACAATAATGCCAGGTTAAATGTGATGTAACATGGAAAAAAAACAGTAGGAAGAAATGGTAGCTGTGACAGGGCCAAAATCTCAAAATGAGAATTTCATTTTTAGTGCTTGTTTATTCTTTCTACAGTCAACCTGAGAACTGAACCTTCTTAGGTAGACTGTCAGTAAGCGCATGACCTCCTGGATCACACACGTAGTCTTAGTCTTGAAAAACACTTCCAAAACGTCTATTTAAGAGGTCTAAGCTCTAAAGGCTTGGTGTGGTTTTTGTACAGCTCAGTGGTTGCTCTGCGAGACTGTGGAGACTGGCTGCACAGAACCACACAGCAGAGCTGCTCGCATTCACTCCATCAGACTGCAGGACTATTTGCAGCTTTTCAGGTCTTTGAGAACTAAACTGGCCTTTGCTTGATGGACCAACTGACCCCACACCCACGGAGAAGAATTCCAGTGTAAACCCTGCTGCTGGAGTCCACTGGTACCAGTACAGATTTGGATAATCAGCGCCAGTTACAAAGCACAGCACTCTAAGAGACAATCCAGGATAAAGGACCAGGTGCTCCGGCTCCTGCAGGACCTGAATGAGCTCCGTACCTGCGATGATTAAAATAATAAATTAGAAAAATGCTGCTAAAAGCACTTGCAACAATCTTATACTGATGAAATGAATGGCTTACATAGAGTTGATGTCAACTGTAGTGTCAGAATGCAGAGAATCAAATACATATGTGTCATTTTGAGAGGAAAAACATACAGTAGCAGTGCATAAATGCTTCAACAGGTTCTTATTTGGGAAAGGGGCGGGACCCTGTGGAAGCAAACTGCATGTCACTTACACATCACTAAGAACTCAATGGGAAACTGTTCAAAACTGGTGACACCATGTACTTCAGTATAGTCGGTACTTGTGACAACTGATGTAGACCCTGAATGAAAGTTGTGTAAAAAACTGGATTTGTAGCTTGGTTACAACATGAATTCTGTAAATAGTCAGAACTTTAAGAGGGGTTATCCACGATGCTGGTGGCTTTGCAGATGCAGTGTGGGGTGTAAATGTCTGTGATAGGGGGAACGAGACCCCGATCTTCTCAGCTGTCCTCACAATCCTCTGAAAGGTCTTGCAATCCAAAATGTTACATGTTCTTGACAAAATAAATTTTAAAAAATCGGTCTTCCCTCCTCTTAAGACCAAAAGCTCCTTCTTTGTATTCCTTGAGAATGGAAGTGAATACATAATTTCTAAACACTTTGGTTTACAAATAACTTGAATTTTTGATATTTGTCATTTAAAAAAAGAACAGAGAAGTATTTTGTCTCGGTTTCCTTTATCTCTCCATTTATAACAGAGGTCACCACTAGAGGTGGGAGAAAAATATTGATTATAGTATCATGATATTATTCCATTTCTAAGACAGTGGCGCAAGTAGACGTCTGCGCGACGGCCTGTCCATGCGACTCAAAAACGGTGCTAAATGTTTTATACTTATGTTGTAACTTGCACTCTGTCAACTGTTGAATGTTGTATGTTGCACTGTGGTCCATGGAGAAACGTCTCATCTCACTATGTATGTGTACACAGCTGCTGACACCTTGAACCTTGATTTTTGAGCACAATATCCATACAGTGGCATCAACAAGGGTGATCCTTAACCAGGGTCATGGGGGGCTGTATTTATTTAGTTAATATTGTTTAATAATTTTAAGTTAATTTCATATACTTGTATTTTAGTACATACATCCATAAGGTGGCGCCAGACAAGGTGGCGTTCTTCTCTTCTCGAAGACAGCTGCAGTTTGAAAACAAATTACATATTATTTAATGCAATCTACTTAATCTCTATATGAGACACCAATTTCTAGGTATCACTCAATCAAAACATCAAGTGCTATCAGGAACACCTGTAAAGAACGTACTGCATATCTTAATGACTACAGAAACACACATATGGGCCATGCCTATGTAAACGAGTGCTAATAACTGAAACTGTACACAAAGCATGTAGTGGGCTCTCCTTCACCAGGCTGCCTACTCCATGCGGGTATTATAAGGGCATCTTTGGAGCCCATGTGCTCCTGTTAAAGTTTGGACACCCATAAATCCACGCAACTCTGCATTTCCAATAACGGTGCTTTATCAAGTGGTCTCATTTATGTAACATATTGTGGTATTGTACTTGAACTCACCGGTAATTGGATCTCACCCCTCTGCCAAGTGGGAACCACATACAAATCAACAATGTGGACATTCATTCCCTAGTTATTATAAATCAGAATATTAAGATGAATAAATCTACAATTACTTAAAATTTAAAAAATGAAATTGAGGCAAGTGTGACTGCCGTACATATCTGTAGGCTGATTCCACGATGATTTGTAGAAATGTTTTAAAAATCTCCCACCCAATGCCCTCCCACAAAAAATCTTCAAACCGTAGCAAATATCTGCTTCAATCCTAAACTCCAAAAGTCCTCGCGTTAGGCTGATGGCGCCATCGCGCACAATAAGCTCTTGTGCCGGGCGTGTTTTATCAAGAACTAAAAATGAAAAACTATACTAGTGATTGACATTTAAATTTTTGCTCTATTTATAGCTGTACTTTGTCTTAAAGTTTAGGCTCCTCATCACCAGCCTCCAGGGAACACTGTCTTAAGTTGCTTCCCTTTTCTTTCAAAAAAGCTTTGTTTCTGCTGACTTTGTGCCTGCTCAATGTTGCTAAGAACCTAACGGATCAGTGAAAAGAATTTAGTATACTATGGTACAGCACACGCAGTTACAGATGTCTTATACAACAGCACCCACCTTTTCATCGAGGGCTTTAATGTTAGTAAGTCTCATTTCAAGTTCATCCTATGGGTCCTGTATTTCAAAATCTCCTCCAACAGGACAGGAATTCATCACCTCAGGTAGACGGGGATGTCGATGGAAAAGCAGATAATATGGACTGTGGTGTGTAGATCTCTAAATTTGAAGAACATTTTAAAATACATCAACAGCAATACAAAAAAGCAGTGCAAAAATAAAATGATACACACCACCTAACAAAAGCTATCTAAATAAAACATGTTTTAAATTAGTAAAAATTAAAAAAAACCTACCTGCAAATGCAAGTCCCAATCGTTGTGTTCCTCATTGACACATTTTCTAGGGGCACGCTTAATGTTTTAGTTGGTCCGTTCATCCTTTACCAAATAAATACACAATACAATGACTAAACAAAGTACAAATGACTTCCAAGACTTTTTCACTAATATTTTGTTCACGTATCACTCAGTAATGATATAAGAAGCAAGGGTGGGGGGCACATACCCTGTTCACAAATTCTTTTGCTTGGTCTGAAATTATTTTACGGACCATTGCAAATAAATACATCTTTGAAATGTACGCCGCTTACCCTTCACTTGCAGACTTGGTTTGCAAAGACTCTGCAATGACCCATTTGGTGTAAAGATCGGTCATAGTCAGAATGTACTGTTTTTATTCCTTCAGAGGGCCGATAAGGTTCATTCCGACCGCTTCCCATGCCCCATTAACCTGTAAAACTATGTTCCATTACTACATTAAATAGAAAAACTCTTTACAGTACATAGAAATTGTGCATTAGACAGTAGACTATACCTTGATTGGATGCAGAGTAGGTGCCACTGTCTTAATTGGGTCGTTCAGTTGACAGTGATGACATTTTACCTGATGCAGGGAGTCATTGTTTAAAATGAAATGTTAGGCATATTAAAAAGGCAAAGCTCATGAGATGTAAAATCTAAAGCTGTACAAAAAGTAAACTGTACAATGATTTAGATCTTCATAAATGTTGATGTTCAGTTTAATCCAATGAAATAATCTTTACCCAATCTGTGACCTTTGTTGAGACTGGGCCAGTAATATCCAGCAACCACCCTGTCTCTGGTGCCCCTCACACCATTGTGGTTGCCAGTGCCAGGATTGTTGTGGCATTGCTCAAGCACTGCCCGCTTTTGCTCATCTGACAGGACAACCAGCCTCATGTACTGCCTGCTGGGGCCACTGTAAAATAACTGAGTGTCTGTTGGTTTGAGAGCGAAGAAAAGTTTTTTTCACTGAATTCCCATAGCATAACAAAACTTACACAGTAGGTATAAATTACTTTAGCTTTGCATCTAATTGGTACACTAAATGCTAACCACTTGAAATTATGATGTCAAAAATGTTATTAAAAGATATCAAAACTCTTCACTAAACCCACTACTGATGAATGTGGCATGTAAATCACATATTGCATACAACAACAGTATAGGGCATTTTTACACAAAACCTATATTTTATTACATCTCATTTCAATAACAAAGATTATATGCAATTGTATCTAGTGTTTATGCAAAACGCTCCAAACCTGTTTCTGATGAAACAGATATGATTGACTCGAAGGTTAACTTCCAGCTCTAGCACAGGGGTCGACAACCTGCGACTCTGGAGCAGCATGCGGCTTTTTCGTCCTTATGTTGCGGCTCCCTGTGGCTTTTGAAAATGAATAGTAATGGCGGCTAACTGGCTATACCTATAACGGCTGCGTGCGTCAATTGACGCAGTGCCCAGTTTTGCACAAGACGCTTCCTAAAACGACGCTGCTGCGTGTGTTCGGGCGTTTAGTCCTGCAGACATCCACAGCAAGGGTCCAGTGGACTTTGGACCCAGAGCACGTCGTACAGCACCAGTCACCGAATCAGAATCAGAACCAGAATCGCGTTTATTGGCTGAGTATGTGAGCGACACACACACCCGTCGATGGTGTCTCTCAAGCGCAACAGTATAAAACAACAGTATGTAAAGATACGTGTGTACATGTGTTTACACCACACCCATATGTCTCTTACAGAACATGCTGCTGCTCCAATAGGCCAATAGACGCGATTCTGATTAAATAACGTCAATTTTTTGACGTTCGGTTTTAGGTGTATTTTATTTTTTTCATTGTTTTTTTTATTGTAGTTCGAAATTTGAAAATTGTTGTGATCTTGTAACATTAAAATATAATGTGTTTAATTTTTCTGGGTTTTTTTTTACAGAGTTCTAAATGTTCAAAATGTTTTCTTTGAATAATTAAAAATTCACAAGCAGCACAATAGCCTAGTTTTTATACACGGCATAAAAGTGAAAAAAAAAAACAATATATGCAGTGTTATCTTCATTTTAGATGTCAAAAAGGATTTGCGGCTCCCGGTGTTTTCTCTTTCGTGGAAACCGGGTCCAAACGGTTCTTGAGTGTTAAAGGTCGCCGACCCCTGGCTAGCATTAGCTAACGTTAATTCCACCAGCGGTCGCTGCTTAATATTGCTCACCTTTCAGGTCATAGTTTGCTGCCACCCGGGTGACTTTCTTTCACAAACCTGTGTCCAAGTTGGGGGAAAGTTTTCGGCTCTCAATATACTCTCGGAGGGCTGAATAAAACACAGACATCCTCGCTGTCTTCGAACTCAGTGGCAGAACACTTGGATCCGACTGTGCCGTGAAGTCGTGTATGAAAGTATTTTACGACCTGGGATGGATCGGGTACTGACAAGGCACCGACTCTGACAGCGGTTCAGTGTAAGCACCGCTCCTCCACATACATCTCTCCAGGCGATGGCGTGCCTAGAAGATCAGCGGGACATCGCGAGGGTTTTTACGGTGTTTTCACATGTAGTTTCCCGTTTAAATGAAACGAACTCAGTCCTCTAGAAGTGGTCCAAAAAGTGGACCAACAGAAAGGGAACTTTTGTGTGTTCACAGTGTGAGTTCATTTGAAAGGGGACTCGGTTCTCTTTATGCTCCGCTTCAGCTCAGATGGGTCTCAGTTCTTTTTCTGTTCACACTTTAAGTTCCTTATCCAACCTGCCGCCGCTGTTCCTTCACATTGCCCATTCTAAGGAATTTTTCCACATAAGAGTAAAAGCTCTACCACACTTCTACATTTTCCACAAAGATCTGCTACTATTGTTCTTCAACTGATGGGAGAGCAAGAACGCTTTGAGTCTGAGCAGTTCGGTAGTGAAACCTGATCTTGGCAAGAGTCCCTTTATTTATTTATTGGGTTTTTATTTTTTATGATCATTTATTCGTTTATTCGTACTTTTTAGTTTGTTTATTTCCTGTTGTGTTTCCCGCGTAGACGTATATGGTTTCCCACGTGACCTATCTACGGTAAGCCTAGAGGGCGAAAACAGTCGAAGCGAGCTCGGAGCTTCTTTGTGTTCGCACGAGTTTAACCGAACCGTGCCGCTGACTCAAGGGGAACCGAACTGAGACCGACTCCCGAGGTGGTCTCAGTTCGGTTCGTGTAGCGTGTTCACATATACGTAAAAAAATGCTGACTAGTCTATCTGAGTTCGCTTTAAGGGATGAAACGGACCAAGTGTGAAAACACCCTAAATAACCTTATTGATTTTTTTTTTTATCGTCAATTGGTTCATAAGTGCTGCTTATTCTGTTGCGGCTTGGACGCAGCTAACGCTTTATTTTGAAAGGAACAGAGAGAAAGTGTGCTCAACGGTTAAGAAATGGGGAAAAAGGCGACTGGTAAGGTGTAATTCTAAGACACAAACAGTTCCTTAGCACCTGGTTGATGAAGGAACAAGGTTGGTATCAAAGTTTGTCGTGTAAATGTGTACTTTGTTATTTCACGGAGCATAAAGCTGCTAAACGCTACTAAGTGTAACGGCTAAGTTTGCACCAACTCGAGGGTGCTCACGCATTTCAGTAAATTTGTCATGTTTAGTCGGCAATGCACAGGTTCACTGTTATATGCTGTGTAACGTCAAATACAATTGTAATGTGGTGTATTTTACTTGCACTGAACAGGTTTGCATTCAATTTCGTTGTTCTTAAAGCAGAATGACAAAGATTAATATTTCTATTATTTCTTGGTGTAGGAAAGGTAGAAGACTTAATGTTAAAATGGTTAAATAAATATACATGGTAATAGCATTCAATGCAGAGATTGTCAAGAATGGAAAGGTGTAATAATTTAAGGTAGGGACAATTCATTTAGGATGAATAAATAAGGCAAAAAATGAAGGGTAATGCACTGTTTGAGTTATTAATAGTATTTTATTCTGTATATGTTGTAGCTCTTATGGTGTGTTCACATACAAGGCTGTTTAATAAAGGATTGTGAACCATCAGTTTGAGAGACCATCTTTTCAACCGGGACACTACACTGAACACATGTGAGGATCACCAGCTCATGCCAACACGAGGGACAGGATTGAAATTACTTTTGGAATCTTGAAGGCAAGTTTTATGTGCCAGAGGGGGCTGCATGTGAAGCCACCTGTCAGGTGGTGTCAGCATGTGTGGTTCTATATAACATCACCACCATTAAAAGGGAAAAGACCTCGACTGGATGCCTCCCTGTATTGTTGGCCAATGCGACAACTCCTCTGGAGGCATGAAAGCTTCAGGAGGCCCTCCACCAGTCGCCTTCACACCAACCTTTTTCTTATTGACTGTAAAACATAGAAACAAGCTATTAATTGGAGCCTAGACACACTACATCTCCCATAATGAGTAGATATTAATGCATTAACTATTAAAACATGAGCCTAATATATGATCTTTCTGTATTACATCAGGTGGTCCACTGGAACACTGAGCTCTCAAGACTGCCTTAAAACACTTCAAGGTTAAAGGTTGCTTTGTCATCAGCAGGTGTGAACACATACATAGTTAAAGATTCTTTGTTTGTCACATGCATAGTCATACGAGTACAACACACAGCGAAATTCTTTCGCTGCATTTAACCCATTCACCAAGTGGAACAGGGGCTGCTGCCAACAAGGCAGCCGGGGAGCAGTGTGGGGGGACGGTCCCTTGCTCTGATTGCAGGGCCAACGCCCTAACCACTAGGCCATCCAGCTGCCCACAAGAGAAGATATTTCTCCATGGACCACAGTGCAACATATATCAACAATCAAACCACATTTTCCAGTTCCTGAGGCACACTGCCATGCACATCTGAGCATTTTCACTGCTTCCAACACATGTGATCCAACTAATCAGCTGGTTATCAAGCCCTTACTGTGTTGAAGTGATGAAGGGAAGGCACTAAAAGGACCAGGATTGTAAAAAAAAAACGTCTTTTATATTATATGGAGGTTCTTCAAACTTTACTGACCCATATTGTTTACAAAAGTGATTCTTTAAAGAACAAAGGTTCTTTGGGGAAGCCAGAAAAGTTCTGTGGTAAGCAAATATCCCTTTCTGTGAGTTTAAATTTTCTTATATATACTGATTTCAGCCTTGTCTGAAATGAATAAAATATGTTCTAGTTTCACGAGTCTAGAACTGATGGTTAAGCACAACTGGTCCTTTGTGGATTAGCGTGTGTGTGTACTTGGGAGATTTTTAGGCAAATCAACATTACTTTTGATTCAAACACATGATGTCAAAGAAACAGGTTTACAACACAAATGGGAGTCGTCAGAACTTCACTGAAGATCCACCAGCTGAAACCAAGCTGCTGCAGAAAATGTTCTAATAAAAGTCACACTATAATCTTTACCTCATCCACCACAGATCTTATTCAGATCTCATAAAGTCATTGTTCTGTTCAGTTCATCCAAGTCTTCTTATTCTGTCACCAACACGCATAAAGGTGATGGAAGGAACAAACTTTTACGTTTGTTAGGTTTAAGTGTCTTAAAACATTAGAACCCAACCAACTAGTTTGTTGAAGCCAGCACTTATAAACTTGATGATGGTTCAAATCAACAGTCCATGAAAGTGAAAGTGAAAGTAAGATTCACTTTTACTTTCACTTTCACTTTGTCATTTAATCGGAAAACATTTCCAAACGAAAGTGAAAGTTAAAGTTAGTTTTACTTTCACTTTCACTTTCATTAGCAAGTTCCTCCAGGATCAAAAAAAAGATTCGTAGTCACTTACTGCTGCTATTGTTCCTCTTACTCAGGTTTAAACCAGGGTCACTTAAGAAAGATCTCATAACAAAGCATGTTTTTGCCCAATATTGGCTCTTCTCATTGTTGGAATTGGTGTTTGTGGAGACCCCTGCTTGGGATTTGAACCCTTGACCTCTGAATCTTGGAGGCATTGCTCTTACCACTGAGCCACAGAATCCTACAGTTTATGTTCCTTTTTTTTTATTTGACTTTCAGATGAGGTCTGATGTTCAAGTCATAAAGCTAAAGACTGATTAGAACCCACAACTCCTGGTTGGGAGGCAGTGCTCTTACCACTGATCCACAGGATCTCATAACTATAGTGCCTTTTTTTTTTACATTTCACTTTGAGATGAAATGTGACAGACAAGACATAAAATCTGGATTAGATCTCACAACCTCCTCTTAATCACCTCACTCAAGCAGGTGACCTACCAGACATTACAGCCTCATTAACGTTTTTAATATATTTGACTTTCAGATGAATGGGACATGCAAGATATAAAGCAGGCAACTAAGATTTGATCTTCTAGACTTGAGCCTACAGGTTAAACCAGTGCACTATAGAGCCAGGACAGACACTCACCTTGTTTTTGGACATTTGACTTTCAGATGAAGTGTGACATAGACAACATTAAAAGCAAGATTCTGATTTGATTCGATTTGATTCGACAACCTTCCAATCTTGAGACCACAGCTAAACCCAGTGAGCTACTGGGCTCAACAAGCTGACTAATTTATTTAAGATATTTGACTTTCGGATGAAGTGTGATGTGCAAGACAAAGTTTTCAACTCAGGTTTGACCCCACAAACTTTGGTTTTTGAGACTGTAGCTTAAACTGTGAGCTACAGAGCTAGGCCAGAGACGCTATTCATTTTTCGGATATTTGACTTTCAGATGAAGTGTGACATGCAAGACTTAATACTTACTAAGTACTGAGGTCACAGCTTAAATCAAACCAGCCCACATTTTTTTTTTAAACTTTTTTAAACTTTCAGAAGTCTGCCATGTAAGCCATAAAGCTAAAGACCTGGGTTTGATCCCATGACCTCATGTTTCTGAAGCCACAGCTTAAACAAGAGAGCTACACGGTTTGAAAAGTAAAACAACTTTTTTTTTCTATATGTATCTTTCGGATTCTGAGCCTGAAGACTGTCTGAGTTTGAAATGAACAAATATAAAGACGAGTCACTCAAGTGAGCCAATGGCCCAGTGATAACCTTCATTAAAACAGGAGGACTGCAGGCCCATTACCTTCTGGCTCTCATAAACAATCTATGGTTCCATCTAAACCTAAATCCAGGGGTGTCAAACCTGTGACAAGTCCCTGGAGGACCACAATTCTCCAGACATTGGCATTTTCTCTCCCTTAAACATCTGAGTTCAGCTCACGGCTTTACCGATTCACTGATGAGTTTAATCAGGTGTGGTTCATGAGGTTCAAATTTACATGGACAAATTAATATTACTGATAAAATATATAAATCCATTACATCTCAGTTAAAAGAATATTACATCAATGATGTGTTGCTATTATGTTTACATAAAAACATCAAAAGCCCCAACCAATTAGCTGACATTAAATTCAGTAGGCACAACAGTTAGTTTAATGTGAGTTACTGAAATTTAAGTTAACTGATGATACTGAAATTAACTTGCTGGATGTTACTCAATGCTGCGATGAGTCGATCACAGCATTGAGTAACACCCAGCTTTCCTTATTTTCCACACAAACCTACAGTGGGCGTTCTACAGCTAACATGAGTCTCTAATAGCTCATACACGGCTGAAAAATCATCAGACTTGTTTAAATGAGTCGTAACATCCGAGATTTGTGAAGATTTTAATTGTAAAAGTTTATCTAATTATTTTATATGCAGTAGCAGTAGAACTTGACTATGGCTCCCTGGACTGATCTGCGTAACTGAGAGGGCAACAAGAGTGAAAAATATTTATCAGTTATGAACTGAGAGAATAAGACAGGCCTAGGGTCCAATTTTGGCGCTCCAAAAAGTCCAATACAGTAAACCCTCACTCTCTAATATTCCACATCTCGAGAGGTGCCTCTGTAAGAGATCATCAGTGTTATTCACTTCACATGTCGGTGGCTTGAATGCTGTAACTAATTGATTGATATACAAATACACGACTGCATACTACATGTGTGTATAGATACTGCCATCTAGTGTCAGAGAGGTGAAAAAGCTTCTTTTCAAGCAGTGAACAGAAATGTTTGAAACCTGATCAAATTTTTATTTATCCAGTGTTTCATTTAAATGTAATCTATCTAAACTTGGAGTGACTATTAATTAAGATTTATTTAACCTGGAGCAAATGTATTAATGGTTTTGAATAAAGGAATACAAGTTTTAGTTGTGTAAATGCGAATTGCTTTTTTAAATGAACTGTAGTTATTTTTTTCCCACCTTTAATGATTTAATCTGGGACTCCTAATCTATAAAAAAACTAATTATCCACTTCTCCTCAATAATACATGAAGAGCTGTGTGGATCCGAAGGCCGTATCGAATCACAGACAGACAAAAGAAGTGATTAAGAAAAAAAGCTTTTATGAACAAAAGTGCAATAACATTTGTTTTGCAAACACTTTACACAAATAAGGAGCTTTTTAACAGTGTTCCCACAGCTGCACAGTTACACAGCTGCAGTTCAAATATTTCTTGTAAATCTCAACTTATAATCAAATCAAATATTAGAACAAAGCTATTTGCCACTAATATGGACAAAAGTAATGGGACTGCTGACCCCCGCGAAAACCAGCTGACGCAGAGCTGCACGAGCTTTCAAAATAAAAGATTTTTTTTTTAAACCTGCGTTAATATGTGATAAAATAATTGTCGGTGCTAAGTAAATAATGCATTAATGCATTATATATATGAGAAGAGGTCTAAGCTCTAAAGGCTTGGTGTGGTTTTTGTACAGCTCAGTGGTTGCTCTGCGAGACTGTGGAGACTGGCTGCACAGAACCACACAGCAGAGCTGCTCGCATTCACTCCATCAGACTCCAGGACTATCTGATGCTCACCAGGTCTTTTTGCTTTAAACTGGTCTTTGCTAGATGGGTTAACTATCCCAGTAGCCATAGAGTAGAATTCAGGAGTGAACCCTGATGCTGGAGTCCACCGGTACCAGTATAGATTAGGGTTAGAAATTCCAGTCATGGAGCAGGAGACCTTCAGAGATGAACCAGGAAAAAGAATCAGCTCCTTTGGTTCCTGGTGGACCTCGATGAGCTGCACACCTGTGATTATGAAAATAAATGAAGAGTGCTGCCAAAGTTTCACATGACAATGACCAATCGACCACATTAGGTTACATATAGTAACATATAAGCTTACATATGGTGCATGTCCATTGTAGGGTCAAAATGTGAAAAATCAAATACAAGAATGTCATACTGAGCAGTGTAACTTTCAGTAACAGTAGCTTTATGCTTTAATATTGACTTGGCGAAGGGGTGGAACCCTACGTGAGCTCAAGCCGCATGGTTCCTTATTCAGACACTATACACGCATGAGGAGGGTGTCACTGAAAAAGCCATTTTTTAAGTGGAGTCTTACATGTTTCTCATATAAACATCACTCCCCCAGTGGTGACAATGATATTTTGCAAAAGGTGTTCAGCCGCCTTGTGGACGAAATGAACTTCCCATATTGTCAAAGATCAATATAATTTGAAATCTTCTGATATATTTTACATGTGCAATTACAATTTGCACCGACGGATGTACGTCCGTTTAAATCACTGTGAAGTCAACATTTTAAGGCATCCAACATCCAGAAATCCTCACGAAACAAACTATAGTACCTGTTACTGATTACGGGAAGGTTTTCAAGGGATCGGGTTTATAACTAAAAATAGTTTATTTCATAATTCAGTGCAATCTTATATCAAAAGGAAACAAAAGTCGATTACAATATCTTAACACAGAGATATTCAACTGTCAACTATAATTTACTATCACTACTCAGAGAGAGAGATTTTTTTTTTAAATGTGGATGTCTTTCATGTCTATAATACCTACAGACAAGCTGTATCTAACACCATGCCCCAAAAGTTCCCTTCTGCTCACCCCATAACCAATAATAAATAATTAACTGCTATCTCACTGTTAATGTTGATGAATGGTGGTTAAAAATTTTCTTACTTTCAATAAGCCTGAAGGCTTTCAGCCTGAAAGGCATGAAAGAACTAACAAAGTGTACAATGTGGCCAACTTAGCGACATTTCTAACGACTTTTCAGACCCCCTTAACGGCTTTTTATTTTCCAAAAAGTGCCTAGTGACCAATCTAGCGACATTTGACAAATCTTAGCTACTTTCTGTACAACTTTGTCGTCAATATTCCGTGCAGATCAACCTGATACCCAGCTTGCTCTGCATCCGCCCGTCCACACGCTCGCAAGGGAATGATCTGCGCATGTGCGTGCAGTATGACGGTCATATCGATCATAAACCTCTCTTGGTTGATCTCACCCACTCACAAAACAAGTTGTATTATAAGCAAATAATTTGAAGCAAGTTGTATTTTCATGCAAGGTAAAAAAAGAAATCCCTCTCAGGTATATAACACAGATATTTATTTTAGAAGCCACACACGAAAACCAACATAGTCTGTTTCCCCTTCCAAACCTCTCCTTTCCTATCTTTTGAACAAGTGAACACATACACAGACGTTGAAATAAAACATTATTTGGTCTGTTATTACACAAACCTGTTAAATAAATACACTAAAACAATGACAACCTAAATCCTACTTCCAAAAATTCCTCAAAAGAATGGGAGTTACTACTGGAATTCAAAGGATGGCTGAAACCCTAGGTTGGTAGTGACATCAGGGCTTACATCT
>JBBJLS010000001.1:45236159-45247531 GCA_037577275.1 Bryconaethiops microstoma | reverse complement strand
AAAAAAAACCACAGACACTCTCAAGTAGTACGAGGTAACCATTGCTTTGGCTATCGGAGATCACTGCTCTATTTTGTCGTGTGACCATATTGGTTTAGCCCGCAAGACATGGCAGCATTCACCGATTCCAGTATAGCCCAGAATTTTCGGATGCACTGCACCAAATGCATCCGATGATAAATAGTGTTTCGGCTCCATACTTTATTCAAAGGCTGGTGGCTGATAATATTGGCAACAAATACAGACTCCTGCTTGATGAACGCATGGATGTTAGTATTTCCAAACACGTGGGTGATGTGGTTCGTTAACTTTTTTTTTTTGGCAGAACGGCAACGTGGCGTGACGTGATGGCGTCATTTATATGCAAATTAGCGTGAGCGAAAGTGGTGATGTTGAAAGAGTCGATTGAGTCAGACCAACAAATAAATAAATAAATGAATGAATACACCGTGTCGGCCCAAATAGCACGTCGGCTCACCCTGAAAATGCCTAGAAGGCCAGTCCGACCCTGTCAGGCACCTGAAAAGAAAAAGCTGCACCAATGAATAACTGGAAACCAGGAGAGTGAGAGCTGCAAATTCAGTGTGGTGGTTGTGGTGGGGGTTTACGGTTGGGTGAACTCCAGTCCTGGAGTTTTCTCCTCAGACACACCTGATTCAACTCAGCTGTTAATTAGCAGCTTTAGTGTGTGTTAAAAGCAGGGAAAATCACCAAACTGTGCTGGATAATGATCCTGGGTTAGATTGCTATATAATACTTAACCACTTCAAAATGATGGAGAAGAAATGAACTGTGTATTTATATAATAATTCTTTATATACAGAATTTCAAATGACAGCATGGTTTACAAACACTTCTTCATAAACAACAATGATACAGTAAATACAAAATAAGCCTGTGTACATTATCACAAATAAAGTAACTTTTCCACACAGTAACAGTTTTTTTTTACAGTACATTTCGTTTGTACATGGCCCTTTATTATCCAAAGTGGTCGTGTTCTGCTCCCAGCTGCTGAACTGAGGTCAGACGTTGTCATTTCAGTGTGGAAACTGTTGGTGAAAGCTGGTCCTGGATCTGTTGGCACCAATGACTCTATATGACAGGTGGAAAAGTGAAGCCAGAATGTCTCTGTCGCCCTCTAGTGGTGTATTTTAAGCATACCCATATCATATCAATTAATTGTGTTCCTTTCATATTAATATATCATCGTATATTATCTTTACAATAAATGTTGTTTGGTTATTTGGTGAAATTTAAACGGCCATAGGGGATAAGGCAGCTTTAACTGTCAGGCTAACATGGATGTGGACATGCAGAAACCTTCTGCACCTTGATGATTCGGAGCTTTAAAAGCGAAGCTTCTCCATTATTTGACTTAAGACTTAACTGTTGTTAATGTTGAGTACTGTAAAGCACTATTACATATTAATATAATATAATACAATACAATTTTGTAACAATAATTGTATTGCATATAGAGTAGTATTATATTATTATGTATTGTGATGTTCCTGGCAGCAAAAATATAGTTATCGTTATTTGAATAGTCATTATTTGGTGCCTGTTGTCCACTGAGATAGTGAATTTTCTGATATTAATTCAAGCATTAAGCCTGGGAGTGTTCATTAGAAACACAGACTTTGCCCCACCTCCCGTCTCTACAGTGCACAATCTGACCTCAACACAAACATGAACTCGATGGTTCTATACGGCTCTATAAACAGGCCTCAAGCAGTGAAGAAGTCAGGAGATCCATGCTGCCCATCCGCATATGTACAATCGTTGATGAGCACACAGTGATCGCTGTATCGCGGCTCTGTATGCAGGGAAAGGCCTGTGAGTCCCAGTCAGCAAGCGAGGCCGATGGTCAGCTCTCCCTATCCCTGACGGCTTGGCCTGCTCTTGCCCATGGCATAGTTATAACAGCTGGCACAGCAGAAGCTGGAGAAATACCGGTGACCACACAGACGGGCAGTGACGATCAGACCACAGTTAGCCAGGTCCGGCTCGTCCACACAGTCAGCCGACGGACTTAAGCCTCCATTATGATCTGCAGAGATAATGAAACAGATAATTGTGTTAATCAGAAAGTTCATTGCTGTGTTAACACTTCAGGGCTATAATAAAATGTATTAATAACAAAAACGTTAAAATTGTGTTGTAATATATTAGATTCATTTGGAAATTACATACATGTCAAATAGAAATTCATCACAACACTTCTAAGTGTATAAAAGCATGGCAACAAACAGTCACCAACAATAACTATGAAAACTGTTCATGTCAAAATGAATTACACATAAAAACAAACAAGTATCATGAGCTGATCTCAAGGGAAACAAAACTATAAGTGTTTCACATTATCCTCCTGTCCCAAATATTAAACATTAAAACCCCTAAATAGTCATCATCCTAGGGCCCATTATTCTGTAACTGCATAGAGAACAATGCAAAATAATTATTGTTATTGTTCTATAGTCCTGAGTGATAAAGGTCTGGATTTGTCAACGGGTGAGAGAAATAGAAAAAAGAAGAAAAAAAAAACACTCAGAATGAACTGAAGCAATTGGAATAAAATGTAACAACTGTACCTTTGGTCACCCGAATTTCAGCAGTGGCACTGACAGAGTATGTTCCAGTGTAGGCGTTGCAGGTGTACGAGCCTTCATCGCCAGGCTGTACGTTATTTATGGTGAGGGTGCCGTCTGCCGACACCAGCACTCGATATCCATCTGGCCTCACTGGCACACCATTCCTGCACAGAACAGCAGAGTACAATCGTAAACACTGATTCACTAACTTCATAAATGCAATTCAATTCAGTTTAATTCAAATTTGGTTATGGCTTTTTACAACCAATGTTGTCACTATGCAGCTTTACAGAATCCAGGTCCGAGCCTCTAATGAGAAAGCCAAAGGCGACAGGGGCGAGGAAAAACTCCCTAAATCTCAGGAGGAACCAAGACTCAAAAGGGGGAACCCATCCTCCTCTGGTTGACTGGGACTTCATAAAAACAGCAGGAACTGCTACAAAACAATTCAGGGTTTACTAAAAGTACTAAAGAGTTTATAAAGGTTGATATAGACCTGGACCAGCCCACATTGACGTTTTCTCCAGACACTACGCAGGGGAGCTGAGCCATGCTGCCCCGGGACACCTGAACATTGTTGGGTCCTCTGGTGATCCTCAGGTCCCCTAGTGGCAGAGGGCAGGAACACAGTTTGACCCACTGCACACCATTACTGTCATATCACAATCTTTCTAACTCCTAATGTTAATATGTGCAGTAAAGAATACTTTTCCCTCTCATATTAGACATGTTTTTTCTGACAGCAACAATATAAGAATGTGTATCCAGTATAATAAAGGATCATGGAAACACCAGAGGAGCTTGTCAAACCTGTAACTCTGAGTTGGACTTGTAGTTGCTCCAGCTGTTGGCTGCTGGCAGCCGAACACGTGTAGACACCAGAATCGTTAGAGGTCAGGTCGTTAATGACCAGGGTGCCATCAGAGTGCTGAGAGTGCCTAGCCAATCAGAAGATCAAACATTCAATCAACTGAGAGCAATAAATACATCAGTCTATAGTGATTGTGTATGTTTTACCCTCCTAAATTATTATGAATAATATCACATATTTGCACCACTTTACAATAATTGATTTAACAATTGGTTTATCAATGTTATTAATTATAGCATAAACACTTATCTTTAATAAACAGTTGTAACATATTCACCTATATCTCTAAAGCTCAGATCTTGTTAATAACTGATCATCTAAATTGTAGTTATTTGTAAAGCACTGAATTCCAACAGTGTTGGTAGCGTTGCCATGATTCAAGAAGCGGTGAAAGGAGCATATTAGGGAAAAATTCTGATAATGGTTATTTGGTATTAGTATATTTGTGAAGATATTCTACTGACTTTGACCATTGTATAACTGTATTTAAATAATACATCTAAACCTAACCTTAACCTCAGTAACCAAAAGGTAATCCCTGTTTGTTTAGCTTTTCCAAAAAGACCTTAACAATAAAAAAACTTGAATTGGTGAAAACACATCAATTGTGAGAACCAGCAAAATGTCCCCACTTTTACAGATTTTACAGTATTACAGTCATTGTGAGGACACTTTGGTCTCACACACACACACACACACACACACACACACACACACACACACACACACACACACACCTGAGTGTGTTGAGCACAGCTCCACTTTTGGTCCACTGAATCCTCACTGAGGACGCAGCTGAGGAGGGCAGGACGGTACAGTGAAGTCTCGCAGACTGACCCACACGCGCCTCGACCAGTGCTGAGCCAGATCGATCAATACTGAACCTGAAATAACCCAGAGAATAAATTCACACTTAGTGTGTATTTTCACAGCACAATATTGTATGTCACATGTGCTGGTGTGTGTTTGAGAGTCAGGACCTGGGAGAGTGGCGGTGTGGCTCATGGAGGATGCTGGGCTGTGAGTCAGCAGAATCTGTTCCCTCGGATACATCCCTAGATAATGAAGGGTCCTCAACGACCCATGGAGACTCTGCAACCGCACAATCATCCGTGTGAATTCATCAGTGTGTATTACAGTGGTCTGCATGGCAATACGTCCTCTTTCACATGACAGTCTATGAATATGATCAGTTTGAGAGGACAGCACATGCCTTCATTTATCTTGTCACGTCCCCCTTGAGGCACTGGCCTTTGTTTAACTTATTTTCACTAATACTTTATTGAACAAGCAGATTTTAATAAGTAGTAAGATGTATTAATGCTGTATTTGCCTGTATCTGTAACATTATTAAACTGTGTAAGTGTTGGTCTGGATTAGGGTGTCTGCCAAATTTTAAAGTATAATGGTTCACCGCAGAGAAACTTACTGACTTTGATTTCTTTAAAGTGGTAGTGATAGGAAGCAGGGGCTATGATGCCTATAGATATCCAAATTGACCTGTGAACCTGTTGTTTTGGTTCACTGCTCATTTTGGATATAAAAAAATGAAGAAAAAAATGTTCTCAGGCATCAGGCACCACATTCATTATTGTTTTTTCATGTGAGGGAGCTTTTAGAAGCTTTAAACCTTTATAACATCTGGTTCCTTTCACCACCACTGTGACCAATTCTGATTCAGAAACAGAAGGTACAATTTCTGCTTTGCACTAGAAGGCTGGATCTAAAAAGGCATGTAAAGAACTAAAAGGTATGTAATAGTCATGGAAAACTGTAGAGGTGTCAGAGGGCAGAAATATTTTATAGAGAAAGCACTCACGAGAAGAGAATATGTTTTTATTTATGTATTTTTTTAAAAATGTATTCACCTGAGACAGACAGGTAGATGTAGCGGTAATCTCTCTCACGGTCTCGCGTGGCCACACACAGCACCCAGCCAGAATCCTCTGCTCTCAGGGGGCCCACCAGCAGGGAGCCGTTAGGCTGCTGTCTATGTCTGTACATTAGAAGTCACAGCATGGGGGTTATATACTCATGCGCAAAAGTTTATTTTCACTCTTTTAATATACAACCAATGTTACAGATGAACATGAAAAAATATAACTGCTAATTCTATAAACAAAGTATATTAAATTTAATATGAAACCAGCACATTAATCATTCAATAGTTACTCATTCCATATTCAAAGTATTGAATAAAACATCGAATGTAATCTTTCATGGTCTAGTTTACATTTCAGACCACACAATAATTTGCTCAAAGTAAATATCAGCAGTTAGTAAAATGATATTATTCTAAATGTATAAGTAAACATTTTAACCAGTTGAAAATAGATCATGTGCACTTAACAATTTAAATCCACACAGCAGATCATTAGATGTGGTACTGGTCTGGAACTGGAATGTAAGATAAATCATTTACAGTTCACAGTAATAATAAGAGGAGAAATGAATGGTGATCTACTGACCTGGCCGGGTCAAGAGGGACACCATCTCGCATCCACTCCACTGTCACGGTAGAAGAGGGGGGTGGGCTCACCCTGCAGGGCAAAACCACCACCTGTCCCACCATCCCCTCCACCGTAGAGGGGTCCGACTTGTCTATACTCACACCCACAGCAGTCCAACTGAAGCGAGGCAGGCCGAGGGAGAGGAGACAGGAAGGGAGAAAGACAAACGAAACAAGAAAGACAAGGCACAGAGACAGTACAGGGAAAAACACATGCAGAAGGAAATCAAAAAGAAACAAAGAGAAAGAAAGAGGGAGAAAAAGAGGGTGAAAATCACTTTATGCTGTACTGTTGGCAACAACACAGTACATTCTGTAGTCACCAAAGTAAGCATAAAGATCAGCCTTGACCTGGCTACAGCCACAGAGAAACAGAAAGCACAACCTCTGTGGCTTCTTTCTCAGTCTAAAGAGCAAACATCCTTTAGACCACACCTGCGGACGGAGCATTCGGTCCATGGTGTTTACTCATGCCTCAGGCGTGGGCCTTCATGCACCTTATTCTGTTCAAACCACACAAGCACGAATGGTGAGTAGGGAGAGTGGGTGTCCAGGCAATACTGGTCTGCCCTGTGGTAAAGAAGTCTGACCGTCACCACAGTGCGATTTGTTTACTGCTCCAAGTGGTGTTTTACGAAGCCTTTCTGACCACATCATTACACAGCGGTCAGAGTCGTAATTTAGCCTAATATCATGCTCTAAACCCACACGTTTGCTATTCCAGGGGATTTCATTTTCACAGCAAACCACCAACGCAGTTATATTGCATTATGTTGTAATTATGTAACTCCTCATCTCTGAAAAGAAAAATGTACAGGAAACGGGAACAAAATCTAAACTTCGGAGGTATGCAAACGTTTAGGCGCCCCTGGTCTAATGGCATGTTTGGTTCTTTTTTGTCATCTTAAACAACCATACATCCTCACCACAGAACACACTTCTGTACATTTTAATGCACAATGCCTGTTCATTCTCTGAATGTAACATATTGGAGGAAAATAAAACTATAAAATGCGGCAAAAGCTATGGCACATTTTATATATTACGTTTTATTGTTACCAATATGTTAAATTGTACACACAAATGTGCATAAAATGCCATATTTAAGTCTGCTCCAAGTAGAGTATGTACTAACATATTAAATGCAGAAAATAAACAAAACATGCAATTTGAATGGGGGGGGTGTTATGACCAAATGCCAATGGGAAGAGATTTGTTCCAGATTGGACTATTTCTAAATGGTCACAAGATTTTGATATGACAGCAATGAAATGTAACATAGAGATTCACATAAAATATTTACAAATGTGAACACTTGAAAAAACACATTGACACTGACACAAAATATACCAAAAGAAGAGCACTAGGGTGACAACGGCTTGTGAATAATACTGTAACATATGAAGTTGAGCTTTAAAGTGTTGAAATGTGCGTATCTGTCCCACACCTGGGCTACTGAGCGCTGGGAAGGGACACAGACAGACAGAGTAGCACTGCTGGGGCATTACAGCATGTTTCTTTATTAGCCACACTAAATGACATCAGAAATGACAACAGGGCTCAGGCAGTGTAGACAAAAGCGAAGAGGCAAGTGGTGGTGGGGGGGGGGGTCGGGTGCTCAGGTGAAAAGTCTAGACTACCACACTAACAGACTAAACACAAATCTAACAGCAACAGTGGAGTGGGAGGGCAAAAGTGTGCGGCAGGAAAAATGAACCAGTTCCAAAAGCACAGCAAATGTCCACAGTCAGGGAAATCAACTTCTCCTCGGTAAAGTGAGTGTGTGTGTGTGTGTGTGTGTGTGTGTGTGTGTGTGTGTGTGTGTGTGTGTGTGTGTGTGTGCACAGCCAGGGGGAAAGAATGTATAGGTTGTGTTGCAGCATGAAAGTGGGCATGGGAGCCAACATACACACTAAGGCAAGTAAAAACCTAAGCAAGCATGAGACATTACCAAATATGAGTGTGAATGTACTGTAATACACATGAATGACAAACCTGTGGTTGTGAACAGTGGGTATGGACTGTTGATGTCAGATGATTTTGTCATTAACCTCAACTATGGTAAGCTAATTAGCTATGCCTCCTATGTTACTACATAAATTAAGAGAAACTGTTTGAAAAATACATTAAAGGAATGTCAGAGACTGCCAACTCAGGGAACACTGGTGCAGGTACGGATTAAAGCTCTAATTGGCATCAACTGTGGTGCCACAAATTACTAATCTTGTTCATTGGTGGTGTCTGAATACTTTTTCCTTACGGGTTTCATTTTTTAAATATATTTTGTCACTTATGCATGTGAATACACAATTTTTTTTCATATTAAAAGTATATAGTTGTAAGACGTGTAAATTGGAAACTGATGTATGTACGGAAAGTATATTAAAAAACAAAAACAGCAATTACTGCATATTTGTATGCCCTCACAGTAAAAATGTGTTACAGCTGCACAATGAATTATATCATTGCAATTATATTGCTGCTTATTATAATACGCCTTGTAGCACACTGAAAACACTGGTGAACCATTGTTTACCATTTATCATAGCACCCACAGATAGACTCATCTGGAACTGTGGCAGACTGAGATGCTCACAGTACACAGTAAAAAAGCACTGTGTTTGAAACCTTCTGCAAAATTAGTATTATAATCAAATAATAATCTATTAATTATATTGTGCAGGCCTATGTTGCAGACACATGTGTATCTGTCTGTAGCATTGTGTGAGTGAGTGAGCAGGTCCTGGGTCTTTGAGTTTTTGTGTGTGTGTGTGTGTGTGTAGGTGTGTGTGTGTGTGTAAAAACTCTGGATGTCAGTCTGGGGCCCACTGACTACTCTTCTAGTAGAAGTAGTGTCCCTTTCCTCAGACGGACACCTGGTGAGGTTGGGCCAGTTTGGCGTGGGTTGAGGGGATCACTGGGGGTCCTGGGGTCTTACCTGGGGGCGGAGCTGCTGAGCTGCACGGCTCTAGGGGCAGGCCGGCGCCCCCGCAGATGGATCCTGGCACGGCGGGCATGCTGGGCCGCACTGGCTCCCAGACGGATTTGGCCTGAGCTGGAACCTTCGCCATCGAACGCCACATGGTCAGGCACGCCGCCCTGACACGTCCGCTGGCATGCTTCCATCGTGTCAAAGTTGTTGCTGTTGCCATGGCAGCCACCGTACCAGAAGTGAAGGCAGCGGGAAGAGGCGGAGTCGTAGTAGTAGCGGGCAGTCCACTGGTCACACAGACCGGCCGTATGGGGCAGGTTGCAAGACAAACGCTGAGCTGGAGAAAAGACCGAGGGACTGAGTGTGGTTGTAAATATAATTTTAGCAGATTTGTACCTACAAAGCTGCTCAACCTCTACAAGATCTTTTTCTGAGCATTTTTGGAAGACTTCTAAAATTGGTCACTGACTTTTCTAACTTTGTTTGATATTTTGTTTGGTCAGAGTGGCTCTGGTTATATAAGAACTCGAACCAGATTTCCAAAGTGTTGCTTTGAAAAAAATGTCAGTTCAAAGCCTATTCCTTTACTATGTTTTAACTTGTGCTGAGTGGTAATCATAAAACACAATATAACAATTTTAGTGCTGTTTTGAGTACTTAGTACTGGTTATTCAGAGGGTCACACCAATTACTGAAAGTAGCACTTCACATACTTTTATCAACAAAACTGGATTACTTTTCAATAAATGAAGGAAACACTACATGATTATTGTGTTATTGGGTTCTCTTCACCAATTGCTCTGACTTGATCTGATCACACTTAGATAAAATTTAGTAAAAAAAAAATATCCAAGAATTTTAAAGCATACACGAATGGTCTGAGAAAGCTGTATCTAACTCACCGCTGTCCGGGGGGTTGGGGCAGCCCTCTCCATAAGCACCACCTGCAACAGTCACTCCATCATAACAGCACCCATAGGTGGATGCGCGGCAGTCCACGGGTGGAGAAGCAGGCTGAGTGCATAGAGAGAGAGGACGAGAGTGATGGGATGCAAAGACTGAATAATTAGAGTAGGGCTGCCAAGTAAAGAATAATACTCACAGCTGGGGCAACAGGGACATATTCTGGACAGCCCTCTTTATTGGGTCCATGGGCTTTAGACACTCCATCTTGACAACAGCCATACCTGAGTGATGCGATGTGGAATATTGTGTATGTGTGTCCAATCACAAATACACATTCATTTACAGCACTGCGCAAAAGTCTTGAGCCGTCCCTCAGTTCTTCATTATTTACCCCAAACAGACAGAGGCTTTCTTTCTTTTTAATGTTTTCTTGTATTTTTAATGTAGTCTTGAGGAACAGTTCTCCAGGAATCCTGAAGGACTTCCAAAGAACTCTCATTTCCAGTCCAGTCCCTGAACCTGACCGGTTTCAGAGGAGTGTTTTTTGTTAAGTCACACAGTGACGTACATATGAATCATCCAAGCAGAACGAAGACTATCTAACTGAAGTCCTGAACCAGTGAAGAAACAGATCCAGATGATTCCAGATGATCAGGCAGTGATCAGTATACTGGTGGTGCTGAATGCTCAGTGGTTGGAACTCCTTTATCTAGGCTCCTTGTATCTTTAGGCACTTTGCAGCCTGTCAGTAACACATTTGTTCACATTTCTTTCATTTAATCTCCTAAGTATGACAAAGATCAGACAGTCTTACAGAAAATAGTATTTTTGCACCAACATGGTGATTGAAAGCAAATTATATAAAGAAAAACTTTTTACATCAGAAAATGTTTTGTTTGTTTCTAAGGCCCTTTAAAGTTGCTGAGTTTACTAATCAGAACATGTTTCTTTGTACATTGCACATATGAGCAAGCTCCTGGGAGCCATGTAAGCTCCTGGTTTCACTCATTACATTCCGAGTGTGTTCACTGTGTATGTTCGTCCTGGTAGTAATTAGCTCCAGTACTACTGAAGCAGATCCACGCCACTGACTGTGGAACATCAACTAATCCTTCTGGATGCTCCAGACCAGAAGAGCCGAGGACATTCAGTGGGATCTAAAGAAGCCACAGCATGTACTTGTCTCACACTCATACAGTTCAAGGTACTATTTAGAGTTCAGCACGGCTTGCACGAATCTTTTCCATCATTCCAGCATGAACATAATTCCGATAAATGTCATATTTCCCCTTGTAATCTCACTCACATGTTCTGCTCACGTCTGTTACTATCTAATCTTTGGCAGAACTATTTTAATACTTTGTCTAAGATATTTTCTAAGAATATAGAAGCTTCTCCATATATTGTCATTTTGGGGCTCCTAAATAATTACCATCAATACACCTAAAACCAACTAGAACAGGGGTGTCAAGCTCCGGTCCTGGAGGTCCAGTGTCCAGCACAGTGTGATGGTTCTCCTCCTCAAACACATTCACTAAACCTGACCATTAACTGGGAGGT
>JBBJLS010000001.1:45208261-45219446 GCA_037577275.1 Bryconaethiops microstoma | reverse complement strand
CAATTAGCATATCTTCTAAACATTTAGAGCTCAACATTTAGAGCTCAAAAATCCCACATTTAGAGTCGCCATTTGTAGAAGTGCTAGATTTAAATCCCACATTTAGAGTGCAACATTTAGATTTAAGATTTAACATTTAGATGTAAATTGAACATTGATATATATTTAACATTTAATTTTAACATTTAACATTTACACAACAAGAAAACATACCAAAATGTAACACTTTTTTAAAACACATTTAGCTCTAAATGTGTGACAATTGCGCTAAATGATGAAAAAAAAAAAAGACACCTCTAAATTTGTTAAGCTGTTTTTACAAATGGCACCCCATAGTAGAGAGACGGTTGAAAAGGAGTTGCAAAGTGTGTCATTCTTCGCTATCACATCGGATTTGTGGTCAAGTCGCACATCTGAGCCATATGTAGAATTTTAGAAATAAGATTTATTTATTTGCAGTTGTATATTTAGTGTGTTCTTGAAAAGATAGTTGTATATATTTAGTGTGTTCTTGAAAACCTGAAAGCTTTTGACTGGCCAAAACAGACTATTTTGTATAATTATATTTACTTGATAAAATAATTTCTGGTCAGAACCATTTTAGTTTATTATATATTTATTTTATTATTATTATTTATTGCAGTTCAACCTCTGACAAAATAATATTTAAACCAAAATTAGTTTTGTCTTATATCTCAGTAGGGATAAAAAGGTGGTTTGACAGTGATTTGGTTTATATCGTAATATATATCTATATCGAGTGATATGAAAAAAATATATCGAAATAAGATTTTTCCTATATCGCCCAGTCCTATGTGCACTCAAACCAAATCCATCTCTAAATCAGCATATAAAAAGGTATATTCAGCTAATTCCTCTTTAGGTCTTTCAGCAGCAACATTTTTTTTTTAATGATTGTACTGGTGAATGTGTAAGATAATTGGAGCTTACAGGTGAAGCACTGAAGCAGAACAGAAGTCCCCTAAACGAAGGCCCAGCATGAAGCTCAGCGCCATGGAACAATCACAAAGGAGAGTCATCATCCCTGCTTGCCCGGCCAGGCAGTCCCCATGGTGACCACTAATACCCCACAACTCCGGGCAACATGCCAGTTTCACTTTTAGCTGAATGCCACAGCACCAGTATCCATGGAATTCTCACTGCTCCCTTCATCTACTTGGATTTTTACATCAGATCGACAAACAGGAGTGACCCAGCCACATCAATCAATAGAATGACAATGGGCTCCTCAGTAATGTTTAACTGAATACAGTGTATAGGATAAGACCTCGGCCTGTATTTGTCTTCTCAAAGTGGGTTGATCTAGGGTTAGCTTTGCCTTTTTATAGTAACAAACGTAACTATAGAGAGACACAGTAATCCAAGATCAACTCAGTTCCATTACAGGAATGATGAATAAAAATTAAGTGGCTCTTTCAGCAGTGCTGAAACATTCAACACACAAATGCTCATAAAATACATACTCTTACATAAAGATTTTTAACTTACGTTCCTCTGGTTCTTACACTGTCCTGAAACTTGAATGTTTCCTCATGTTGTAAGTCACTGTGGATAAAATCATCTGGCAAATGAATGTAATGCAATAAAGTATAGTTAAATATTCCTACCTGGACATTTACTTGGAGGAATATCAAGAGAGCTACTCACCTCAGGAAATATAAAACACAGGAGGGAGAAGTCGGCTCAAATGAGCTTCCCCTTTATTCAAGAATCAGTCGAGTTGGTTACAAACCAATTACAAAAACAATCAAGACACTGTTCCGCTTTTTCGTAGAAAAAAAGAAAAATACATGTTGAAGTGAACAAACCTCGAGAGGTATTAGCTACAAAAGGAAAAGAATCACAGAGTATACTGCTAACAGGAAAAAAAAAAAGTCACAGCCTGAAATGTTAACTCCCGCACAAACTTTGGTGAAGTGTCATCAAAATCTAAAGATGTTTATGAATGACATGTTCCAATATGAGGACCCCAAACTTTCCATGAGAGCAAAACAGTAGCTTTCACCATCAGTCCTTTTAATTGTAATGAAAACTGCAGTAATCAGTCAGTCAGTGGTGCCATAGCACACAAACATGGCTGGGCTGTCATCAACACTCCAAAACCATATTTATAGGCACGCTACATTAAAAAGCATCCACCTTTTTTTTTAGTACCAACCACTTAGTCACTAACAAGTCACAGGTCACTGATTTAATGTTTCGTATATTTCGTTGGGAGGTTTTAGAATGCTAGCGTCTGTACAAAGCTTTAAAGGACAAAATATGCAGATCCATTCAGTGCACGGCGAGTTCATCACACTCAAAAATAGGTAATGCTTTCCTCATCCAGTTATGAAACAGTTCACTGAAATAAGTTAAAGGACTTACAGTCTATATGGCATTTTGGTGATGAATCGTTGTGCCGAGTTCACTTTATTCGCTTTTCATCCCAAACAATTTCTATGTAATTAATGCAAATGCCGGCGCTCATCTGATGGGTCAATGGAGAGGTTCTCCAAATACAAAGATCCTTTAACAAATGAATATTAAAAAAAAAAAAAAAAAAAAAAAAAAAAAAGGAAATCACTTGGAGGTAAGGAATGAATAGCTGGAGGCCTCCACTCCACAGAACAACAACAAAACAAATGAATAAAAGTTCAGTCTAGTCACGCATTCAGCACAGGAGAAGGGTGAATGTTACCCCTTCTGCCTTTTCCTCTTGAGGGTCAGGTCCTCAGAGGCACAGCCAGAGCGTGGAGTATGGGTTGAAGAACATGGCTTTCTGCTATATGTAGAACTGATGATTTGCTAGCTGGTCCATAAATGGGCGCACAAGATTATCTGTGGCAAAGTAGAAGACCAGGCCGAAGGTAATGGAAATGGGAAGAGCTGGGAGGGCTTTCTTAAAGATGGCCAAGAGCAGAAGGGTTAGACACAAGCCCTGAAGAACAAGAGAGACAGGAAAGAACATCTTTAAGAATACAAGCATCTAAAGCAAGACACTCATATCAACAGCAACAACAACAACAACATAGTGAGGCAGGAATTGAAGTAGTCATCATGATGTGCATGAACTGCTGTGAACGGTAATCATTATTGCCTTAAACCACCGGGTTGTCACTGAATGGTCACACCTTACACTGACGGTACGCCTAGATCGACATTCATGGCCTGCCCATGTTCCACCACAGTGAATTTAACCAAATGTGTATTTACACATCTTTGGTCTTGCTTTTACAGAAGGCTTTATACAAAATGTGATGCAACATCTCAAATCATTTTACTGAACTGATCTGAGATTTTGAAATACAAATGTGGCTTTTCTCAAAAGGTGGAGCTGTCCCAAGACCTGTGTCATGATGCCCGATTCATGGCTTTGCCTCTTAAATTTCAGCATCAATCTAACCCTGGATTTTGTCACATCACAGTGGATCAGTTTTTACACCCATCCTGCTCCCAGGGGGGTTAAGTTTGGTATTTTGGATCATAAACGACTTTTCTCAGACTTCTAATAAAAACTGAGGCCTCATTTCTGCAGCGTAAGTCAGGAGAAAACTATAGCTTTTCAGCAAAATAAACAAGTATAAAAAAAGTTATTCTTTCTCCAACAAGCTCTGGCAGGAGTGTTACTTATTACTGTAATGCTTTACTTTCCACATATTGTACATAGCATGATTTTTCCTGTTATCTCCTCATGGCTCCCGTGATTGGCTGTTTATCATCCATCATTAAACACAGCTTCAGTGTCTAAACCCAGGAGAACAGAAAAAGTTAAGTGAGGCTCTATATGTAAGGCTCAGATTTTGTTAGGAATCCTATTCTAGTTTAAGTGTTTTGTGAGGCAGGCCCCTGGTCACCCAAGTGTATTGTTTTCTTTAGCCCTTACTTGTGCGTGGCCTTCTGGAAAATCCGCCATCTAATATTTATTTTTTTTGTTTTTTCATTTGACACCAACAACTGATATGTATAAATCTTAAGGGGAATACAATTTCTGCATACAATTGCAAATTAAAGTTTAATACAATTATACAGAGATTTTTAAACCTTTCGGGGCATTTTACTATGCTTTTGTTACAAGCAATTATTCTGATATTTCAAAGGTGTTCTTGCACATGATTTCTTGGCCATTTTTGCTCTTTTGGAAAGCAGTGTAGTTAGTTGTGCTCTGAGGTAAGGTGATGTGTATGTCTAGCATGATTTTTGGTGATATTTAAGGCGCATTCTAACTAAATTAGCTATTTTTTTTAACAACTGTTCTATCTAGGCCTGTGTTGTAGTTCAGCCAACGCTAGCACATTCTAAAACCTGTAATGCTTATTCTTTATAAAAGAAGAGCCAAAATGTTCCTGTTTATGAAGTAGTTGGCTATATATTTATTTCTGTATTACATTTTTCCCCACATTATTCATAAATAGTTTTAAGTCACCAATGGAAACTGCAGGTCACTTACAATAAGGATAGCCACAAAGCAGGCCAGTGTTGTGTTCCAGTCACCGCTGGCTGTGGCTGAGGCTTTTCCTACCAGCATACTATAGAAGATAAAGTCTCCAAGACCCAGCTTCACACCCCCTGCAAAACACATATACATCAGAACACTGACAACTCACTCTCACTGCAATTTATGTACGATGTTAGGCTGTAATTACTGAGCAAACCACATTCTCTATCCCGGTATTTGGTGTGGCAGAAAGGGTGGGGCTCGATTTTAGTCCTTTTAGATTAAAGCCTCCAAAAACAAAAAACAAAAAAAAAAATCCACAAAAGATGATGCCATAACCTTCTCTTTTAGAAAGTCCTTTGATCTCCAGCATGCACACGCATACACACCACACACGTGCGCACACACAGCTCATACATAACTAAAGGAAAACCTCATGCAACACAGCAGTCAAATTCATCTTCAGCCCTGTGGGATGTTTGGTATATTATAGACACTTTGGCTCCTGAGCTGTTTTAAACCATATCTCTAAATCATTTAGGCTTCTAACCAAAAAAAGGCATAGCTACTTATTAAAACGGCAAACTGGTTAGAATGAGGCTCCAGCACTCTAAAACCCATTATAAAGTTTGTCACCAGCTGGCTTTTGGTCTTAGAATCGGTTATCAAAAACAGCCCAGCATCACATCAGTATTTACAGATGCATTTAATGACTGGTTAAGTTTGTTAAAAAATGCATTAAACCATAATTTCCTACTTGAAATTCTATAGAATTCAGCAACCCTAGTGCACGAGTGATTGCAGAGTAAGAACTGACAATGACAAAAAAGAGGCAACACAGCATCCTGAACACAGATTGTTTTTTTTGTGTGTTTTGGAAAAGTATTTTTAAATGTTCCAGAGATGAACAGTGTGAGGTTTGCATGTACAAACTATATAAGCCTTTGTGAATGTGTCATCATATGTAAGAGAGTGCAGAAAGCTTCATATTCTGATAAACCACACAGCTATATCTTCCATTATTTCAGGAGTTCATTTAAAAGGGGAAATTTATTTCTTTACACACTACCCAGTGTTTCCAAAAACAGAATACGGTTTATTGTAGTTTTCTCATATATAGAGAAGAAACATAATAGCGTTGAAACTTTGATACCACAACAACACAACTGGCATGTTGGATCAGAAGTCCTAAAACCAAACCTCAAGAGAGCTAAGCCAGTCAGTCAGTCCTTACACATTTAAGAGTAAATCAAGAGTTCTGCAGCCCTTGATTACTCAGGCATGTTCTCAGTTGGAGTACAACCAAAAAGTGGACTGGCTGAATATATGTGAGGACTACGCTAAGCTCACACTCACTTTCTTCATCATCATCTACAGCTGGTGGACGTGCAGAGGCCATCTGCTGGATCTCCCGCCGGCTCTCTTCAGTGGACTGAATTGGGCCGAGTCGCTGCTCCTGCTGGCCCACCCATTCAGATGTAAACCCTCCATCATCCTCTGGTTGGGCTGTTGGTGCCATGGCAACTACAGGATACATCAAGAGGCCTTAAAGTGACGTCCAGAGTCAGACCAGGGAAAAAATATCAAAATCAACCATAATGCATGTTAATGCACTTTACAAGCAGTCTACGCACTCTTGGCAGATCAGAAGAAGCCAAAGAGACACAATCAGTGATTAAGATAAAAACTTGTTTTCATGACCACTACAGCAGCCAACTATAGGACTCACTGTGGCTCTCTTGCTGAGGGGCAGTTGGGGAAGAGTTATTCCTGGTTTCCACATTGTCTGCCATACCAACCAGCCACACCATGGTCGCTGACAAAGCAAACAGCCACTGTTAACAAAACTAAATCATCTTAAGCAAAAAGTGATAAGATGGAAAAAGGAGGAAAGTGATTTTCTTATTAGTGTCTTACAAGAGTAGATAAGGCCTGGAAACATGGGCTCATTCCTCTCTTGAGCAGTTTCAACTAGAATGCGAAGAGGTCCCTTAGGGCACAATACAGCCAGCAGATCTGAGAGAAGAGAAACAAAAAACAGATTAGTGACACACAAAACCACACACACACAGACAGACAACTTAACATGTCAGTTTAACATGTTAGATGTTCAAGAATGCAGTAAGAAGTTATGCAGTAGACCGCGTATTTAGATGGCCGGTGACTTTACAGAAACCATTACATGCAATTACAGACTCCTAATCACTATTAGTTTTACTAGTAATTCACTTAACTGTAAAGTTACTTATCTATAATATTTATACCCCAGTTATTGTATATATAGCATAGTGTATTTCATATAGAGTATTTTCTGCAGAGTTTTGTATGGGATTTATTTAGACTTTGAATTTTATATTGTTCTTGTCTCTGTGTAGTTGTAACAAGCAGTTTCATCAGGGTCAGTAAAGTTGTCTGATTCTGACAAACTCATTCAGTCAGTCTTGAAGATTTATCCTTTTTATTAGCTGAAGCAAAATACATTTTTCCTAGTAACTACTTGACACAGAGACAAATGTCTCTAGAAACACACAATGTACATGTGTTTACAGATGGAGCGCTTGACCTATACTCAATAACTGCACATATAATTCAGGCCTTGTCTTACTGAACCAACTCCTAAAACAACCATCTCTGTATATGGAGCAGATATAACATGCTGACTGCAGACAATGGAAATGTCAAAGTGCAATTTATGTGGTGGCAGGAAGGACCTAAAAGGAATTCTGGCTCTGCATAAGACTTATCACTTCTGTTAAGTTCACAAAACTGTTTTTCACAAATATCTTTCCTGTTTGGAGCTCAGATCCTTCCTCAACATCTATCCTGTCACATCATTAGACTGACTGTGAGATACTTCAGTTTAGTACAATGCAAACTACTTCAGGGATTTACATACCCTTTAGTTCCTTTCAACTTTTTTTTATGCTGCCTCATTACACATAAAATATGTATTTATAAAATACTTTTGCATAGACTCAATAAAGCATAGGACAAATCTAGAAATCCAGTTTTTGCAAAGGTAATATAGGTAATATGCTCAAACGTGTTATTGTGTCTTTCTCTAATCAGACTCCTGAATTTAAAATTAAATGAATATAATTAAAATGGTCCAAACTGTACTGAGTAGATCTTAATAGAATTGGGAATACTCCAGTAACCTACTAAAAAGAAGCTGGACTAAGTGTAAACTGACCACACTAACCATAGACAGAGATGACAGCCAGGATGAGCCAGGCGGTCCACTCTGGCAGGTACTTGATGAATACCAGGGCCATGAGAGCGCTGATCATGATGAGGTAGGCTTGCTGCAGGCGCAGTGGGCCCTTCCAATGGATGCAGATCATTCCTACCACCCCAAAGTTCCAGATGATCACTGCCAGTGTGAAGTAGTCCATGGCCACGTTGTATGTTTTGAACACCTCGCTGCAACATTGCGGTATGTCACGATAGATCAGCACATCAACTTGACAGGAATGGAGTTTTGCAAAATTAAGCAAGATCACATACATGCAAAATTATATTTAAAAAAATATTCCTAGTCATTTATCCTAGTCACCCAAATACACTGGCAGAAACTGAACTCACCCAAGATAAATGAAGGAGAAAAAGAAGAGCAAGAGCAGGGAGGAGAAGAACAGCCAGGCATGAATCACCTGTAAACAGAAACACATAATTAAACTAAATGTATATCATTGACAGCAAAAATCACACATCCCTGCGAAGATGCCCCAGGTCATACTGTAAACACTTAATTGTAATGTTTACGTTAACAGAAATCTTTCATGTTCTTTTATTTTGAGCAATGTAAAAAGACAAGGAACAAAAGTCTGGACATGTGTATTAAAGCAATTCAACAGAACTGGTTTATGATTGGTTAATGATCCACATTTCTCATTATTTATTTACAGCAGTGGTGATAGGAACTAGATGTCTAAAAAGTACAGTGCCTCTAAAATCTACTTCACAGAAAATAATTACGTGAAATTATGAGCATGTTGCCTGAAGCCAGAGACATTGTTCATAATAGTTTTGATATAAACTTTTACGAAATTTACTTTTTTAATCCAATCATGGCGGAGAGGTGCATGCAGAGTTTTAAAAGGGAAATCAATCCCTAAGAAAACTTTTGTATTTTGTATAAAAAAAGACTTCACTGGTCATATCATTTTTGTCACATACACAAAGTCCACATTTGTGATGTAGATGCAAGACCTAGTTCTTACCACAACTACTATAAAGAATTTGAGTTGTTAAGTTTCAGTAAAATGAGCATTTCACATGTGCTGATTTTTTTGAAATCAGTTCTCTTAGACCTCTGCCATGCCTACCTTATAACACCGGTACTTGTAGAGAAGTACCAGAACTAGCGTCATCACTACTATCACACTGATCATGATGGTCGCATTGAGGACAGAGTTGAGAGCACGCTGTCCCACTGTATCAGTGTCCTCACGGAATGGAGTGTAGATCCTGCATGAAAAACCAAAAGGCCACTTCTTTATTTTGCAATTGCACCTTGGTACGACTTTCAAATGATACTTTTTATAGATAGTAAAAAACAAAATATTAATTACTTAAAAAAAATAAAATAAATCAATAGTGCTTTGTGAAAGAGCTGAGGGCGACACAAAGTCACAAAAACAAATACGATGATTAGTGCTCGGTTAGAGCCAAAAAATGTTTTATCCATGGTGGTGGTGGGTGGTTGGTGGTGGTGGCTTAGTGGGTAGGATACCTGCCTCTGGACTAAGAGATCATGGGTTCGAATCCTACCTTCAAACCACCACTGGGTTCCTGAGCAAGACCCTTAACCCAAAGTTGCTCCAGGGAGACTGCCCCCTGTAGTTAGGCAATGGAAGTCGCTTTGGATAAAAGCGTCTGCTAAATGCCGTAAATGTAAATGATTACAACCACAGGGTGATTCCAAAGGGTTGCTTGATCCATTAGCACCTCCTAGAGGTACATTAAAAAAACGCATCTTGCCCCAACAGCTACAGAAGTCAATGAAGGAAGTTAACAACCGGAGCAATAAAAATATCATAGGGCTGTAGAAAACGTCAGGATACACTCCAGTCTTAGAGCAGTTTTTGAGTATTCTCATTATTTTGTGTTGGATGGGGAAAGGCTGTAGCATGTGCTTCACTGTGTGTGTGTGACTTTAATAAGTGGAAAGTTCAAAAAGTTTCTGCACATATATGTTTGTTGGAAACGGTGAGGGCTGGAAAAGTAGTAACTGGACGTGTCTGAGAGAGTCATGTGATTAGTTCAGTCTGGGAAGCCAGATGTCATTTGTTTTTGAATTTCTTAAAAAAATAAATAAATCAATAAAATAAAATTAACTTTTTGAATGTCCCTCGTATAAACACTCACAGCTGCTGGCCATCCTTCTGCGTGTAGAAGCTGACTGACTTGATAGTTGCCACAACCACCACCATGCACAGAGTGACCGGAACAAAGAGCATGATGACGTGTTTGGCTCCATATTTGAGAGTCAGCTCCTCATCCTCTTCTTCCTCGCTATCGGTGATCACCTGAGGGGGCCGAGCAGAGGGAGGCTGGCCATTGAGCTCAGCTTCACCTCTGCCAGCGCTTGTGGGGTTTCCCGTATCAGTGTGCTGGTTGACCTCAGCTCCATTGTTTGACTGCAAAGAAAACAGACAAGACTTAAACAACACGCTGTAATGCTCAGAAAAGGTTTACTTGCCTGTTTGGACAAAATTGTTGAGAAGACTTTGCACACATTGCATTAGAGTATCATCAGTTTCAAGGAAACTCATCTAGATCCACTCCATATCCAAGTCTAAAACCTTAGGATCTTTGAGCATTATGTGCACCCTTAGGCTAACATCATTAAGATTTTCATGAACTCTTCCCATTAATGTCATTTACAAATCTAAAGAGCTTCATAAACACTTCCCAGGAAGAGAAAGAAACACTGCCAGTACATGGCAACAAGCACAACAGCCCCCAGCTATGGAATGTAACATATCCAATACGACAGCTGTATTTCACCTGCCACACCCGTCTGTGTAACTTGGCACTGATTGCAGAAGGGTAGGGTGAACCGTAAAATAATAATTTCATTGATAAGACTGCATTTTTGCTGCCCTTTTTACATTTACTCCAACCCAATGGTAGATTAGAGCAGTAGTTTAAGAAAAAGAGCAAAACTTGCAGTATGAGATTGAAGTTTCTAATACATTAACAAGTGGGAGGAGAGCAAAACTAACAAAAAAGAAAAACTTACCACATTATTGACTAGCTCTTCCGCATTGTCAGCCATTGATGCTTTGAAATGACTTGAACCTCATAGAAAAGCCAGAGCTGTCTTAATCTGCAAGAACAGAAGATATGTGAGCACAGATATCTTCAACTTATTCAAAAACAACAACAACGACCAGCTACACTTCCTATAAAGCAGTGATTCTGAAAGTGTGTGGTGCGTCCCACTGGTGTTTAACATCAGAGAAATTTTCACTTCATAGAGGGTTAACAAAATGGATAGATACTTAACAGTTACGAAAAGAAAAACAGATGGCGCTTCTAAGAGAAAGAAAGCAAGTACACTGTTAACCAGCAAAAAAGAAAACATGACAAACATGACTGTGTGTTGTGGTGCTGTGTGCGCACACATGACTTTAAGGGGCCACTTACATACATACATTATATATATATGTTTGTATATATATGTGTGTGTGTGTGTGTGTGTGTGTGTGTGTGTATGTATATATATATATATATATATAT
>JBBJLS010000001.1:45114522-45130091 GCA_037577275.1 Bryconaethiops microstoma | reverse complement strand
ACACAGTGTGAACAGCACAAAATTCTTCCTCTGCATTTAACCCATTCACAAAGTGAAGCAGCGGGCAGCCAGGAACAGAGCGCCCGGGGAGCAGTGTGTGGGGATGATATCTTGCTCAAAGGAACCTCAGTGGTGCCACTAGCAGTTTTGGGATTCAAACCCATGACTTTTTGATCGCAGAGTGAACACATATTTTTTGTGAACATCTTGTATGGGGAAGCTAGTGGTCTGGTGGTTAGGGAGTTGTCCCTCTGATGGGAAGGTCATGGGTTTCAATCCTAGACTGCCAACGACACCACTGAGCAGGATACTGTCCCCACACACTGCTACCGGAGTGCTTCACTCAGGTGAATAGGTTAAATGCAGAGGACTCAAATAATTTCCTCCGGGATCAATATAATATATAAAGTAAAAATAAAAATAAAATGAAAAAAATGAAATGTGAAAATGCCAGGGTACACATGCACCCTCACTTCTAAAACCTGTGTGTAAATTTGTGCTTTTCTTGATTTTGTGTCCTGTTGGTCTGTTAGCCAGAGTAAAATGTAAAACATCTTAAAACTAAGAGGTGAAAATTAAAGGTCTGTTTATTTCAGATGAATAAATCATACATTTTAGCACACATACGTTTTATCAGCATAGCAAAGGGTGATAAAATCAGCATAGAAACCACACCTGAAGAGAATTGCGACCATAGCATGTAGCCTCTTCTCAACTCAAACCTGGCTCTCCTCTGGACTAGCATCTCGCCTCAGAAGCTCCAGTGACGGCTGCAGGAGTACATTTTTCTGTTCTACATCTCCTACTTTTACTCGGTTTTGTCCCATACCTTGCAATTACATAAATTTACTCAAAAAACAGGCTTTTGGTCACAGTTGTCCCCCTCTGATGGCTTGTGGACAAACAAAAATGCTGCTACTGTCATGGTTGATGAAGAGGCTGCACCAGTGAAATTATGAATGAATTTATTATAGCCATGAAAACACATTGACGTATCAGCAGTCATGTCAGACTACTTTAAATCATGTGATTTGTACAAAAGCATTTTTGGATTCCAAATATAATATAGACTAATCTTATTACACAAAAAGTAGGCAGCTCATGAAAAACTTCAGAATCAACATTAATCAAAAGCTCCTTTTTTAAAATATACCGTTTTGACCTTACAATTTGACACCTGGCCTCAAGTATTTGAAAACTGTCATTACAACCTGTATATCTGTTCAGTTTCAGGGTTTTTTGCTTTAAAAGAACCGTAACCTGAAGCTGTAAACATGAAAATCTGTCATCATAATGCTGTATGTCATAAAAACTGAACGCCTTTATGTAACTTTAATGCAGCACGATGGAGAGAATGCTGTTTGGTTGACAGCCGTGTTGGTTCATTTTAGCTTCTTTTTATGTATAAGTACCATATACTTATCCACTTTGGTCAAGGCCAGGTCCATAAAAAGGCTCTAAAGCTACACTTTCATTGACCAGTCTGTGTGAATCTAGCTCACAATGACTCATACTGAAGATTATTTATGTAAGGGACAAATAAATCCTTGTATACTGACGCACATATCTATTAAGTTGTGATAAGCTTACTATTTTGTGAAATAAATAACATAATACTCAAACAATATGATACTGTCATTGCTCATTGCCTGTAAACTGAGTCACTCATTCGTTAACAGGTGCAGACATGCGGCTTCGTAAAGGGGCATTCCACCAAATTTTCAAAATTCAAAAACAGTCTTATGTAGAGCAGTTTAATGTGAGATATTGTAGAGAAATTTACTGATTCAGACAGATTTAGAGTGGTGGTGATAAGAACCTGAAGTTGAATATGTAATGTTGAAAAAAAATTGGTAAATCTTAAGTAGTTTTTTTTTTTATGTAATAACTTTGTCATTCAACTGTTCAGATGTCTGGTTTCTCTCACTGCTGCTGTGAACAGGTTTCGCTAGAAAGGACAATTTCACATCAAACCCCTCTAAATGACATTTTCATCTAGGAAACAATGAATTGAAAGAATTACGCAATTTTTATACGATTGGTGGAATTTAACTTTAAGGCTGATTAAGGCTGTAAAGAGAGGTGGGTTATTCTTTTAAATGTACTGATTTTTAGAACGGTACCATATCAAAGCCTATTTGGCAACTCACTTAAGGCAGCTGAGGACAAGACAGAGAGATGACGCTACAGGCCAGTTCCTACTCATCGTCTCCGAACCAGTTTCACACTGACGTAAGCAGCCCATATTCTGCACAAACTTCACATCACTGCTCCCTCAAATTCCAAACAGGCCATTGCAAAGCAACATCTGAGAGATGCTCCCTGCTGTACAGATCCATATTTCAGTTTGGATGCTCGTATTGTAAAGAACTGCCTGTCAGTACCATAACTCTTAGTCAAAAGTGTGATCAATCTTCACATTCTAAACTTATTTTAGGACTCTGTCCTTGTTTTTGGGGTCTCTTGAGGCTGAGGTGGTGTGGCAGGTTGGCTGTTGAACTCTGAACTTTCCTGCTGTCAGTCTGATCTCTGCTGACCTTTTTAAACCTCTCCGCCCGGAGAGCATTTAGGCACTTTTTGAAAAGTGCGCACCACCCACGCCAAGCTTTTTCGCCCCGTCTTTTGGTCTGTATGCTAAAGTCGGCACCAGCCTTTAACCTCCCCGTCCTGGCAACAGCCTCGTTTCAGCGAGACGTGCGAATTTTTTTTTCCTTTTTTATTCTCCGTCTGGCTGTTGTCATGGAAACAGAGCTCTGGCTTGGTGAGCATTGCGGAAACACGGCCGGATCCCCTCAGCTGTGGCCATTCACCAACACGGCGCCGGCTGACTGCTGACCGGGGCGGAGTGAGGAGAGGGTGGTGGGGGGGGGTGAGTGTTTGGAGTGACTCTCGCAGCCGCAAATGAAGGCTGGGGGCAGGGTGAGCGGTGATTGGACTGTACTATGTCCAGGAGCTTATGAGTGAAAACGTCCTAATCCCCGTCACTTTTGTGGAGTGTGTTCTTGAATCAAGGTTCAGCCTAGGCTTTGCCTGATCGGATCCCAATTTCAGATTTGCAAGCATGGCGGGCTCAGAAGCAGCACGGCTAACCCAATTTCCTGCTCCATTTCCCCAGCCAGAGAGAGAGAGAGAAAGAGAGAGAGTGCGAGCGAGAGAGGTGTGGATAGTGTTTACAACCCAACCCATGGCTAAAGGTCACCATGATTATCACTGCATCACCCAGACATGTACGGTTCAGCGTACTAAATCTAAAGGCGATTTGCCCCTGTCCAAAGTACCAAGACTTTGGAACCAGACCACTGAACCTGAGCTTTTTCCGTGGCCATCAGTCCAGTACAGAACTGTCCAGTTTTATGGGTTTTGCGCCTAATTAAGACAGGAACCATCAGGAGGACCTAATGGGGGACCTAGGGGTGTTCCCTTCTGTCTTTGATAACACAGCTAAAGCCAGTGACATTTTTGCAAATTATTCACTTTTCCAGGTGAAGATGAAGTTGCGAACCACACTTATATCACCAGTAACTGCAAAAGAATGTTACCTGGAATTGTATGTTGAGTAATTGCTATTTTTAGAATTATTGCTTTGAAAAGAATAATCTAAGGTACACTACTTGGAGAACAATAATGTTATTAGTATTTTATGCAAGTCTTTACAGAATGACCAAACCTGCTATTAACAAACAAACAAACAAATCAATCAATCAATCAATCAATCAATCAATCAATCAATCAATTGAAAAAACAATATTATTACCTGTTTAACTACTACTACTGATGCAGAGGCTTTGAGCTGAAGGTAGCATAAGTAGTAACCTTACTGCCTGCCAATGCCCTTTTAGAGAAAAAAATATACATGTAGTTATATGTGGTATCTACATATATTATTGACATAATCCACCAATGTAAGCAAGTGATACTGGGTTGATGTTAGTCCACTGGAGTTGCCATCCTCATTACCTCATAAATGGAGAGATAAATAAAAACACAATTTTTTTATGTGCAGATCTTTACACTTGGTCAATTAAGCTTTTCCAATCAATATATATTAATATATTATGTTCTATTTTATTTTTATGGCACCTATGTATTTATATATCTATTTACTTGTTTGTTTGTCAGTTTTTACTCTTTTTCCATTTGGCAGGTTTAAGGAAGGAAGCTTACTCATTCCACACCAGTTGACCTATCCATGCTCCATACATAAATGCTGCTGTGTTGGACAAGCTTTACTAAACAGACAAGAATTCCATGAGTTAAAAAATTTAAACAAATGAGAAATTAACTCTCTGAGCTAAATTATTTGTGGGGGTGGTGGAGGTTATTGTAAGAATGTTATTACAGGGGGTCCTCGAGTTACGACACAGATCCGTTCCTATGACAGTGATTGAACCCGAATTTTGGTATAAATTGAAACACACCCTAGACTAAGTCACTTACTTATCGTAACACAGTTGCAAAATCATAATCTAGAACATAAAAACACAACTAAGCCACAGAAAAAGGAAAAGGACATAAATATACTGTACTTGTACATTGTACTGTAGTAACAGAAAAAATGAGTGTACTGGGGAACGGCAATTCCCTCACTCACATGCTGCGTTACTGCGTATTCTGCATATACTGCGTTTTCTCCGTATTCTTCCGCCGTGTGGAACCAAACTAGTTATGGGAGTTAACGTTGGAAACTCGGAACATCATATGTCGAGACTGGCGTGACCCAAGGACCCTTGTATTGGTTATTTTTCTGCCTGCTGGTGCACTGTGATGTTTTAGAGGCAGATGAAAATAATTATATTCTGTAAGCATTCTGAAGATTTGCATTACATGTGTTTGTGGAGCAGGGATAGGTCAGTTCCTGACAACTTTTGACAGTTCTTGTGACATCAAGAGGAAACTCCTCCTTTTTTGATAATGTGATGAGAGATAACATCTTTTCTGCTGATGTCTTAATGTTCATCCTTTCTCTCGCACGTTTTAACCTTTGCCTTTGCTTAGCAACTACCATCTCCCACAGAATGGCACTGATAAAGGCTTTAATCTTGACCTAATTGAAGCCCCGTGCTCCCCTCTGGTCAAATTTTTTTCACTTCCAGTTTTAATGAGATTTTTAATTAGCATGTTAATTGCATAATGAGATCAGTGGACAGTGAGATAGCCGGAGAGCACAGGCAGAAAGAGCAGCGTGCAGTGGGCCGGAGATGCTCAAGCACCCCAGCAGCCCTGTCAGCCGCCCATACTAATGAAGCAGAGGTCCTTCAGACCATGCCTGAATGTCTAAAACACAGCTATACACACACACACACACACACACACACACACACACACACATATGCTGGCTTTTACAAGCTCCTGCCAGGCTGAGCACACAGACTGTGCTGGAAGTCATCACCTTGCATGAGGACTAGAGCAGCTCATGCTTTATGGCTTGTCACACGTTTATATGATATGAGATGGAAGTTTGGCCTTCACAGCTATAGGGCCAGCTGGCCTTTGATTCATGAGGAGTCTCTCTCTCTCTCTCTCTCACTCTCTCGCTCTCTCTCTCTCTCTCGCGCTCTGTCTTTTTTCACATTATAATCCCTATATATATTCTCTTATTTTGTGTTTTATCTTTTTCTTTTTTTCTATCTGTCATTTCCTTCATTCTTTCTGTCTTTTTTTAGTCTTTCTTTTTCTTTCTTTCTTTCTCTGTCTCTCTTTTTTAGTTTCCTTCTTTCTTTTTCTTTCTTTCTTTCTTTCTCTATTCTCTATCCTTTCCCCCTCTCACTCTTTCGCTTTCTATTTTCTCTGTAGAACCTCTGTTTTCTGTATACTTTTTGTCTGTTTTATCTCTTTTTTTTGTCTTTTTTGATCTCCGTTTTCTTTATTCTTTCTTTCTTTCTTATACTTTCATTCTTATCTCTCTATTTGTCTCTGTCTCTTTCTTGTCTCTCTCTCGTCTCTCTCTCTGTCTCTGTTTCTCCAACTCTCTCCCTTCTTGCTGCTCTCTTTTTTGCTCTTTGCTGTCTCTCTCTGTTTTTCGCATAGCAAACCCCTAATTATTTCTTTTACTAACGAGCATTGTTTTCCTTTTGTTTCCCCTTGTTCTCTCCCTCTCAGTCAGATCTACTGCATCGAGAATGCTCACGGACAGTTGGTGCGAGACTTGGACTTCAACCCCAACAAGCAATACTATTTGTCCAGCTGCGGAGACGACTGTAAGGTCAAGTTCTGGGACGTGAGGCACATCAACGAGCCCGTCAAAACCCTGGAGGAGCACTCGCACTGGTTAGACTCACCCAGACACGTGGACGAGAGAGATCAATCACGAAATAAGCATGCACAGATGTACCATAAACACACACAGGTTCATAGAGATAAGATGAGTGTTTGTATATAAAAGCAAATGAGCTCTTGCATGACCACCCATATAAACAAAGGATTGCCACACTGATTTTACTAAACTGAGTGTAGTGAAAATGCGCTTGTTTGCAGGGACACAGAAAGTGGGGGTCCTAGAGGGGGTGCTCACTCACAAGATTACTTATCTTGAACTTCTAAAAACAGAAAAAGCACTGAAAATCATGAGTGCATAGTAAAGAAGTATGTGCGCTTGTCTTAGGGTGCAGTTTGTAGTTTTATTTAATGTTTTATTTATATTATTTATTCATCTGCCCATTTTAAATAAGCCGTGAATTTTCATTGCAGCAAGTCTAATCGCTTGCCTCTCTCAGCGTTGGCTGCTTTGTGGGGTTGTCACTGAAGCACAAGCAGCTTGGGATGCCCGGAGGAAATGTGTTTAGCGTTGTTGTTTTTTTTAAAGTTTAAATGAACCCAACATAATAACGGAACACATTTTTAACATTTGTTTATTTTCCAACTGTTGTGTGTGGAGTGTTGAATCTCTGTTTGTTAATGTGGTCCTGACACAGTCTGTTGCCACACTTCATCTGATTGGTTGATGCTTAGCTCATTTATGTACATTTTGGCCAGAAGGAGGGAATGGTGTGAGAAGGGTACGCATCAGTGGTTTGTGTCAGTTTTATGTGTATAGTTGTTCCTCACCACATTATAGTAGGTGATGACATTTTCTCTTTAATGTAAATTGTAAAAGAATGTGTTAAAAAATACAAAACATCTCTTATTCAATAATATGCAAAACTTTGGGCACCCTTGTCAAATACAGGTGTTTGCAGCTTAAAAAGTCAGCACTCCCTGCAACCCTGTGTGTGCACGCAAGAGTTTTATATGTCTTTTTTTCACTAGAAGTTTAATGTAAGTGTTTTATATGTATTAATGCTGTAATTTGTGCTGTGTGCATATTTGGAAGAGCTTAGCTTTTTCCATAGTGTGCATGTATGCAAACATTTTTGCACGTCTTTGACAGAATGAGTGTAAAACAGTCTCACAGTTTGCATTCCTGGCCGCACACACACACACACACACAAACACATGCACATGTGCACACGCACACAGTCACAGACACATAGACACAAACAAATCACCATATGATGTGACATTGGATGTTATCTCTTAAAACATAGAGGCACTGTATCAATAGCAGCCCAGTTTTGATCCCATTTAGATAGGAAATTACAAACCTGCACTAGGCCGCGCTATGTGTTTTTCTCATTTGTTCAGTTGGCAGCAGGGGCTTGGCTGAGCCTTGGGGCGGAGGTATTAGGGAATATTTTGGGATGGAGGCAGATTAGTTAGGCTGAGGGAGCAGGGTTGACTGAGCCAGATTTTGCTGTCGACAGCCGAGTTATCCTCCTACAATCCCCTTCTATGAGGGGCTGGGTGCGCCTCCTGAGCCATGCCTGAGGCTTAGAGAGAGAGAGCGAGAGAGAACATCACTGAGGTAGAAAAAAAAGGAAGAAAAAGTGAGCAGAGGAGGAAAGACAGGCAACAGAATTAAGACAGAAGCTCAGATGGTGAATTACAGAACAGTGTTGGGTCCTTTATCCAGTAATTAGCCGTAAACAGGAGGAATGTCCTAGTTTTTTTCCCCAAACCCCAATTCAAGTCCTTCAATATATCAATAGAGGCCATATTTGTCTTTTTCTTAGATAATGCAGCCAGACAGTGCATTAAAACTGGTAAAGCGAAGATAAGATAAGCTAGATTATAATTTACATTAAATATTTGTGTGTGTGTGTGTGTGTGTGTGTGTGTGTGTGTGTGTGTGTGTGTGTGTGTGTGTGTAATTAAATCATTGTGATATAAACAAAGTCATTCAGAGGAGACCAAGTGTCATTTGTCTATCTGATCTCATTGTCTAGAAAAAACTAACAGGATATTAAGAAAAACTCTTATTTTTCGTTATCGTGGAAGGTGCTGTGTAGGTTGATGGAGCAAATAAAAATGTCTGATTCGTGACCGCTGTAAACAAGTCAGAGTCAGTACAGTTCTTCACAATTAACCATTTCACATCAAACTACTCCGAAAGATCTCAGTGATTAAATTGTGACATTTTGAAAAAAATTCCCTTTAAATATGTTATTATTGAGTCTGATGGGTTGTAACGGTTGAATCTGATTAAATATCTGATCAGACTGGGACATATTTAGTGCTATAGGAGTCTGCCGTACACTCTTAAATTAAAAAGGTCAAGCCATGGTGATGCCATAGATGGAACCACCTTCCCTAAATAATGTGTTCCCTAAATAATCTAATAATAATGTGTTCCCTAAATAATCTAATAATAAAGTGTTCGCTAAGTAAACTAATAATGCACGGTTCTTTACAGGAATGTTTCACAGTTTTAAACCAACATGTTATCAACCAGTGTGGATTATATGCTACACACATGACAGCTGCACAAAATCTTTTGTTGCACAGTACTGTGCAAAGTTTTAGGCACCTACAATAATAATATTTTTTAAATGTTTAGATTATTATTATTATTATTATTATTATAGATATACTAATATGATGAAACACGTGATTAAAAAAGAAAACATACAAATAACAGTATATAGTAAATAGTGATTTTAGGTTCAGTATATCAGAGTGTTCCTTGTGGAAGTCCAGTATTACTTGTAGTTTCCATCAGAAATTTGGTTTGACTCAATCAGTCCTTCATTAAATTAAATCAGGAGCTGCTGATGGAGTTTCACTAATCCAAACAAAGGCTGGAGGGACTGAGGAGGAATCTGGAACCAAACCGCACCAGCTCACAAAATATCAACTACAAATAAATCTTGATATATTTGTAGTTGATATTTTGAGCAGAAAGACACTTTATCAAACGCTGAGAAAAATTTACCTATTTGCATAGATGCCTAAGACTTTAGCCCAGTACTTTATGTAAGGAGGCCACCTAATGAAATATTCTTTATTCAACCAACCAGTAATTATTCAATGAAACACCTTTAAATTTGAGTGTTGACTGGGAGGCTCTGTGTTTCAGGGTGTGGAGTGTGAGGTACAACCACTCACACGACCAGCTGCTGCTCACGGCCAGCAGTGACAGCAGGGTGATCCTGTCCAACATGGTGTCCATCTCCTCCGAGCCCTTCGGCCACCTAGTGGATGACGATGACCTCAGTGACAGCGAGGAGACTCATCCTGAAGAGAAGTACGCCTCTCCCTGTGCTCCTCTCTCTCTGTCCCTCTCTATGCAGCAACCATAACTTTCTGTTTGTCCTCCTTTATTATTCTCCACATTCTCCCAGACCATTGACAGATGCAATGTAATAGCAGTAACAATATGAACAATATCAGAGTGAGTCATATGGCTGATGAGCAACAACAATAACCTCAAATCCACAGAAAACATGATTAAGTCTATGTATATTCAGGCGAAGCGTGCCTGCGTTACAGATTATGGGTGGGGGGGGGGGGTAGCTGTCGGCCTAAAATAGACACTCATGGGATTTCGGACTCATGCATGTTGTTCATATATCTTACCTATTAATGCCATTCTTTTGTTTTTTTTCTTCCTGAAATTGCAGACTTGTTTTCGATGTGAGGAGTGTAAAGCACACTAAAGCTTCTTCCTAATTAAACTGCTGAACATTTTCAGACATACACAACCCGATGAACTAATGCAGCGCTGCTGCCATAAGAAAACCTCAAAATTAATGTTTATAGGAGAAAGAAGAAACACTTCTAACATATCTGTAAATTAAAATGTGTTCATTAAACTTGGGTTTCACTGCTATTTTAATTGACTGTCTATACTCTGCCCACAACAGACAGAGCATTCACCGCCAAGTGAATTTAGGTTTAGACTTAAGATTTACTCTGTTTCGCTGTTTTGTGACTAATTGGAGCAAGGCAGAATGGAAAAGACAATAAATAAGTCACCATACCCGATCTATCCTAACATAGACATTAAATATCACTCTATGTTCACTTCCAAAGCCCAGTTCTGTACAACAGTTTCTCTTTAGGTTGAATTGGATGTGTGCCAGCATGCAGTAACCAAAACGGACAAAGCGTGCTAAAGCTTTGTCCCAATTAAACTGCCAGTGGGCCAGTGAAGTAATTCATTGCTGAACTAATACTTTCACAGAAGAATCACTTTTAAGGTTTGCCCTTCAGAAAGTTGATTGGTCTAATTGTGAAAATGTTTATCAGAATCCCATATTCATGAAGCTTCTCAGTGTAGAAGTGCTAACCCAGCATCAGATTTCTATCGTCTTTCTAGTGACCTTACTGACCAGAACTGATCCTAGATCAGTGCTTCTAAATTTCGTGAAAACAGATCCTGGTGTCTGGGGGAGAGAGAGAGAGACAGAGAGAGAGAAATAATACAACAAATAATTAAATAACATGTAGTGACATTGACTATATAAAAAAGTTCACTAGTATTTTTGATGTCAGTATTTACTTACATTTACTTCAAAACCATAATGTACAATGGGTTGAGATACAGAAACCGCACTGCCCTGCACGGCATAATAATTTATTTTCTGCTTTAACACAGCAAGTTCACTGTTTGTTAGTTTGTTATTTGTACAAGGTGTGCTGGCAGTAGATGAAAACTCATAAATGTGCAAGACAGTGGCAAAGGTAGTGCATGAAGTCTGTATTGTGTCCTTTGTTAGAACTAGTTTTCAGAGGATCCTTTACTAAATTCAGTTGCAACTCCAATCTATAAGTAGCATCTTTTAGCAAACTAACATATACACAATAATAAACACTAAATGCCTTTGTTTTAAAATGATGATAAAGTTTACAACTAATCTATTAACACCTTGCTGTGAAAACAGACAGCACTGACTTTTGCATAGAACAATATCCAGTGTAGAAAAAACAATACATATAAGATTCATTATAGCCATTGTTTGCATATTTTTTAAATATTTGCTAATGTGATTCAAATATGCAACCAACACAACATGAGTGTCAGTCTAGCAGATTTTCAGCATCTGAACAGTCTGAACAGGAGCTCTGGATCGAAGCCTCATATTTTGGACTGACAGTTCAAACCAGTTTCTTAAACTCTCTTCACACGTGAAATGTATCATCATAGACTTTTTACATCAGGCTCTTTCTTTTTACATACGACTCAACACTTACTCTTGACCTGGGGGAGGTACTACTAAGCTCAATGTTAAAACTAGTTTATGTGGTGCAACCTGCTTTGGTTTAGAAAGACTTAAACAAGAACTGAGTAAACACATTCTAACTAGCCTATGTTTGAACTTACACAGCTATTGAAACTGGCCTCAGGACTAGAAACCACTCCTCTATACTGTTTATACGTTCCAAATGGTCACTCCATAAATTGCAGTACACTACTAGAAACATTGGGAGTGATACAGCTGCTGTTGTTTCAGGGCATAAAAGAAGAAATTCTTTCCTAAAATGTGTTACAGAGGAGTTAATAAGTGTTTCTTGTTTGCAGGAGCAAAGAGCCCCTGCAGGACAGCATCATTGCTACATATGAGGAGCATGAGGACAGCGTGTATGCAGTGGAGTGGTCTTCAGCTGACCCCTGGCTGTTTGCCTCCCTAAGTTACGATGGCAGACTGGTCATCAACAGGGTGCCTAGGGCACTAAAATACCGTATCTTACTGTAGAAAGACTGATTGAAAGGGTGAGCGAACAAAGTACTTTTAAACTGCTGAATGTGAGAGACGTGAATGAAATGAATGCGAGAAAAAGCAAAGGCAGAGAGTTCAGAGGGAGAAAAAAAATTGGAAAAAAACAAACGAGACATTTGAAGAAGGAGAAGAAAGCATGTGTCAGAATAAATCTGCATAAAACACGCATCCGCTATTAACACTACCAATTAAAGGCAGTCACTGAGAGCAGTGGGATGGCTTGGAGGCTGTTTGAAGGCGAGAGGTGCCGCAGGGCATGGAGTGGCGTTTGTCTTTGAAAAAGCCCCTTGTGTTGATAGCCAGCGCTGGTTGTGTTAGCGAGGCCCAGACTCGCTTCATCTCGGCCAGCCTCGGGCCGCCCAGTGCCTGGCTCCAGCCCCACCACTGAGTACAAAGTGCAGCCATGGAGAAAGGCCTGCTAGGGGAGCCCAGCGCAGCAGGCCGCTTCACTGCAGGCTCCACACTCCTTTACTTTCTCCAAGTCAGCTCCCTCCAGACCCACCACACCACTCCTCACTAACAGCCTCAGCTGTGAGCGAAGAGGAGGAGCAGTCCGCCTGAACACCCTCCTAAACTTTAAGTACTTGTTTTGTATTGCTAGCTCTAATACTGTTAGCTCTGTGGCTCAGTTACACTGCCTGACACAAGTTTGGGGACAGTTTGTCTTGTTTTAAAATGTTCCAAGTAAGATTTGATTATTACTTTTGAGTTGACCACCTTTACTGAACAGTTATAACCTCATGAACATTCAATTTAAAATGCAACACGGGATGAAAATGACAACACATTAGCCGTCATGCTACCATTACCTTTGTGTATGTGTGTGTGTGTGTGTGTGTGTGTGTGTGTGTGTGTGTGTGTGTGTGTGTGCACTTCACAGAGGAGTTCAGGCATAGCAGTGCTGTCCACTCTATTAGGTATTCTCTATTGCAGATGTAAAGTTATTGATTACGGTTCATCCTCCAGTCCTTCATCATCAGTGAGTTTCTGGTCACAGGACACTGTTGGTTGTATGTTTTAGGTTGGAGGACTATTTCCAGCCCAGTGGTGACATTTGAAAACTCCAGCTGCACTGCTGTGTGTCATTCAAACACACACACTAACATGCCACTACTATGTCAGTTTCACTCACTGTGCTGAAAAGTATCCACCACCCAGATAATACGTACTCATTGTTGGGCTGGTGATGCAGAGAAAAAGAACATTCTATAACTGCGAATTTTAAACCTGTATGGTCAGTGGGTGGGCAGAGAGTGTAGAGTGAAGATGTACCTTCTTATTGGTGTACTTTGCAACACTAAAAAACAAGAAAGGTGTAAAGTCATGTACAGTTCTGACATCACAAGAGGATGAAATGTGTAGGGTATATCATTATTATTACAAAAAAGTGCTGTCACTAAAAGTAAACCTGTTTTGTCCTAGAAAAATAAAATGCCACATGTTTTGAACACCAAGGCGTCCCCAAACTTTTGACGGGCAGTGTTTTCGCTGAGATGTTCGAGGTCTTCTTGAAACCTGAAACTTGAATCTTGTTCTGATGTCAAAGCCTACTGATATGAAATGTTTCTGATAAAGTGATGAGCATATTTATGTAAAGGAATGTTCGCTGAACAGTTAAAAAGGAATTTCTGTGAAGAAGAAATGTGCCTGACCTAGCATATTCTGTTAAAACGTCTGATGAAATCTAATTATACCTGTACCTTCCTAAATAAAACGGTTTTAATGATGAAAGATCAAGCCTTTTTCAGCCTGCTGAAATCTTTCCGTGCTCTCTTCCATGGAAAGATCTTTCTGTCCTCACCCTCTTCCAGCATAAACGGGGGTTAAGAGTCACTGTTGCTTGTGACAGTGTGAGTGTTCATTAAAGTGGCTGTCTATGACAAGCCGTTTTAATTCCGACTTGATTCAGTGGCTTTTGGCTCGTTGGGGGTTGTGGGGGGTCTGAGGGTCTTGCGTTCGTGCAGCAGGGCCTGTGGAAGACACCCTGCATTCAGCAGACTTACTGCACTCTCTCTGCTAGTGGTGGAGTACAGAAGTTAAAACAAGTTGAGAGTTTGGGGACTTTCTTTCACACTCAAGTCAAGTCAAGTAGAGCTTTATTGTCATCCCAGCTATTTACATTAAGTATACAGTGAGAAATATCGTCCGCCTGGACCATAGGTGCAAAATACAACACAGGGATAAAAGGGGAAATCAATTATAATTGAACCTAAAATACTAAGGAGGACACAACAGGGAGACTATAACAATACAGTATTGTATACGGACTTACAAATATATATATATTTCGTCTTCGTGCTGGTTGTTTATGTTTGGGGCTGTGGTTAGCAAGGCAATCAGACACCTGAACAGAATGAGCCCAGACATAAACAATTCTGCATAAGGACGAGGGGGCGTGGCAGACGAGGCCCGGACGTCAAAGCTTTTTTCATGGAAATATATCATTTTGCATGCATTTTAGTGCTAATTTATTAAGAAAAATATAATTTATAATTTCGTAACATAAATATTAACGCAAATTCAGCCACATTTCCATAAAAAATTCCACAAAAAACTGTTTTTGGTACTGTCACGAGAACACAAAGAAAACGCGTCTTGGGATGGTGAAATACCACTGTACTCAGAGACGAGAGGTTTAAAAGTAGCCAATTCAAGAACGTTACTTATTTCTCCTTACTGCTGATTGGCTGCTGCCCTTTGACGCATCTCTGGCAGCTGTAGTCCAGAACTTTCCCTGTGAAGTGTCTCAAGTGTTCTCGTGTTTTTCGTTTTGTTCTTCTTAAAGCCTTGTGTTTAAATTAAATTAATTTATTACTGTACTTACCTGCTTATACCAAAGAATACGACAGTGTATACCAAATAAAGTACCCATGCATGAATTACAGTACGGTCTATACAGGGGTAACATCAGTATTTACATTCCAGCACTGCGGGAGGCAGCAGTTCAATGTAAACTGTACAGTACGAATACGGGTTTACCGTTACATTTTCTTTAAGGGTAATGTATTAAGTTGAGTTCAAAATTAAAGTGTTTTGGGAATATATTTAGGGTTTACACTATAAAAACAGGCATTTTTAGGCTTTTTTTTTTTTACCACATCACAACATCACGTTTTTTCACTATATGCGGGTGCTCTTGGGACGTAACTCCCATGATAAGGATATATATAATAATGACAATATTTACAATAATAATATTTTACAGTAATTAAAACATATTATAGCCACACTGCAATGTTATATACAATATATACTGTAAACTATAGACTAAAGACTACGAAGAGAAATGAAAAACAGAACAAATGTACTGAAGAGAGTACCTTCTCCTCTCACTCTTGTCTTTCTCTTCACTTTCTCTGCTCTCTCTTCTTTCTTTCTTCATTTTTCTTTCACTTTATTTCTCTTTTGCCCACTTTTTTCTTTCATTCTCTTTCTCTTGCCCGCTCACTTTCTTTTCTACTTTTTTCAAACTCTCCTTTTTCTCTCTCCCTCTTTCTTTCTTTCTTTCTCTCTCTCTCTCTCTCTCTCTCTCTC
>JBBJLS010000001.1:45046666-45061989 GCA_037577275.1 Bryconaethiops microstoma | reverse complement strand
TTTCTTTTTTAATAAATCTGCAAAAATGTCAACAATTCTGTGTTTTTCTGTCAAGATGGGGTGCTGTGTGTACATTACTGAGAAAAAAAAAGAACTTAAATGATTTTAGCAAATGGCTGCAATATAACAAAGAGTGAAAAATTTAAGAGGGTCTGAATACTTTCCGTACCCACTGTACTGTTAAATACAAGGTCAAATATATGTGAATATGTCTGTCACAAGCATCAACTAAAACATACAAGCTTTAGATGTCTGTCTTAAATCTAGAAAATGTTTGAAGCCAGAACATTTATCACTTGAACTTAAGGCCTTTAATATCCAGAATGACTCCCACTTGAAAAGTGGGGATCAAGATAGATAACTTGAAAAAATGATCGTCACAGTATATAATTTGCAGCATATAAAAAAAATAAAAATACATGAAAGTACTTGTATGATTTTATGGAATGGTATGATTTTATAATATCTGCGTATACATATACATATTCATTGTATAGGTTATCAAATATCAAATAATGGAAATATTGGGTATGATTTTATATTTATGCATGTACATTATTACTCATGTGCTGCAACCATATTGTATTCTGGTTAGATTATCATCATTGTTAGAAAAATCCTCATAAAGCATGTCCTTGATTGACCTTTTTCAGAATCCAGCTGTATGTCTCCAGAAATTGAGTCGTGCCTATTTGACTCCATGTGTGAGGGCTAATCTATGTTCTGCAGTCCCCATCTTGGCTTCACACTGAGGCTGGCAGCTGCAGCCAGGAGCACATCAATCACAGGCAAGTGCGGCCCACTGCAGTCTGTACTCCCCCCAACCTCCACTCACTGGCACAAGCCCCACTCCACATCCAGCTGAGAGGGACCAAAGCCATGCACACTGCCCAACCTCTGCTCAAATACTGGCCTTGAAGGCCAGATGTCTGACTATCACCAGAGACTTTGGTGGATTTTGTCACTCAACATGTCCAGGGACTGCCTAAACGACAGAAAAGAGGCACAAGCAAAAACAAACACGGAGTATTTGTGAACGTGGAGATACGCGTGTGCAAAAATGGTGCTACAATAAAACCAGACCCATATGAAACAAAGTGATGTGCTGATTTCACAAATATGTGTCCTAGCTCTGAAAACATTCATAGGCTTATAGTTTCCATATAAATTAAGAAAAAAGAAAATCAATGAAAATAAGATGCAAATATATAAACAACAGAATGAATCCTCGGCTCACAGGAATTCTTGTCTAACAATGTCTGAAAAAAAGATATCAGAACTGAGCATGTGTTTAATAGTGTGTAGAAATGCAAACACAAGTTCACCAGTATTCCCTGCGTTCAGTAGTTTACACTTGCAGTTTATATCTCGCAGTGTGAATATAAAGAACCTCTATATAATATGAAGGTTCTATGTGGGGTAATTTGTAATACTAGTGTGTATTGTAAGGTAGTGTTTGGTATCAGTGTGTAATATTAGTGTGTAATTTTTGGTATTGTTTGGTATCAGTGTGTAATATTAGTGTGTAATGTGAGGTAGTGTTTGGTATGAGTGTGCAGTAGAGTGTGGTATCATTTTGTAATGGAGTGTAATGTGATATTGTGTGTAGTATTAGTGTACAGTTACAAGAACCTCTATATAATATAAAGGTTCTATTCTAGTGAAAGACTTTTCACCCGGGCACACGATCAGTTCTAAACTTGCTGTGGCTGTTTTGCAGCTCTGGCTATTTTAGTACACCCGTATGCATCAGATGGTCCGTGTGTGTCTGTAAACAAAGCGACTGAGGCTCAGACTGCACAAACACAGCCCAGAGCTCGGGCCAGAGGCAGGGCTTTCCTATGGGCCGAGGCTGCTTCAGTCTTTCCTGCCCTGTAATTAGCTTCCATTTTTAGCCTGGTTTGTTTTGACGGAGGCCAGAGTCAACTCCCTCTGGGAGAGAAAAGGTGTCTGGAGCGGAGAAGCCATAGTCAGATACCATTGGTTCGTTCTCTGTCTGCACAGTGACATGGTGGCCCTCCCCGTGGCGGGAGAATTCTCCTCCTGCCTGAAATTTTGTAAAAAAGTTGTGCAAAATAAATGCACGGCCATTATTCGAAATGTCAGACAGGCTTTTGAAAGTTCAAAACATTGCAAGTGAAAATATTTTTCTTTGACAGTGCATTAAAACAAAAATATTCTGACATCCTAAGCTTGGAACTGACAGTACGAAGCAGGATGTGTCTGAAGTCTGTCAGCATTTGTTGTTGAGCCCATTTGTAGCTTCCAGAAGTGAAAATGGGAGGTGAGGTTGTTGGTGCTTAGTTTTAAAATGAACAGAAAACAAAGGGGTCAAGAATCATACTTGAAGGTTAGATGAGCTGATCTACCTGCCATTTAAAAAAAACTCCTGCTATTTGTTAAAATGTCAGATTTGTGTATAGTACATATCACCATTAACATCTCTAGAACACAAAAAAAGAGTTGCTTCATTTGCTGTAATCGTTAATTGATATTTTGAGCTAGTTCGACCGGATAGTAATAAATGTGCATGAAAATACTTCTTTGTTTACAGACTAAGTCAAATGTAGCTGCTAAACCATTTAAATCTAGAGTTAATTATATTCTCTGTGTCATATGTCCAGTAAATAATGAACAAACGTATTCATTTCTATCAATACGTTCATCAGTCAGTCATCAATCTATCAATTAAGTGAAAGAAATTCTACTCACGTCACAGGTTACGGTGGTAAATGAGAACAGATCCACACAGAATTCATCAAATAAATGAAGAATGGGCCTGCTTTAGGTCTGCTATGTAAATATCATGCTTTTTGCCCTTTCTGATTTGACTGACATTTAAGGTTTCTGCCGTACTCCATCAAAGCTGGTCTAAATTTCCAATTTTAATGACACTAATTAGATCATTCGGCTTTAGCTGAGTTTTTCATTTCAGGCACGTCAAAAAATATGAAAGAAGAATATGAAGGGAAATTCCACCAATTTCACAATATTTCTACTTAATTCAATTGTTAAGACTTAAACTCAAAGTGAAGTGTGTCATTCTAGAGATAAAGAATTGTTCACAGTGGTGGCAGTGATAGGAACCAGATTTCTGAAGCATTAAATATCCTTAAAGATGGCTTACATACTGTTATTAGTTTTATATGTGAATGAACACATAATAATTAACAGTGTTTAACAGTGTATAAATACTACATATACCAGTTGATGTATTATAAAAATATTATTTTTAAAACTATTCACTGAAGTTCAGTACTAAAAACAATGTGATTTTTACTCTGTAAAGTGGGACCACTTAACCAAAGTAGTGCAAGGTAGTTCTCTGACCTTCGTACTGCCAACTTTCCTCCATAACAGTGCAAATCCCATTGTGGGACCAATAAAGGTTTACCTTATCTTTAAAATGAACTCTTCTAGATACTGGTTTTACTGTGTATGCTGCCTGATGCCTGAAACCTCGTGCGCATCATGTGACTGGTGCGTGTGAAAATAATAATAATAATAATAATAAATAAACAGATAAATAAACACAGTCACTTTTGCACAGGACACATTTGATGTTTTTTTCTATGTTAAATGCAGCAAATATATTTTAATATAGCAATTGTGTACTAAAATATGCGATGTTCTCGGTGGAGAATATTATATTTAGAAAATCAACTGTAGTATAATACAGTCTACAGTCATACACCATTTATGCTGCCTCCCTGCTTTTCATTATTGGTCAGTATCTGAACACTGTAATCCAGATATTATTTGAGCGGTGAAACATTCTCAGCTCTGATGTGCAGGTGTTGCTGGAGTTTTACATGTTAGTGTCAGTGCAAGGTTGATAAAGGTCCACCACCCAAAACTATCCAGCCATGGGGAGACACTGACTACTGTTGACAGGCTAGAGGTTCCCTAACACAAACTGTGAATTTACAGTCGAGCTACAGTCTCCAGCTGTGCACAAGATGAACCTATAGTTTGGGGATTTCAAATAAATTGACTGGTGAGTGTAGCTATGCAGGCTATGTATATGCATAACTATGTGAAGCTATGCACATTAATGCAGCCGTTTCTAAACAAAACTCCAAGTCATTTGAATTGTTTCTGTTGTATAAAAGAAGCTTGTTAAAATAAATTCACACAATCGTCAGATGGTGCTGCACCCAGGGGAAGTCCTTACTGACATCTCGGATATGCAGCACATGTTCAAATGCATGCATGATGGATGGATGGATGGATGGATGGGACAAATCTAAATGTTGTTAAAGCGACAAAGCTGCTTTTGTGGCATATTAATTAACTGGAATTTTTCATTCATGGCAGCATCAGTGAGAAATAGTGTGTTTTGCACCATTTTATTGGCTGTTATTTCAGAAGGTCGACTTCATCTGTGTCTCAGTGGAGAAGAGTGAAAAGATCTTCAGAGATTCATTTCATGTTGCAGGTTTAACCTTAGGAAAAGAAGTAAGAATGATAATGATTGTAACCTCTGTGCCTGGAATTTCTATTCATAAATTGTGAATAATTTGCTGTTATATGTCAGGGATACACATAGACATTATCCATTGCACTAAAAATGCCACATGCTGAGCAATAAACCAAAACAGAGGAGATGGTTTAATATACTGGAGGCGTCTAGGAGGAGTCTATCACACTGCGGAGTGTGAGTTGAATAATGTATGGCAAAGTGGCTGGTATTGGTGATCTCTGTGATTGGCCACTGACAGCTTGCACATCTGGGACATGCAGGGGAATGAGTCGCTACACTTACAGATTAGTTTAGCTCTGTTGGCTGGGCTTACGTAATAGGACACACAGTCATGCATACACACTCGTGCATTTATTTTCATACGTTGTCTGGGCATGGGGTTAAACTGTATATAAGAACCTATATGCAGTTACAGTATTCTATATTAACAATATAATATAATAAGTGCCATATTATGAAATACTATGCAATATGCAATTATAGTCATATGCAAAAGATGCCAAATTTACGGAGCATTTAGTATTTTCTTTTTTTCCCTCAGTATGATAAACTCAACAAATTAATATTGTTGAATTAATCTTCACATATGTCTAATTGTTTGCCCTGTAGGGTTTTTTTAACAGAATATGTAAACTTCTGCATACAACTCCACATACCTTTACATTAAAATAAACGGGAATAAATAAATAAAGTAACGAGACTGTACTGTTTTAGATAAAAAGGCTTTCTTGTAAGCTGACCAGAAGAACCAGGTTTGGTCCCAGATTTTTCATCGACATCCCCATTCATCACTTGGAATTGTTCACATCAGCAGCACGCTTGATTTAACTTTAAGCACTGATTAGCCAATCAGGTAATGAAAGAAGACTAATCCAAGGCTGCCACAAGGTTTGGAAATTGTTAAGCAAAGATGTTAACATATAAAAGATACTACTTATTGCATAAATGCCATTTTAATTTGTTCTAATATCAGCTGTTTTGACCAAATAAATGCTTACTACCTAAATAGTTTAAGGCGTCCACAAGACTCCAGAAGTCTTGCGAAGGTGTGCTGCGGTATCTGCAACAAGATAATGTAAGTTCTGTGTGTTGCAATTTGGAGCCTCCTAGGATCAGAATGGTTTGTCCCACAGACGCTTAATCGGATTGAGATCTGGAGGATTTGGAGACCAGGTCAACATACTGTTGTGTTCCTGAAAAGTGCTTGCAGTTTGGCATGTAGGGGTGTGCTTGGTCTGTAACAATGTTTAGTTAGGTGGTATGTGTCAAGGAACATCCACATGAACATTAACACTTATGGTTTCCCAGTAGAACACTGCCTAGAGCATCACACTGCCTCTGCTGACTTACCTTCTTCCCAAAGAGCATCCTGACGCCATCTCTTCTCCAATTAAGTGATGCATATGCACCTGGTCATCCACATGAAGTAAAAGAAAATGTGGTTCATCAGACCAGTCCACCTTCGTCCACTGCTCTACTGTAAAGTTCTGCAGGTGCTTTCATCTTTAGACCAGGGTCAGCAATGTATTGTGTTTTTTGATGTCTTTCAATCATTTGTGCTACAGCAGCTCTTCTGGTGAATCAGAACAAATAGACTAGCTTTCAGTACGTCACTTGCATCAGTGAACCTTTGGTGCCCATGACCCTGTCATCAGTTCAATGGTTGTCCTTCCATGTACCACTTTTGACAAGTACTTACCACTGTGTACAAGACCTGCTGTTGCTCTGACCCAGTCGTCTTGTCATCACAGTCTAGCTTTCGTCTCTCAGATGCTTACACTTTCCCTACTGCCAATACATCATCTTCAGGAACTGTTTACTTGCTGCCTAATATGCCCCACCCCTTGACAGACGCCACTGTAATACAATAATCAGTGATATTCATTTTGCCTGTCTGTGGTATATTTTGCATTGTTGGGATCAAAATTTTTGGGTTTTTTTCAATGTAAATATGAGCTGTAATATAAAACTTTTACACAGACAGGGGCGAACTGGCAATCTGTGTGTTCTGGAACAGTCAAGAATGGCTGTCCGGTGCATGGCCGCCCCCCCAAGATGCGCTTATATATATATATATATATAGGAATACACACACACATACACACATCTTATACTGTGGGTCAGCACTGCTTTGCTTTTTGTTGGGTATTCTCTCTCTATCTGTCTCTCTCTCTTTCTCTCTCTCTCTCACACACACACACAAACACACACAAACACATACACACACACACACACACACACACACACACACACACATCCTCACACCACATTTTTAGGGATTTTTCCCACAGACACACACACATTGCACCCCACTGCTACAGCCAACAGTGACTCAGAAGGACAAAAAGAATCGTGTAGCCATGTTTTCTTTACTCTCTTTCTTTCTCTCTCTCTTTCTCATCCTCCCTCTCTTCTACCTCCCACTCCGGCTTTTCCAGCAGCACACACTTGCTCAGCCCTCGCTGATCCGATTCTCTGGCCAATGGGCTGGGAGGCAGTGTGGACGTCATTAGCCACTCTGCTTCAGCCCAGCGCACACCGCTGGAGCTGCTTGCCCAACACAGCCTCCGTTCACAGAGAGAGAGAGAGAGAGAGAGAGAGAGAGAGAGAGAGAGAAAGAATGAGGGAGAGAGAGCAGGAGAGAGCGAGAGAGAGAATGAGGGGGAGAGGGAGAGAGAGATAGAAAGAGAGTAAGAGAGAATGAGAGTGAGAGAGACAGAAAGAGAGAGAGAGAGAGGGAGAGAGAGATAGAGAGACAGTGGGAGAGGATGAGAGTGAGAGGGACAGAGACAGAAAGAGAGAGAGGGAGAGAGAGATAGAGAGACAGTGGGAGAGGATGAGAGTGAGAGGGACAGAGACAGAAAGAGAGGGGGGGAGAGAGGGGGAGAGAGAGAGAGAGAGAGAGAGAGAGAGGGAGGGAGCAGGGACACAGAGGTAAGCGTGGTAGCAAGGGGACGCATAGAGATATGAAAACAGCGAGAGGAGGGAGAGAAAAAAGAGCGAGGCTTGGCAGTCAGGCACCAATTAAAGCTGACTCCCTCTTTCTTTCCTCCCTCTGTCTTTCTCCATCTATTTCACCCCAACTCGGCGCTCCCTCACTCCTCTTGCCCTTTCAGAGGGAAGTCTGGGTTAATTGTCGGGTGACCAGACAGGCTGAATAAACACAGGCTTCTGTTGTCTGTTGTCTGCGTGCACAAATAATAGGCAGTAGTAATAATGATAAGCAGGCCGGCCGCTCAACTGTTAATGCAGTATAGAACACCAGTCAGTGTCAGGCTTGGGTCTGCGATGTATAATTTATGAACATACTGCTCAAAATATATTCCTACGTTGCCTATATAGTCGACAGTGCAATGCAGAACCTCAGCCCCCCTCCAGTCTGTTCGAAGGCAGACTGGAGAAAGCAGAGCACTCTGGGTATCTCTCCATCGCTTTATTCCTCCTCCAGTCGGAGAGAGAGAGAGAGAGGGGGAATGTATTATTTACAGGGGCGGTTAAAGTAGGACACAGAAGCCTTCATGGACGGCCCATCTGGGAGCGTGTGTGTTCTCACACGTCGAACGCCTATCGCTCCGGCTGCGTCAAACAGGCAGTGCTCCTCATTCACTCATTACTGATGTATGAAACGTAATTACCGGATTTAGACGAAGGAGAGAGAGAACAAGGAGGCCAGCGAGACCTCCGTTGGTTTTCTAGCCTCTGCTCTGCACACTGAGGAATAGGCTAGAAGCACCGCTGGGAGTCTTCCCTGCTCTTTCTGACTTCTTTCTGGATTGAACCGGGTGAAAATTAGATTGCATTAACTGCATAGTCTAGGATAGAAGCGTGTAAACCACTGATGGCTCAGTCATGGCCCAGTCAAGGTCTTCATGGTCCGAACGTATTAGGGGCGACGTTGGCTATTGAATTTCTCCTATAATGCAAGACAGAGTTGGATGATATTAAATCTCCCTACCCACTATATTATGGTGGTGTATCCTGGCAAGCACAAATAAATAAATAAATAAATACATGAGCCCTGTAGCATGTCACTGTTATGATATATTATCTTGCAGTTATGAAATAAACATCTTGGTATTACAAGAAAGTAACTTATTATTAGGAGAATGGATGTCATAAAAATTACACATAATTATGAGATAGAACGCCAATTATGAGATAGAATGCCAATTATAAATGCTAATTATGAGTCATTCTGTTATTATGAGATGTCATACCATAAGGCCAGTCATAAAATGAAATAACATCTCATGTTTTTGAGAAAGTATTTCATATTAAAACATATGACAAATTATGGCATTTTGTATAATCATGACACAAAAATGACATTTTCTTTGTAATAAAAAGATACTTTCTCATAAGTGTTACATCTCCTGATATATGTAATTTCTGTAATATCCTTTCTTATACATTCTCATAATGACAAGGCATTTATTTTGTAGTTATGATATATATATTCTTATTATAATTCTGGAGGTTTATTTTTTATTTTGCTGGGTGAGGGTTAATTTGTTGCCATACTGCATAATGCAGCAGATAAACTTTAAAAAAGTTGGAGTTATCGAATGCACCTGCTTGCCCACGTTTCATTGAGTGAGCGGTCACAGCAGGGTTGAGCTGAACGAAGCCATCATCTAAGGAGGAGGCAATTTCATCGTCTGACAGGCAACTTGGTGATCATCCATGTTGTTTGTGGAACGATATAAATATTATAACTTTTGGAAATTATGAATTAGATCAGGGATGCTGCTGATGGAACCAAATACACCCAAACAAGGCTGCTGCAATTTCAGGAACCAAACCTGTGTTCTTCAAACTAAGACAGCAATAACTTTTTGAAAACCAGGATGTCTTGTTACATACTTGTGTTTATTCCAGTCAGGAAAACACACTGTTTATAGATATTGTTGTAGATTTTATTCATATTTTTGTGTCCTTAAATTGGCCTGTGTATTAAAAGAAATGGAACCCACTTTTATTTTGTTTGGAATACTTCTCTTATGATAAACTGATTCCATTTTATTAACCAAATTAAGTTCATACAGCATCACTTTGTCCAACAAAATTAAGGTTTCGGTTGAAGGAAAAATGTAAGTTCCCTTTTAATCAGAATGGGATGTAATAAGCTTATTCTTTTCAGTTATTTTTATTTGTTCATTTATTTGGTACAATGAAAGCGGATATGGTTTTTTAATCATGTTGAAAAAAAAACATTTTATTTGTCACTGTAACCAACCAGTGTTGGTTAATAAATAAATCACCGGTTGAATACGTTTTTAACTTAAAGTAAACACATCCAACTACTGTGTACTTAATGTGCATCTCTGCCAAGACAGCTAATGTTATCTTATAGTAGAGTGACTAGAACGTTATTTAAGAGAGGGGGAACTTACCTTTCCTTGGTGAGAAATGGTAAGAGGAACCTGAGGTCAAGATGTTTACAATACACCCATTTTATGTACTATTGAAACCTAACAGTGAACCTACATGGGTGTTCTGAGATTCTATGTAATGTTTATGAAGTATTGGTGAATCTGAAATAGGAGGACGATGTTGCTTCACAACAATGAAACATGAAAAATATTGAAACAATAATAAAAAAAATTGGTTCAGACAAAAAGCTTATCATGAAAATATCTTAATTTCTCTGTCATCTGATAAAATCTATCCATGTAATAGCTTCCTTGGTTTCTGTTTGGATTGCACCTCTTTCTCACATTCATCTGCCTCTACGTCGACCCCAGTTCCTTCTTCTGTTTCTCCCTTTTGAATTTTCAGTATTTTTTGCTCTTTTTTTACTCTTATCTTTTTATTTGGCTCTTTTCTCTTGTATGATTTGATAATTTTAACCTATTAGTGACATTGATCTTTTTTCTCTGTAGTGCCTCCATTTATTCCGTATTTATTCTCTTTAACCTGTGGCTTACAACCCCACCCCCTTCTCCTTATCCCTTCTTTATCTAGCCACCATTCTCCTGCTTTCCTGCCTATTTACAACTCAATCACTTCAGTAGTTCCATTCCAGGCTTCTTCCACAAAGTTCTATCATCCAAACACTTCCAACATCTCTATAAACTATACTAAAAGATTACTGCGGCATCTTTTAATCGAATCTCGATGGGCTGCATCCACTGCTTACAGTTACTATGGACAAATTTTTTCCACTACTAAGAAGAGATTCCGAACACTCAAGTGCAGAGATAACAGCTTGAGTTATCTTCTAGAGTGAACTGATCAAGAAAGTGGGCTCAGAGGTGGGCGAGGAACTTGACATTGTGGAAACTGTGGTTGAAAGCAAATAATTGTCTGGAATCTATCATGAACAATGTTGTGGTGGTTGAACGGAGAAGCACTTTTAGCCACAGACTCACCAGCACAAAGTCCTCCGTTGAACACTACAGAAAATCCTTCTTTCCCACTGCCATCAGACTCTATAACACCTCCCACTGTCACACATCCACACAATGATCTGTGCAAAATCCTGCTGCTACTTTGCAGTGAAATTTCTTGTTTGGGTTTAAATCATTATCATTATGTGCATTATTATCTTATTCCGTGCAGTAGTCTGCCATGTGCAATATTACTACTTATGTCAACATTATTTATATACTACCTGTCTCTATTATGTGCAATGTACTCCTAACCTCCATTTGTGTTAAAAGTAATTAATTTAAATGTAAACAAATGTAAGTTATCTATAGTATTTATACCCAGCATTCTGTATGTAGCATAGTGTATTTGATTTTGAGTGTTTTACTGCAGAATTCTTATTGGATTTATTTAGACTTTGTATTTTATATGTCTCTTGTCTCTTGTGTCTGTGCAGTCATAACGTAAGCAGTTACATCAGGGATCAAAAAGTTGTCTGATTCAGACAGAAAATGCAGACGTATTCCATGGTCCTGCTCCCAACACAAGTTATCAAATCATCAAATAATTAGTAAATCTTTCCAGAGATGTGGGTGTGTTATAGCTGGTAAAACATATTCTACTCCAGGACCAGGATCACAACCTATGGGTTTAAACACCTGCATGTAGTTTTTATTATAAATGGGCTTTGAACGAATGCTGGAGAAAAATGCTGGAGTGTTCCTTTAAACTGTTGCAGCTCCCCTCCCTCTCTTCCTTCTTCGTTTCCTTTCCTCTCCCTCCCTCTCTCCCTCCCTCCCTCTCCCTTCATCCCTCCCTCCCTCCCTCTCCCTTCATCCCTCCCTTCCTCCCTCTCTGGGCTCTCTGGGCTCCCTGAGCCAGGCTTTATTAGTGGAGCTATATTCAGCCAAGGCTGGTGGCAGACAGAAGGAGTAGTGCTGGTGCTCCATCCAGACGGCCAGACTGGCAGCCGTATGCCCGGCTGCCTCTGCCATCCCCGTCTCAATCAGGCTGATGAGCAACGTCCTGATTCATCTTACAGGGAAGTCAGGCCAGGGGTGAAGCTGAAGGAGGATGCAGGCACCTGAGTCTGATACATCAGTCCTGAGCTCCATAATTTAATGGAAAATAAAATGTGAGCTGTGCTCCGCCTGGGAATAAAACTTTAATCACAGTCTTAAAAATAAACATGCTAAGATGGGCAATTTGGAACAAAGCCATAGAATAACCTGGTTTGGTTCCTTAAATAACCTTTTGATGGAACCATTGTTGTAAACAAGTGTGAATTAAAACAACCCTCCACATAAGGCTCTATTAAAGAAGGTTCAGTAACAGGTTTGGATGAATTCGGTGTTTGTTGTATAGTGCTGAGCAAATGTCTTGGGCACATATGCAATTTTTCTGCAGTAAAGTTAACATTGGAACAAATGCAAACAAACAAGAAAGCAGTAAAAAGTATCAAGAATTGTTCTGTTTGTAAAAGTAGTTGATATTGTTTGAGCTGGTGAGGAGAACACAGGTTCAGTTCCAGATTCCTCCTCGGTTCCTCCAGCCGTTGTTTGGATCTGTGAAACTCCATCAACAGCTCCTGATTTAATTTAATGAAGGATTGATCGAGTCAAGCCAAATTTCTGATGGGATCCTCGACTTCCACAAGGAACACATAAAAACCATTTATTATTTTTGTATTTTTTTAGTATATTTAGTAATATTAATATAAAAGAAAACACTCACTGTTCATCTTAACAATTTTCAAGTATTATTTTTGAGGGTCTCTAAGACAGTTCTGCATTTGTGGAGTAACATAAAGCCTAATGTTGGTTAAACATGCAAATATTATGTAGATTAACATATTAGTTGGTTTAATTTCATTAGACACGGAATTGAACGTTTTTGTCACTTGGCAATTAATTAATATCAGCCCTCTGTTGGACTCGGTCTTGATTTCTAAGAGCATGAGGAAGTGTTTCTTCCTCATGCTCTTAGAAGTTTTCCAACCACTGTAAAGATGTTTTGGGACAACATAAAACTCTGGGGTAATATTAGCTGTATACATTATTTCGTTTTTCTAATATTTAATTACTCGTCTCCTTAATTACAGCCAGAAGAGAGCTTCTTATATGCTGCCATAGAACATGTTTGGATCCCTGAAGATCAGTATGAGTTCTAAAAAGAACTATCTTTGAAAATGTGATGTAAATCTTTACATTATTTGAAAGTTCCTCACGCTTCTTCTATGGTGTCCCTCAAAGAATCATTTTATAGCACCTTTTTTAAGAATGTGTGTAAGTTTGTTCACCTGAGAATTGAGGTTGAGGTCAGGTGACTTTGCTGGTTAGTCAAAGTGTCCCAGTTTTCTGTCATATCTGTTGAAAAGTCCCTCACAGATTCAGGTCTATGTGCCCTATAGTCAGTCTTGGCCTGAACATTCTTGAAAACACAAAGTTAGTGGAAGAGAGAACTAAAATGGAACCCACTGCAAGAACCTGGAATAGTCTTTACCCAAAAGGACTCACATTTTAATGAAGACCCAGATATCAGATTTTTTTTAGTTCATTAGCTGATAATTGAAGAGAAATGAAAAGGTTATGGGATCAGGATCTATGTTTTTTTCTGAAGCTAGTTAGAAACAAACATTATTACCTGAGGAAAACTGAAACCTTATTGGTTGTTGGTGAACCTTGTTGGAGGGTTCCCTCTGCTTGTGCTCTGTTCACATTTTAAAATGACCCTGATAGTCTACATATATGTACATATATATATATATGCTGTTGTGTTGTGTTGTATGTTGTACCTACGATCCAGGAGGATGATATTTCGTTTCACTGTGTACTTAATGTGTATGGCTGAGATGACAATAAAGCTCTATTTGGCTTGACTTGAGTATTTCTGAAGAGTTTTATTTTGACTTATTTTGACTATTGTTTATATTATACTGTTTATATTGTTGTCTCTGAGTGCCTGTGTAACCATAGCATAAGCAGTTTCCTCTGGGATCAAAAACGTTTTCTGAATCTGATTCAACATACTGTTTTCTAGTATAGTATCATAATTTACCGTGATTTAAATCTGTACTCAGTCAGACTTTCTCTGCTGCACTCCAGCCCCGCCTCCAACTCCCTTCTCTGCAGAGGAGGCTGCCCTGCATGCCATTATACAAAGTTAGTTGTCTAGTTTTATATCCGTGAACTAAACATGAACTAAACTCCAAACAGCTTCACATATTACCTGGCTATACTTTAGTTTGAAACTTCAAGCAGAAATGTGGTAACTCAGAATCAGTTTTCAATCCTCTGAGATGCGGGGAGGGAGCTGCAGTGATGAGCAGTGTTTGACACTTCGTCAGAATCTCCTCCTGGCTCTGATTGGTTGTTCTAATTTAGGCATGGTGCATTTTTCTTCTTCTGATGTCCGGTCGTATCAGATTACTGTATAATTCGTAGTAAGTTCCTACACAAATGAACAATTCCCCCATTATTTTGGTCACACCACTGTAAAATGTCTTGTGGTAAAAAGAACTAACTGTATATTTTACTGTATTTGGAACAGTAGTTCGTAACATGTCAAGTCTAATTTTGACCTGAGCATATTATTGTTCTCTTGTTGTTTTATTCTTCAGCCAGTATGAAGAAAAAAACTCCTTTTCACTGATTGCAGTCCTCATTTTCACCCTATAATGAATAGCCACTTTACACTGAAGAACCTGTATTGCAGACCGCTCTCAAAAACCCCTTCCTAACCAGATATCCTGCACAATATCTCACAAAAAAGTTTTCAAATGATGACAGAAATTACACCGTCCACATTACATAATAGCTGATTACACACACATGAATTCTGTTAACTATTATAACCTTCATGACTTAAGTGATTATGTCCACACATGCTATTGTCTTCCCATATGATCAGTGAAAAGAAACCATTTCCATGATAATGAACTGTGGAGTAATTAGCCAGGCTAATGGCACACTGGGGGAAGCGGGAATGATCTCCAAAAAGGAGAAGTGAATTGAGTTGCTGTCGGTGTGGTGGGAACACTGGTAAACTTCTGAGGCCTCCCCAAGTCTTCTTTAGCTCCACACTTTGATTCACAGGACTGACAACCTTATTATGCACCACGCTTATTATTGATATTACTCTGAGCTCGGTTGCCATGACCACCGTGCAAGAGACATTTAATTTTCTCTCCTCCATCATCATTATCTATGAGACCATCTGTTGTGCAAAATGAATTCAGCCTCATTTGCATGACTGATAAGCGCATTCTTTATCTATTTAACAGAAGGTCATATGCCATGGGTTTGGAGGCAGGGAAGGAGAGAGAGAGAGGGAGAGAGAAAGGGAGAGAGAGAGGCAGAGAGAGAGAGAGAGAGAGAGGCAGAGAGAGACAGACAGAGAGAGAGAGAGAGAGAGGGAGAGAGAAAGAGAGAGAGAGAGAGAGAGAGAGAGAGAGAGAGAGAGAGAGAGAGAG
>JBBJLS010000001.1:45014298-45026969 GCA_037577275.1 Bryconaethiops microstoma | reverse complement strand
GAGAGAGAGAGAGAGAGAGAGAGAGAGAGAGAGAGAGAGAGAGAGAGAGAGAGAGAGAGAGAGAGAGAGAGAGACGAAAGAAAGACCCAGCGGTGCATCGTCAGCATTTTAATTTTTTTTCCCATAGCAGGGTGAGCCCCCCAGGTGCAGGGCGGAATTGCCCTACTTACAGGAGCTACCTCCGTCCTCCATCACCGTCCCTCCACATACACACCACCTCCGCTCGCCCGCTCTGCTTCAGCTCGTGCCCACTGTGTACCCTTTAGCGCCAAAACACGCTTAATCCAGAATTTGCAAAAGAGTACTGAAATATAAATTGTTGCATTGTAATGTTGTATGCTACACCTAGCAGCTAGCACAACCAGTTCTATAAAATGATATCACAATACAAGTTATAATTGAATAATTGTAGTTTCGGGACTTCTGTGAATTGACATCCAAATTGGAGATTTTCTGAACTCATGTGCTGCTGAAGTGTTTGTTTTGGGCTCCCGTCCCTTTTCCGTATCCGTTCAGTATGAGCGCAGTGGAAGGTGCTGCCCTGCTCTGCTCTGACCCAGTTTTTTTACTGCTGCCCAGCATTTTCTGCTCCGTGCGGTTCCAAAATAGCTCAGTACAGCAAAGCATGGCGAGCCGGTTTCCGTCTTGCGTAACAGGACTAATCATTCCTCTGCCCAGGCCGCGCTGCCTTGAGAAATTGCATGCTGAGTGAAAAGTTTATGGACAAAATTGCAGTAGCACAAATGTAAATGGCCAGTTAATTGCGGCAAAGAGAGTTTTGAGAAGGGAATAATTGTTGTTGTGGCGGAACATTTTCAAGCCAGGAAAGTGCCGTTTGGTGTGAAGAGGAGCTATGAGATCTCCCTTTTGTACAGTCTGACATTATAAGTGATGTTGGCATTTAAGAGCTCATTACTTTTTGGCACGTATTTGTAACGGCCTCAAGCCAGCCCTGTTAGGATGGGTTTGTGAATACTGGTGTGAATTTCAAATAATTACGAGCATTTTTTTGCTTTCGGCCACGCACTGACCACACTTCAAAACAAAGGTGCCAAAAAGAGTTCCTTGGAGCGATGCCAAAGAAGAACAACTTTTTGTTCCATAAAGTCGATGGCTCTTTCAGGCAGTGGTTCTCAAATTGGTCCTCAGAGAACTCCAGGTGACCTACATTTTTCCTCTATTCTGATGTGTTAACAAATATGTGGACCATTGGGATTTCTGAGGACCTCCCTGAGATTTAATGCTTTAAAGAACCATTTTTGGAAAGGGGAGTGTGATGATACTTCTCGAGGAACTATATAATGTAAAAGTTCTTCATCAATTAACCATTAGAACACAAGCAGCACGGATCCGTGCCAGCAGCACAGCGAGTGTTAAAGTTTCATCATATGGCAAAACAACTTTTTATATGCAAGTTCCCGTGGTTTGGTTTGGTGCTTCTAGTGTCTGTCAGGCCTGGGGACAGCGACTGTAGGGTTTGGTTTATGGATTCCTGAGCACACCAGGGTTTAGTTAAGTAATTATATGTTTCAGCTGCCGGTGTGCTCAGGAAGTTCGGTTTAAGTGGACCTTAGTCGTCAGTCCACCATCAGTATATCCTGATGTTTGTGTTTCTCCTTACTCCTTTTGCTGTGAAGTATTGAGTTTTGGTTTTTGGCCCTTGTGCCTTTTGGTTTTCTTTGTTTATAAATAAAAGGATTGGATATTCTTTTCTGCAATTGCGCCTGCCTTCATTTGGGAGTCATGGGGGAACGTGACAGTGTCAGATGTCCTGCAGAGCTTTGTTTCGTGTTTCTATGTCACGTAGAACCAAAGTAACTGTAATTTAAAGAACATTTAATAATAATAACCACTGCTGATGTTTTAATATGGTGTCACACACAAATGATCTTAATATTTCTTTTATTTTAAGTACTATAAACAAATATAAAACCTTTAAGGATAGTCTCTTTCTGGATTATCTCTGGCCACAAGTAGGGAAGGGGGTCCGGAGAACGGCCGAGCGGTGGTGCGCCGAGCGAATAACCAGCAAACAGCGAGAGTGTAGTAGAGCAAACACTGGTTTTGGAGTGTTTTACATCATTTTCACTTGTTGAAATTAGATTTTACTGATACATTCTGAGTTCCAAGAGCTATAGGCTTTTACAAGAACCCTAGGTTCAAGCCAAGAGTCATTTAGGAATCTTTGTTTCTTACAATCGAAACTGTGCATCTGTCCAAATACAGTGAGCAAATGCAAACCAGTGCAGGTTTGCATGCTATTAAACATTTGTATCTTTCAGCCTTCCACCCACAGTGTACAGATGTTCTGAAATGAATCTTTCATACAGCTTTTAGGTGTCCGCACAGCGCATGGTTGAACAATATTGCCTTTCTCTGTCCTTTTGCTGCTCTTTAGTCCCGCTTCACTAATGGCAGTAACCGTGTCTGTTAAAGCCGTTTCTGATGGTTTCGCTTGCTGTATTCTCATGCTCGTGGCGAGACTTCCCAACCTTTCATTTCTTGGTCCCCTGGCCGTTGCTGTGTGTGACATGCCTCTGGCGGGCTGAGGGGCTGATTTTAAGCGTGAAGGGCACTACAGTCTGACATGCCTGCTAGAAACTCCTCGCCACCCTGCAGGCTCATCTGCCCCCACTTGCCCCGCTCCAGCTGCCTGAGTGGCTCAAGCTCTGCGGGCGATGCACAGTGGCTCAGAGCCTCATGCTGGGCAGCCCTGTGTGTTACGGCCTCACTTGTGACATGTGAATGCAAATACAATGTCAGTGCACAATTAGCAAAAGCAACATCCAGGCATTCTTTCGGAGCTCCCCTGCATTCACTGTGTCTAGGTTTGATGTTCTGCTGCATTGTACGTTTTGCAATTAGCATAAGGCAACATTGGGGGATTTCTTTCAGAACTTGCCAGCACTGGCCACACGCAGTTTTAATTAACTACTATGTTTCTTATATCCAGTCATGTGGCATCTCATTGGGATTATAAGTCTACCTGCCAAACAATACTGAACCAACAAATGGAGATAGGAAGCTGGAAAGGAACATTAAAGCAAGCTCAGTTTGTAGGGATATAAATCTCTAGCCAATTCAGTGCAGCATGAAATCTCAAATTTCATCATGACTCGATTTTATTTGATTATTGTGGTGTGATAAAAAAGAAAAACAATGTTTATATTTTAAAATAGCTCTAGAATTGAATTTTGGCTGAAGACGAGGGTATACTTTATGAATTGTAATAGTAGGGATGCACCATAATATTGGAATAAGAAACTCAAGTTTAGAGCTTTTACAGCCAAATATTTTAGTAATCAAAGAATCTTGTTTTGATGATTAATCAGTGATGCAAGATCATAGGAGCAATGTGCTTATGTCTCTTCCTTGTGAAGAACCTGCTGAGCAAAGCTTTATAATGGGCTGTGAATATTGGTCTCATTCTCATGTAATTTTTAATGTCATCAATATGTACATATGTATGTATGTACGTATGTGTATATATTCATACAACTCTTAGTAAAACTCAGTTACTTTTTCATTTGCTTTAAAAAATGATCTGCAATGGACAGACTGATATTTAAATCCATATTTGATCATGTATTTATTGTGTTCTGTTAAATATGCTACAGTGATGATCTGCATCTCTACATTTTTAATCCCACAGAAACGTTAGATGTATCGAGATTATTCAGATAGATATAGTCCCAATTTTTACATTTTGTGTATGTTCATGTATTGGCACCGACAGTACATAGTATGTTGTTTTCTATTTAAAGTGATTTCTATTCAGTTCGAACACTGAATCCAAAATTTGTCTAGACTGATGCATCCATGCCGTTCGACACCAGATTGTAAATGTTTAAAATGTGACGATGAGGATTTTTAGGGTGCAGAAATACGCTGCATACCTGGTCTGTGTTGTATGGAAGCCTTTTGCAGACTCTCTGTCCTGTTCAAATGCATTATGTGTGAGAGTGCATGTGCTGTGACACTGCGGTGGCGGCGGCTGTGGTCCCGCCCCCTGGTGCTGCTGGTGTTGGCTGCCTGGAGCCGTCAATCAGACGGGAGGGCTGGTGTGCAGCTCCGCTCTGGCCTGCGTCGCTCGCGTGACTGCTGGGCCACACCTGTCACCCTGAGTGTGTCTGTCTGAAGCTGATAGTGAGTGACAGCTCAGTCTCTGCCTCCCTCCCTCTCTCCCTCTCTCTCGCTCTCTGTCTGACTCATAGCCCGGCCTCTGTGGTGACCCCTTGGTGCCTCCACAAGGCCTGCTTGTGTCTCAGGGCAGCACGCAATGCACGGCTTAAACATGCAGTCGTTATGGCTTAGGCAATAGAAATGTAAGGCTAGTGTAACACGTCATCTTTATGTAACATGTTCTAATGAAATCTTTTGATATCATACACTGGTAACTGATATAGGTTCATGGTTAGTGTTGCTATGTCTTGAACAAACTCTGATCCAATACTGGGTATTAGTAATGGACTGATATCTGTAAAATATGTTGGATCGGGTATTAGGTTAAAAAGATCCAGTCCTGTAATAAATCATCTTCAAATACTAATAGCTAGGGGTGTAACATTGCATTGAAAGTATTGTGATATTACAATGCGAAAATGTGACAATATTCATAGTGGACATAGAGAATTAGAAATTTAGTTATTATTTTTGATGTAACTATATTGTTTACAATATTCAACCAGTTGAACCATGAGCTCTGAATATCTATCAAATAGTGGATTGGCTGTATCCTTACACCCTGACAAATAACTCTTTTCTGCCTTTTTCCCAATTGTCTTCCCAGTTTAGTCATGCCCAGTAGTATTTGCTTGGTGGAATTCTACCATCTAACTTTTCCACCAATGCTGGGAGGATGAAGGTTAACACATGCTTCCTCAGAGTCATGTGGATGCTACATCTACATCTTTTTGAACTGCTGCTACGGCTACATTATTGAACAGTTCAACACATTTGGAGGAGAACTCTAACTGCTGCTTCTAGCTAACATAGGTACACACTGGATAGCATCACAATGAGTGATGAAAGGAGAACAGCTAGGAGCAATATAACAGTATTTATAATTACTGTGATAAATTACTTCTCTGTATATGACAGTAAGATTATCATGATGCCATCAGAACTTAAAGAACAACGACCAACTGCATGTTTTATTATCATAAACAGAGAGTCATCGACTCTGTATTGTTTGGTAATTTGTAATTTAGTGTAATGCTGTGTCTGAAACAATGAAAAACATTGAAAAAAAGTTTTGGAGTATTTTTATAGTGTCTTCACTATTTATCACATTAAGATTTTCATGATGTCCTCAGAACTTAAAGAACACTGGCCAATGGCATGTTTGACTACGAACAGAGAATAATCATAAGTCATGTTTCTTTAGGTAGTGTGTAATTTAGTGTAGTGTAGTGTTGTGTGAAACATTGAAAAAAATAGGCTTGTAGTATTTTTATTGGTCTTTATTGACTTTTTGTGCAGTGTCAGAAGAAACACATATTGTGCCCTAGGGGAGAGGCAGGGCTATCCCACCTTCTAAACTTCTAACATCACATCTGTGTTTACACGCAGAAAAGAGATGGTTTATTGTGTCTAGAATTTGATGAAATCTTACAGTTCTGTCTCAGGAGAACTGTAAGATTTTTGCCATTTTTTAAAAATCTCAGTTTTGCCATTTTTTAAAAATCTCAACCAGTCAGAAGTGCAGACTCAAATTATTGGTACAACATATATGTAATGTAAATATAATTAATTATGTAACGTATTACCTAATGTCATGCAATTACATTTGAGTACTCTCACGTATGAAACATCATAACTAGGGATTTCTAGTTTAAAATCAATCTTTACCATCTGAAAGACACTGAAAGGTCATTTTGCTTGGAAACCTTGCTTGTCAGAGTGAGCAGATGTGTGTGTGTGTGTGTGTGTGTGTGTGTGTGTGTGTGTGTGTGTGTGTGTGTGTGTGTGTCCAAGTCCTCAACCTCACTCTCAGCCTCTCGCATGAATATGCAGCCAGCTTCCAGAACTACTCTGCATGTATAATGAAGTGTTATGCTGTTCTCTGCTGATAATGCACAGAAACAATGTTTTTAAAGGGGAGCAATGAATTCCCAATGAAGTGTGAAAAGACTGATTAAAATGACTGTGGTGGCAAGCCAGAATCCTCCGTCGCTCACCCAGAACCGGAGTGGAGAAAGAGAGAGAGGAGGAGTGAGGGAGCATCCATGGGTGCCATCCCTTCTCACTGAATGGCGATGATGTGTTTGTTTGGTCTCTCTCGTTCCTCTGGCTGTCTGTAGTGCTGTTATTGGATAAAGCAGTGACTCTGCCACTCTGCTTCATACTGTTGTTCCAGCTTCTAGTACTTTGTACACAGGCTCCAGTAATGGTTATTTATTTTATGGCCAGAACGGGTGCCGTTATCTTCCACGTGCATGTGAGCATTGCTGTAGTCTTTTGTTTTGGTTCGAGAGTGGGGAAAATTTTGTCCTTGGTAAATATTGTGGCAAAGCAATGTGTTGTGTGTGGTGATCTTCCACAGGATTTTATTGCGAATGACAGAACTGGCTTGTATTTTTATTCCCATTTCACAAGGCAGATCATACATTTTGTTTTATACTGAATGCGGTGCTTCAGTGACTTTGCACAGAAAACCCTGAATAACCCTGGCAGTAGTATAACGTTAGGAGTTACTGTTCATCCAGGCCCAAAAACAAACAAAAAAAAGTTGTCACAGTGTTGTAGCTGTTGGAACAAAACATTGTTTCTCTCAATTTTTCAGTTTCTATGGCAGTTACCCAAGTTAGGTATAGAACTGGGACCCTTCAAAGTTTTGTGATTCCACTCAACAGCCAAGGGTTTATCAAAGCAGTCAACTAATGGATGTGAAACTAAAGATAACTGACAAAACAAGAGGAAAGCATGCTTCCATATTGAAATGAATTTACTGTCTGAATTGTCATTAAGAATTGAAAGCTGCAGAACTGTTGTCAAGTTGTGGAAGACCAAAGAAATCTCTGAAAAAAAACCAGCTCCCAGACTGGACAGGTATGCAAAGCAAAACCCCAAGTCACTGCCAAGGACCTTCAATAAAGACTTTCCTGGTACAGGAATAGTAATGCTCTGGAACACTGTGTGGTGTTGTTACACAAACCATCTTCTACATGGAAGGGTCATAAGAAAGTAGTTTTAACATTTTTATGCTGTGTGACACTTAAAGCAGAGGCAGTTTGGAATGAGGTTATGCGGAAACAAAAACTGGAGACTTAGCTTTAGTCGCCAAATGTGTTTTTGGAGGAAAAAGAGGAAACTGTTCAATAAAGGAACACCCTGCTAGCTGTCATGCCTGGAGGTCTACACTGTGAGGACACAGGGAAAGATTCCCCCAAGTATCAGCAAATCCTGGAAGTACTAATACCACCAGTACTATGGAAAACACAGAATGTGACATTTTAGCATTGCCTTCACAACATCTCCACATCTTCTAATTGGTGCATTTCTGATGGACTTTTCTCCTTAAGGTAGCTTCCAGCAAATTATGTATCTGTGTTCAGTTTTTTGATAGAAGGAAGTTCCATCTTCTTCATGAATTGAACCAAGTGAACAAATTTTGAATTCGTTTTCTGCTACAAAGGCGTTGATTTTGAGAAATCTCCTCACACTGCAACAGCTATTGAACAGCTTCAATAGCACTAGCCATCACATTCTCTGTTACATTTGTCTCATGCTTTATTTTCAATACTGCTGTGAGAAAAATGAGTGGTGACTTAAGATTTTGTAACAACAGCTGGGAAAAGGTGCAGCACAGCTGGTAAAAGGTGCAGCACATTTTACAAATCAAGCAGCTCATTTCACTGTGGCTATTCTGAGCCTGTAAGCCTGCAGCTTGTCTCTGGACTGCTGTTTCACCTTAGCAACACTACCATTACCTGTCTGAGAATCCTGTCTGGGATTAGAGGTGTGAGCGCTGACATCACTGGTACTACTTTTTGCACTAGTCTTTTTGGGGACCAGTGTTTTTTTTCAGAGCATGTAAATTTGTAGATTGACTGTTTAGCCAGAGGTATACAAGACAACCCATGAATGTTTCCCTAGAAGTAGTAGCCTAGGTTTAAAATTAAGAGCTGCTTAGATTCTACCATAGATGAAGTTAGTCCCCCACCAGGGCCCTATCAGATCACTAATTAAACAAAAAAATCCACTATTACAATTTTACAAAATCATACCTACTTTTAAGAAAGGCAGGTTTTGAAATAACCTCTGCCATCCCTAGACTTGAATATGATTGAAAAATCTGTGTTTAGATTTTTAACATGCTGTGTATGCAAGACAACTTGTGAATATTACTAAATCTTTAAAGAATATCCCTCAGTCAAAGAGCAAAAGAATGGTAGCTAGCTACAATGTTTGAAGCCAACATTGATTTCAGCTTATATACTAACTCAATGGATGTCAATACTTATGCACAACACCACATCGACTGTTTTTCCCCAATATGTCGGATTCAGATGATAAATTTAAATTCTCCATTGAAACTGCAAGAAATCTAAGTTTGTTCCATGCAGAAGTGGAATCTGCACTATATATACAGTATGTGTTGTCATACTTATGTACATTGTGCAACTCATCGCTTGTGGCTGAAATATCTGAACGTCTTTAATACCAGTTTAATATGAGTCTTCAATATTAAATATAGCTATATATTATTAGTTACTCTTATAGTAGGGCATCACAATATTTTGGTTCTCCAAGTGCAGGTGATAAATGTGGGAATACGTCTTAAAGCAAGTGTTTAGTTGATGATGAAATGTTCGTTTCAGGACCTTGGACAGCTCCCCGGAAATATTACTGTTGTTTTGAATGCTCCTGCAGAGGCTGCTGCATTTCACCACCTCAAAGAATAGTCTTCTAAAAATGTACTGAAGCAGCAGTGTTGATGGTCAACGCTGACACTAGAAGCCTTTTTGTAAAGAACTGCGTGTGCCACTAACCTTCTGTCTACAGATTGTATTCTCTATGTTCTGCATCAGTCCTCTTTGTTGTCTTGTAGCCCCTCCAGATGAAGCTAGGCTAACCCCATGAACATGGGCCGATGAGGACTCTCCCGTGTTGTCTTTGTCTCGTGGCACGGCTGTGTGTGGCGGATTGGTGCCAGCCTCCTGCCCCTGATGCCCCATTTACCCTGGGGGTGATCTGGCAACAACTCAAAGGCTTGGCACCAGTCTGCCCTGCTCTGTATTCTCCAGTCGTCTGTCAGAGACTAATAATTGTAGGTTGCTCACACATTACTGGAACAGAAAATAAAGGGGGAGACAGATGTGCGTGTATGACAATTAACTCCTTCCCTGCTGAAGAGTTACTGACACAGCCCGCGGCATGATTGATGGCAGTGCCAGCCCCTTTTCTTCTTGTTTCTGATTTTGCCCCCTTTGCGCTTCCCCTCACTCATGGCTAAAGGGCGTACAGTGGGTACACACGCCAATGCGGGGCACACACAGAGTCACACATTTGATGAGGAGGCATGCTTTCAAAGCATGGCAAAGCGCTGCTACATTTGGACAAAGACAAGAGAAAGAAAATAAAGAAACAGAGAGAGAGAGAGAGACAGAGAGAGAGAGAGAGAGAGAGAGAGAGAGAGAGAGAGCCACACACACAAAGAGCGACACAGATTGTATCTCTCCCAGCGAAAGCAAACAGTGGGTTTGCCACTGAAAACAAGCGAGCCCCCACGTTTTCAAAGGCGGGCTTAATGAGCGAGGAGGATCCTCTGAAGGGATTACTGAGGGATGCGCTCAGACTGGCTCTGCTTTATCTCCGTGCAGGAGAGGGAGAGTAAACATGACTGCCAGGAGACTCGTTTTTTTCCCCCATCTCCTTTGTTTTAATAGGGTCATTGTACTCCTGGCCTCATATTCGTAAGGCAGAGCTGCCGCTGATTACTGCCGCGTTTAAACCCCGGAGCAAGGTCTGCATGTAGATACGGATGATGCGCCGGTCAAAATTCAGAACCTCACCAGTTGTTTAGCGATGCACTCACTCATCCTTAAAAATGAAGGTGATTTTGGAGAAATTCTACAAAAATAGGGGTATATAGACCTTCCGATTCCAGCCTTGGATTATGTAATCACCAGTTAACTGAATTGTTGATGTTACTGATTGGCCACCTAGTGTCACTACTTCTTGGACCACAAAAAATAGCTTTGAAGCCCTCTGCTACGAAAGAACCTCCACATAAAATGAAGACCCTACGTCAGTTAAATAAGGCTCTATTCTGGATTTTATAATCGAAGTTAGTAGGTGTGCTTCTAGGCGCCTAATCAGTAACAACGAGAATTCAAATTACCTGGGGATTACAAAATCCAGGAAATGGGAGGTCTGTCGACCCTTTTCTACAGCATCTCTCCAAAATCATTTTAAGGGTGGCTGAGTGTATCGCTACAGATTCCCAAAACAGCTGGTGTGGTTCTGACTTTTGACCAGCACATCATCCATATCTACATTTGGACCTAGCTCCAGGGGTTAAATGTGGCAGTAATCACCAGTAGTTTACTGGACTATTGATTTTACAGGCTGGCCACCTGGTGGCACACCTAGCAACGTGGATTACAAATTCCAGGATCACAAAAAATAGATTCAAGGTCCGAGTTTGAAGCCCTCTGCTATACAAGAACCTCTTCTGGTTTCTTTGAAGAACCTTTAAATTGATGTATCTCGATTTGTAAATATTTAAGAACCTTTTTGAAGTTTACAGAACCTCCACCCCATGTCAGTTAAAGGGTGTTCTGTCCTACATGGTTCTCATGGGTCTACTTATATGTACTTTTGTGTTTATATGAATTTTTGTCTCATAAACAATTGTAATTCATTTTTAGATGAACATTCAAACTGTCTTCATCCCTGATGCTACACTTACACATTTGCATCCACACCTCATGGCAGAACTGGTGACAGTGCACGGCCGCTAGTAACATGCAGTCATGTGATATTGCCCATTCTGGTTAGGTTCCACCATTGTGGCTGATGACAAAAGTTGGACAAATATAACTACTGGTGGAGTGTATCTGTTGGAACAAGGTAATATCAGGTTTGCTGTTGACTGTCTAATGCCAACATTTAAACATGGCAATAAAATTAAACAGGCTGTTTTTATTGCGCCTTTAAAATGACCTCCGCTCGTGGCTGTATTGTGTTGCTTTCAAAAAAGGCTAAAACACTCCCTATAGCTCCTTGAGAATTGCTGTCCAGGCTAAAATATTCCTGAATGGATGGATTTACATAAATGTGTATGTTCTGTGACACTGCAAAAATACAAATTGATGCCAAGAGGTTTTTGCAGCTTTTGCAGCTTAATATCCAAAGAGTGTCAATAAGTGGGGAGTGAATGGCACAGAAAAGTGATTATGTAACTTCTCAGAAAAAAAACAAATTTTCTTCACTTTTTGTTCCATGTAGTATGTTAACATTGTAAATGTTTTATATTGTTTTGTATGCACCCAGTCTCTGTAGTCCGTATATGGAAACTAAGCTGCAAAATGTGCCTCTTTTCAGTGCTTCCACTGTTTTTGTGAACCAAAACATTTACATATGACTGACTATTCAGCCGACTGCAGTTTAGCCCTGCCCACACGTAATGAAGTTATAAGGAATGTTTTTGCTTGGACCGACTTTTAAAATGAGACACATTACAGGACAGCCAATCAGATAAGAGGCAATTTGCATATAACAGTCTTAAAGCCTCAGTAGCAAAACAGCCTGTTTAATGGTAAGTGATGAGAAAGGCTAGAAAACAATGTATCGGTGAATTATGGTTGTTCTCACTACATAAAACCATACAAACCTTATAAGAATTTAGATGTGATGGGTAGAATGTAGAATGGGGCCTTTAAAATGCAGGAAAATACAGTTTTGGTATTGGCCTGTGTTAATCTGTTTACTGGTCCTTTGGTGTGATGATATTGGCTTTAGCTGCTATTATTTTCTTTTCCCATTTTTTTTCCAAATTGAAAATCAAAAGGCTCGTATGGTAGCTGAACACTGTCTGCTCCACCAGTTGGATTCACCCATCCGCCTCTATTGTTCTCTCCACCTGTACCCGAATTAGTCCCATATGGACTGCCACAGCTAACTCCGTCAGACATTGCACGCCATTATATATAATTTGAGCGAGCCCCATGCCTCATCGCAGACTCAGCATGTGCAGACTTTACCTGCAGGTCTTTCATCGCACTGCAATTAAAACGTCCTTGACTGCAACCTGTGATGGCGAGAATTGCTCGTCGAGAGCAAGGCGCCCGGAATATACCCTGCACTTTGTCGGCATCTGTGAAGAAACAAAGAATTAAATGTAAAAAATGAAATGGAAAATGAGGATGGGAAAGGGAGCTGTTTTCGCATGCTGAAGGAGCCTCACAGGAAGCTCCTCGGTGAGAGGAAAATGGGACAGGAAGCGCTCGGCACAGGAGTAGACAGGGGGCTGGTGGGGGATATCTTTAACTGTATGATAACAACACTGGTAATGGAAACAATAATAGGAGCCTCGGCACAAAAGCAGCAGCATGACAGCACTCCATTCAGCCTGCATCAAAGCTGCCAGCAAGTGTGTGTGTGTGTGTGTGTGTGTGTGTGTGTGTGTGTGTGTGTGTGTGTGTGTGTGTGTGTGTGTGTGTGTG
>JBBJLS010000001.1:44995507-45009724 GCA_037577275.1 Bryconaethiops microstoma | reverse complement strand
CACACACACACACACACACACACACACACACACACACACACACACACACACACACACACACACACACACACTCCCATACTTTAGCCCAGACAGTCTGGAGGACCCCATCTCATTTGCCTTTCTTTAGCTCTCTGGTCTGTCTGCACCCCTTTTCATGTCTGCTCTTTAATTAAGAGCTTCAAATCTCTAAAAGTGTCACTGTGGAGGGCTTCCCTATGCTCAGGACCACAGGTCTCATTCCTTCCTGAGTTTGTGGTTCATACGGTTAATCCTGAAGCCATATGTGATGCATTACAGCTGCCATTAGACACCAGTGTATGACAATGTCAGACTTGAATGGCACCAGGATTTTCATTGGCACTGTGAGAGAAAATATGTTGACGTCATCATATTACAATTGAAAGTTGTCTATTAAGATTGCAGAACTGAGACACGAGGACTATTCTAGAGGAGAATTTTATGAATTTTTTTAGCTTCTCTCAAGACACTCATTTCACTGTCTGAATTATCTTGCATCTAATTTTAAAGCTGAAGTTGAGCACCTTTTTCCACTGTTCCATAAACAAGCATTGTGAATATTGTACAAGCGTTCTTAGTTTTCTGTTTAGAAGACTGTTGATACAAATAAACCAACAGAAATCTGATGGAATACCTGATCTGAATAAACTGCTGTGTCCTTAATGTCATTTAGAGCAATTGAACTCGGCCTTAGTCTCTGCTCTGTATCCCTAAATATTTTCAAATACACCTGTAGATGCATGTAGATTTGCTGGATTGCATCGAGTGTACTAAAGTATGGAACCGTGCAAGGGTCAGTGACTGTCCAGCATAATACTACTAAATTAGAAGAATTCAATAGTTCTGCTATAGTAATACCAGTTCATTCTAGTCTATTATTTGCACATTGTATAAAAATACTTATTTTAAATTTTAAAATTTGATGTGGTACAGATTAAAGACCCAAAAACAACTGTTTTTAAATCTCAAACACTCCACTTTCCCCCTTTGTGAATCAGTGAATGTGGGAGAGTTCTGAGAGTCTATGATGCCTTGGGAAGCTGCAGAAAATGCTCTGGTTCCCAAAAGGGATAGGTCAGGTGCTACAGGGTGTCAGACTGTACTGCGTGTTGAGTGTCTTGTAAACAACTGGCTCTTCCTTTGATTAGATATTGTTCCAGGTTTGATTGACAGCTGAAAGACCAGTTCAGGATCTGCTCTTTGTTCTGGCACCAGAGGACGAGAGCACACCAACAGGTCAAGTGACCAGCCGTTCTGCCAAATGCCTCTAATTTTAAGAGTTTGTCCAGAGCGTACACTCATAAGAACACAATTATGCTCTCTCTCTCTCACACACACACACACAAGATGGAAATTAAGTGCCACTTATTCTGGCATTGACCTGTCCTTCTATTGCCCTGCTGCACCTGCTTCCATTCCACCTCCCTTTAAATGACCTGAATTCCGTTCACCTGATCAATAATCCCTGCCATAATACACTATATTCTTCATAATTTTCTCTAAACTGTTTTACCATTTTGCCATAACTAAGCATATTCTTTTTTTCTAATCTAGTTCATAGTTTATTTGTTTTCTGTGACAATTTATTGTCTATTATTTGTACTCTGTTTCTGTAGCATCCTGGGCTCCTCTGCTAAATCCCTCCCACATAGGCTTCGGCTTTACAATGCTTCTGAGCCATCACATATACTTAAGTAAAGAGGGATTTATCAGCACACTTGGGAGAAAATTTAGAAAAATCAGACTCATGCAATATAAATTCTTAAATTACTCCTAGAGTACAGTAACCTTATTTAGGTCAAAACTGTGAATATAAAAGATCAATGTTTGTCTATAATATTAGTGCACATACTGTTACATTTAGACATGGCATTGTATGTGTGTGTGTGTGTGTGTGTGTGTGTGTGTGTGTGTGTGTGTGTGTGTGTGTGTGTGTGTGTGTGTATGGACATGAGTGTGGTGGTGCTGTGCCCGGTGTGTTCCCTGCTGTGTGGGCAGCAGGAGTCTGCAGGCTTTGCTAGGCACGTGGTGCCATGTCTGCAGACAGGATCATTGATATTCTGTGAGCCGTCTTGCTGGAGTTGCAGAAGCAGCAGCAGGCTGCCTCCCGCAGCCCAGCCCAGCCGAGCACACATGGAACAATAGAGCTCATCAGAGGGCCATTACCAGCAGGGCTTAGTTATATACGGACACACACACACACACACACACACACACACACTCTCACAGAACATATACACGTCTCCCAGTAGCAATCACATACTGCTAAGACAAACCTAAGCACTCATTGTCAACACATTCAGTCCTTAATAATGCTTCATTGCTGATTGCTCTTCATCTTCATAAAAGCTGTTCAAGGTTGGATTGTTTTTTTTCCTCTTTAAAGCATAACCATGCTTTAAAGAGCTGTGCTCTGCTCTGATGCTGGGGCCGAATGATACTGGGTAAAATGTTGCATTGCAATACTTTAATTTATTATGATATTTTTTTAAAAATTGAGCATGTATGAAAAGGTTGTACTCACAGTTTCTAAAAACCTCAAAATGTATGATAATTCTGAAATGGAGCTAATGGAATTGTTAGCAATGGAATTCTATTGCTATAAACTGAATTTAGGGCTTTCGCTGTAAAGTATATTGGCGAACGGGTTGTCTAGTGATTTATTTGATGGTTTATTGAGTCACTTTTTAACCCTTTAGAGCCCAACAGAATTCTAGTCCACTCTTGTGGACTACTGAGTTACAGACATTTTGATCACCACTTTAAATAAAATTATGATTAAAATCACATTGTAAAATCCCAAATGACCTTTGGACTATATGTTTATATTAAATGTAACTTTTATAATATGGAAATAGCACCAGGGCAAATAAATCAGCACAAAGCTGTGAGTCCAGGATCGAAGGGGAAAATAGGAACTGTAATGCATTAGGGACTATAACTGTACTGCTGAAAATACATAAGAAAAGTAAAATTATATAAAGAGATACAAAGGGAAATTTAACCCCCCCCCCCCCGAATGCAGGACAAAGGGGTAGAAAATGGATGGATGGAAATGACTCTACTTTTCTCTGCTGAAAGTCTTCTATCGGAAGTTGAGAGTGTGTCCTCACTCACTCGTTTGGTCAGTGTATCTAAGGGGCTAAGAATATATAAAATACAAAATATATATATGTTTTACCTTCCAATACATTAAAGACAATAGCTTTCCATCATTCCTGAAAGTGGTTAAGGACTGCCATTCATTGTTTTATATGAACAATAGGAATGCCCTGATTCATCCAAACACCAAAAGAGCATCTGTGATTGGTCAGGATGCTTGGAGCACACAATAAAATATTCAGCATCATTTTAAAGATTCATTTTATGTTGTGCAAGTGTGCAGTACGATTAGGAAGGCATGGTTTTGTGCAGTCCCATCTCACTGCAAGGCTAAAATCCTCTGTCCTAAACACTAACATTCCTGAATGATGAGATTTGAGATGTGTGTGAAGCATCGAATGGTGGATCCTCCTTTGAGTTCCTCCCAAGTGAGCAAAGTTCCCAGCTGACTCTTACTGTTTTTAGCTCCTGGCATATGTGTTTCCATGGATGACACGTTTTGCTTGTTAGGAATGTTTATTCAGAGGTTGTGATTTGTGGTTGCCAAGAAACAATCCAATCCCAAACCTGACTAAAAATCAATTTTTACCTCACAAAAACAGTGCTCTGCCAAACTCGCTTTATCTACAACTTACTCTCCAACCTGATGCCGGGTCTTCTTGCATGTTGCTTGCGGGGACTAAACTGATGAAGACTCTTAAGGGTTCTTGGCATGAAGATATGATTCAATGAATTCACATAGTTATTTGCACTGGTGCGTCTTATGTGCAAGTTTGGTTCTTTTTAAAAAATATATCTATTTAAAAGGTTTTTAAGGAAACAAAGTGGTTCTACTGTGGTATCCTGTGAACTTTGAAAAGGTTCTTCATACTTGCCCGTCTCATTTATGGAAATGATTCATTAAAGTACTATTCATTGCAAAGTTTAATGAAAGAACAAAATGTTTTTATTTTTTTCTGTGGACCGCTTTAAGAATGCAGTGTTGGAAAATATCGGTATTATAATTAGTGGTTTACATTTCAAAGATATTAGCAAATTGTGAGAGTGTTTTAAAGAGGTTACCCTATTTTGAGTGCAGCTTCTGCAGTGCTGGAGTCGACATGCCAACTGGAGCAACACTTCTCTGCACACTGGTGGTGGTTCTTATAGCATTTGATGAGTCTGATGGATCTCTGGTGCATACAGTACTAAACATAAATCATTCCCCCCATTGCTCCCTGCTGTGGTGTACTGCCTTTCTAGCTCTTTGCCCTCTCCTCAGTCTCTCCCCCTCTTTCTCCTTCTTTTCCCCTCCCTCTCTCTCTCTCTCTCTCTCTCTCTCTCTCTCTCTCTATTCTGTGTTGTTTTTCTGAGGCTCAAGCCGCTGCTTTCCCTGTTCTCCGAGGATCATCAATACAAAACTGATTTGAGCGCAGCTCGGTGGAATAATAAGGCTTTCAGCACACCAGCCCGTCACTTGGCTTATAATTAAGGGCCTGACGCCCGCGTTTGATGGCAAATGAAAGAAAATGGCCTCGCTCTCCCGTTCTGCTGCCTGATTGCTGCCTGGCATTTCTCACCTGAATTTCCCCAGCCGTCCTTGCATTGTGAGGGCGATTACTAGAGTGTGGGGTAATTGCACTGCGGGCGTATGGCATTTCCACCTAAAGTCTCTCACGCTCTGCCTCCCAGGAGACACCAAGCCGTGTGTTTGTTTGGAGGTTGGAGGGGGAGAGTCCTCACAGGCATGATAGTCTGCAGCACAGTCTTATTCCATTAACACTTGAAGGAGGAAGTGTATACGGGATTTGACCTGAGGAGCCGTTTATGCCTTTAGCTGTTAAGGGACCGTTTTTTTATGTAAATATCTGATGATGCAGATACTGATTCATAATTAATTCATAAAATGTATAAATGTAGGTTTTAGCCACCTGGAGGTATCTTAAAATACTAAAAAGGAATAAAACACATTGTACAAAAGCCCTTCATAACATCAAATCTAAACATTTGTTTGGTGCTGGTCATTTTATTTTATCTGGCAGCACAGAGCCATCATTTTAGTATTGAGTAGTTTTGATTCTGGAATTGTTTTAGTGTGGCGTCATTTTGAATTTGACACTGTTTTAGTGTTGAGTTGTTTTGATTTTGGAGTTTTTAGTGCTGAGCAGCTTTGATTCTGGAGTAGTTTCAGATTTACATTATTTTGATTATGAAGATTTAGTGTTGAGTGATTTTGATTCTGGAGTTGTTTTAGCCTTAAGAAATTTTGAATTTGATGTTTTAGTGTGCCATTCAGTTTGCATGTGTCTGTGCTGACCAGTGCAGGGAAGCAAATAAAGCTACAGCAAACTATGTATCTGCCAGCCTCTTATTCTAGTTTTTATTCCACAGGCACCAGAATGTAACTGCTCTGCTATTTAAGGTGGAACAGAAAATATGAGTATAAAACTAACTTCGGTTTCATGTAAAGTGAAAGTTTGAATCACTATTTGTTATTTTCATTACCACTAAAATGTGGTAATTTGTAAACCCCTAGATTTTGACTACATCAAATTTATATTATTAGAACCTATTATAATTGATCATCCCGTTCAACGAGTTATATTCAGTCCCTAAATACAAATCTAAAGCCATTTTTATCAGCCAAAAAAATGTTGGTGAACTGGTTTATTTTCTAGTCCTGGGTTCCTCTAGTCTATTTGGCCAATGGCCCAACCTGGGGCTGTCACTAACTAACCCAACTCAGGCCAACAGAGGGAGGCACAAAAGTAGTTCTCTGTAATTAGGAGGCAATCGGTTACACTTGTGTCACACTCTACTTGACCAAAGCTCACCTTTTGTTCCCTGTTCTATCTGGATTCTCTTTTCAATAGTGTTATACAAACGTAGCCAATAATTTGGTAAAGCCCCACGAGTTTACTCCTGGGTGTCCTTCCTGTTCATCGCTCAACCATTCTCTAACCTTCATATCTGTGGTTTCCTTTGTTTCCCATTTTCAACACGGGACCTCTGTTACCGAGGTCGACAGTTTGTATCTCGCTCAGCATACAACTTGTGTTTTTTATATTTAACCTCATAAAACCTCAAGTACTTCTGCATTTGTGTTCATCTTTTCTCCCTCTCAGTTGGAGGCTCAATTGATTCAAACAGGTCTCCAATTCCCCCAGTTCAGTTCCACTTTAGAATAAGTTACCACGTTACAAGTCCAAACCAAATATGCAACTACCAGAGCTCGAGAACGTGAAGACTGCTCTTGTGAATCAGGGAGCTGTGGAGCTCCTGATTCACTGCCCTATTGCGCCCTAAACAAAAGACCATGTAGGACTACGTTCTGGAAGCGCTGGCACTAGGTGTCGTGTGGTCCTCCACCTCTCCAGCAAGGGCTGGATTCTTCTTTGTGATAAAAAGAGATGGTTGCTTTTACCCCTTCATTGATTACAGGGACCAAAATAATATTACCATCACCTTTTCACACTGCCTCACCTCGGAGGAGCAAAGTTTTGATGGTGGGGACCAGGAGCTTTTGACAGTAAAGCTGGCAGTAAAGCTTAGAGGAATGGATGTACTGGTTTGAGGCAGCCAAACATCGATTCCTGATCTGAATGAATCCTAAGAACTTGCAAGGCTTATACGCAACTGGCCAACTCCTGTCATGCCAGTTGGGGATTCTTTTTAGCAATATTGGCTAGGCTCAAGAACACCAAACCAGACCTCCTTTTTTTGACACTGGAATTATCCATCACTTGAATGACCTCTGGGGCATATGATTTTGGAGGAGCAGATTGCGACTCCTTAAACTGATGACCATTAATTCAGAATACACTCCAGCAATAGTCTCACCTGCTAGGAGGCTCCTGAGCGTGCTCTTTGTCCCAACCACTTACAGAGCTCATCTGCACCCTGGAAAATTGGTGGCCCACTATGGGCTAAAATGTATGGGTCCATCTGCCAGGACTGGCACTTGGAACAAAGAGCTAAGATCATGATGAGTTGGCTTACTTTACTCCCTACTGATTTCCTCAAACTGTATTCCCACATCTCCACCACAGGGTTGCCCAAATCCCAGTTTAACATGGTGATTTGTTCATGGTCAATCAGTTCTACAAGGCCTGCAAATTCATGTGCATAAGCTCCCATCAGCCAAGGAGACAGGCATGCTGTTACTGTAGCATGCGGTCAAGGTCCTACCCACAGATCTGGTATGAGGTGGATGCCCACAGTTTTCCTGCCAGTTTTGAAGGACCTTCTGCCAGCAACTGGGAGCATCAGTTAGTCTGTCGCTAGGCTGCACCCCCAATTTAAGTTTGAGTATTCTCATTTTCCCAGAGCAGGTCCTGGGAGTTGAACAGTGCGACAGTGCTGTTGAGTGTAACAGAAGGTCTGAACCACAAATGGTCCAGAAATGGGCCACACACTTGAAACAACAGCTGGGTGCAACAATGGGTCAGCCAAGGACCTTCTACTCCTGATTAAATGATGAAAATTTGTGGAATTGTTTGTTTATACATGGGGTCAACCTGGCGTCTTACTGCCTACTTTCCCCACACTCTATGCTAATTATCCTTTCCATTCATCACATCTAAAACACTTCTAATACCATTTCCCTGGCCTTCTCAAAAATTGCTAGAACAGCTGTAGCACCCAGGGCCTGGTGGACTGGAACAGTTATGGTCTGGAAAAACACTGCGTGCCACACCCTGGACCCTGAGCTAATCTAGGCCTTCAGGAGTGACTGTGCTGCATGGTTTGAAATGTGCCATTCCTCAAAATAGGGGAGTCATGTCATGGCCCAGCCAGGCCTGGGTCACTGGCTGGGACAACTCGGGCCAGCAGACTAAGTGATTAAGGATTAACTGGTTATATCTGTTTCACCATTTTGTTCCCTGTTTAGTCTTAGGGCTCTTTTTTTCAAGGGTGATATACAAACCTGGCCAGTAATTTGGTAAAGGCCCTTAAGTTTACTCCTAGGTCTCCCTACTCTCAAGCTTCTATTGTCTGTGCCAGACCTAACTACTTCTCCTGATTGAATAAAATTAAAGCACTAAGAGAAAGTGCTGTGATCACCCTGCCCAGTGCGCAGCCATTCTCAACCCTCCTTACTAGTGTTCCCCTTCATATGTTGGGTTTCCTTTGTTTCCATTACATTTGGTTTCTTTTGTTTACTTATTTCCCCACTTTTTCTTTGTTGGGGAGCCATTTTGGTTTTTGGGTTTTGCTTTTGCTTTCTTAACCTTGAACCAGTGAGCCATCATTTGACCACCTTTGTTTCTCCTCCATCTCCCCATTAAGCCCCACATTGGACCTTTGTTTCTGAGGTTGGTGGTTATATCCCTTTCTAGGTCCAACTTGAGCTTGTTATTTTTACTGAGTTGAAGTTCTCTTGGTTCACACTGGTCTCCTGTTCACGGAGCCCACCAGTTCAATTCCTCAGACTGAGTCACCACTTTAAATTCTGTGTATTCAATGTGTTTTTAAATACTTCTACATTGTACAAAAATAATGTTTCTCAATTGTGGTGAAATTTGATATTTCATGGGTCCTAATTAAGTTGAGTCATGGTAAGGTCATAGATTTACAGATTTTCAGCGACTCGCTTTAGTCCATCATCCACCACACATCAAAATGCCAACAGTGCATACAGATGGTGTGGCGTGTATGTTGTGGGGCAGTGGGTGTTGTACAGCACCTTGGTAATGAGCTGGGAGAGTGTGACCCTGCTGCAGTCAGATCAATTTCCCATCTCTGTACCCCCAAGCGCTCTTGGCTGCTCTCAGAATGAGAGGGGGCTGGAAGGGCAGGGAGGGTAAGGGTGCACCAAGGGCTCTGATCCAGCAGAGCGGTACAGAGACGTGACAGACAGCTTCAGTTAGCCCCCTCTGGTCCAGCCCTGTCCCGTCTCCCACAGTAACGGCAACATTCCATAAATGAGTAATGACATTGTGGTCCTGCGGCATGACAGGTCAATGATCACCTCAGCTGCAGCATTCCGGCACACGGGGGAGGCTGGAGGGACAAGGGGCTAGAGAGGGGATTTGCGAGGGAAAAGTGTGAATGAGAGAGGGATGAACGCTGGCTTAAGGTAACAGAGGAGGCCTTCGTTCACTGATGCTATAAAAACAAAATATAGGTCAGGCAGCCCGTGTTGCACTGAGACATGGCAAGAACTGTCGAGAGGAAATTAGGCCACTAAAGTGTATTATAAATTGCGCATGGGATTATTTAAGACGGTGGCATTCAGGCTTGAGCAGTTGAGTGTACTGATGTGCTTGGGTGTCACCACATCACCACCCCAAGGTGCATCTGTAATAGAAGCACCGAAGGAAGCTCTTCACAAAAACTTATGTTTCCACCTTTTTAAAGTGGAATGTCAAAAGTCCCATTCTTTTAAACTGGAATATCAACATTTCCACTCCAAAAAATGTGTTATCAGTTTTTTTCATTCTGTAAAACTGGAAAATAATTTTTTTTTTCTCAGTTTACAGCTAGAACATTGGTGTCTGTCTGACCTCCACCTGTCCCCTTTAAACTGGAATATCATCCCCATACTTAGTTTATGTCTCAATACAGGCTGGATTTCTGTGGTTGGGTTACGGATGGGACTTAGAGTGCTGCATTTGTACCACTGGGAAGCTTTGCCGATGTTTAATGCATGGACCCATGCATGTACTAAAGAGAACTCTCTCTCTCTGTCAGTCTCTCTCTCTCTCTCTCTCTCTCTCTCGTTCTCTCTCTCTCGTTCTCTCTGCGCCTGGCCTTGGCACTGGAACGAGCAGCCCACTCACTAAGCAGAATTAATGCCTTCTCCGAGAGCTGCATACTAAAACACAGACAATCAGCCCCATCGACTATATAAGACAAGCAGATATAGAGCTTCTTCCTGTGCTTTCTTTATTCAAACCCAGGCTTTAGTGCTCAGTGACACTGATTACCAATGTCACTATATATTTGAAATATATCATGGTATCACGTTTTTTTAAGTTAGCACTAATCAAATATATAACGGATAAAAGAATTTCTTAGAAACTTGAGAGAGCTCATTTTGTTTGGCTGGTTATGGTTGTCTTAAAATGACGCTAAAGGGAAGCTTGCAGAGTATAATTTATCATTTTTTTATTTGAAGTTTTTTTTTTTTATCAATGTAAATCCATTTAACTACATTTTAATTTTCTAGCAATAGTGCTAAAACCACGATCAATGTCAAGATGTGACACTAATACCAGCATACTTTTATAGCATTATCCCCTCCAAGACCCCCCCTCAGCCCCTCCCCATTCAGACCTCAATCACAGCCTCTGCCGTCCTGATTCCCCTCCTCAGTTCCATCCACAGTGTGATTGTTTAGCTACTGGAAGAAGGGCAAAGTGGTGTTTCCACACTGGCTCCAGTGTTGTGTCTAGTTAGGAGGCTTGATGTGTTTTCCAGCGAGATTGTGCTTAGCTTTCTTATCCCGACAACAAAAGATGTGACAGAAAGCGCGCGAGAGGCAGCTTCAGAGGAGCAAGCGACAACAGAACTAAAAGAGGGTGAAATCCTGGTGAGAAAATTCAGTGAGTGGTGGAATTTCAGATGCATCATTTATCTCTTCCAGACAGCACACGCACACACACACACACAATCCAGTCAACCTCATAAAAGCAGGCATTTGCTGTTGTGTGGGATTGTGAGGCGGCTGAAGCTGATTGCAGACTATTAGTGGAGGGGGGCATGTGTGTGTGTATATATGTGTGTGTGTGTGTGTGTATGCGTGTATGTGTGTGTGTGAGCAGTGTGTGTGTGTGTGTATATATGTGTGTGTGTGTGTGTGTGGGCTTGTTTTCAAATTTTTTCAGGACTAAAATTTCCTGATTGTATAGGAAAACCAGAGATAAGCTAGACTAACTGACAAAAGGATTCATTATTTGTAAATAATTTCTTATGAATGCTGCATGATTTGTTATGTTTTATTTTATTTCTTGTTTTTGTTTAGGGTTAGGTTGAGGAAATTCTTTTTACAAATACATACTTCCAAATGCAGTACTGTGCAAAAGTCTTGATATTTCTTCATATTTTGCTTCAAAAAATTCGGAATTTCTTGTATTTTCTCTGCTGTCTTAAAGAACAGTTCTCCAGGCTTCCAGAAGGACTTTCAAAGTTCAGACCCTGAACCTGATCAGCTACCTGTTTGCATATAAATCATTCACGCACAACAAAACCCTCTAACTTACTGTAAGTCCTGAACCAGTGAAGAAACAGGAGCAGATGATTCCAGATGATCAGGCGGTGATCAGTATACTGGTGGTGCTGAATGCTGAGTGGTTGGAACTCCTTTATCTAGGGTCCTTGTATCTTTAGGCACTTTGCAGCCTCTCATTAAAACATTTGTTCATATTTCTTTCATTTAATCTCCTCAGTATGGCAAAGATCAGACAGTCTGGCAGAAAGAAGGATTCAAAGGTGATTCAATGTAGAATATAAAGTAATGATTTTGAGCTCAAGACTTTCGGCGAGGCTGTATATGTGATGAATCTTGGAACTTGGATCCTTTTTAGGCTGAATTAACACTCTGCCTCTGCCGCAGTGGTGCCTCCAATTAGAGTCCAGGTCATTTCGAGGCCTCTCGATCGCCGTGGTTACAGATATCACACCGCCCACCGCTGTGAGGTCATCAACCCTGGCAGGATGACGCCTCCCCTCGTAGTTTGAAGTCAAGTTCCTCCAAAGTTTTGCTCGTTTTTGAGAAAAAAGTGTTGTCCTCCATCTCCATGAGGTTCCTCGGATCGGAAACGCTCCACTTTTCGCTAAAAAAAAAAAGGCGCTGTTCTGTCGTCTTCAGCTTGCCCATGGGCTACGCCACCAACAGGTGACAGGTGAGGAGTGGCACGCATGTCACGCGTACACACGTACGCACTTAGACACACGCACGCACACACACACACACACACACACACATGCGGAGTGTGGATCGGTGTGTCTGGCGCCCACGCAGGCCTCGTTTCTCCCCTCGCCAAGTCGCAGGGTGCCGGCGGGGCTCGGAGCGAAGCGGCGGCGCAGCATCAATATCACGCCGCCGACGCCTGCCTGCTCTCTCTGGCACAGCGCGGCCCGCCAACCTCACACACACACACACAGACACACACACACACACTTCTCTCACCTTCAGCTCAGAGTGCTCACCATCTGCAGCACTGCTATCGCAACCGCAACGCCTGGCCGCTGCCAAAGCACAAGCCCCCGCACGGCCTCCGCCACACACACACACACTCACACACAAACACACACACACACCACCAGTTTATCTGTTGCTGTACCCCGATCTGAATGAGGTTCGGGCCCCAAAAAAGGCATCCGTACTTCTCATACTTCCCGTAATTAGGAGGTTCCAGGTGAGGCATTTATCACTCATGAACTCGTTATTATTCATGTACTTTATATTTTTACACTATCATTTTCATTTCCATCGAAAAAATAAATAAAATAGCAACTCCAGTGGAGTAAAAGCAGCAGAGTTTACAGAGGAAGAAGTGAAAAAATTCCCTCAGTGGAAAAAAACACACGATAATTCGATGCTTTTGTTGCTTATTTTTGTTGCTCATTTTACTTAATGTTTCAAATGTTGCTTCTGCCTCATTTATAAATATGAATTAATAAAATGTAAATGCATACATTCACATCTCATTTTAAAGGTATTTCCAGTTTTTTGTGTGTTTTTTTAATTTATTTTAATACCATATATCAGCGTACATCACATCTGAATGAAAAGTTTGGGACGTTCTAACCTCAAATCGCTGTTTACTGCAGTCATTTGCGAAGCTATATTTTTGGTAAAATATTTATAACAGAGTTAAAAATTTTGGGCAGACACCTTCCCCTCGTTAGTAACTTTTCCTTAGCAAATGACCTTAATGCTAATGCTAATTCCTATGTGATTTTCTGTGTGTTATTTTAGCTTCAGGCTAAAGGTCATTTTCTGTGCTGCGTTCTTTCACAGATCCGCAAAAAACAGCCTGAAAGTCGAATTCTTTCCTCAATTTTAAACAGTTTTATTGCAAAATCAAATACTGAGTACTAGTGTAGCCTGGTAGCCTGTTAGCATTTAATGATGTTTCCTCCAATAATACCTACAGTACAGTGTAAAAGTTTTGCTTTGTTGGTGTAAAAATCCTATTTTCTGTCTGATCTTTGTCATTCTGAGGAGATTAAAAGAAATGTGAACAAATGTTTTACTTTTTATCAAATCACCTGGATGCCAAAGTTAATTCTTCTGTAATTTGGAGGTTCCAGGTGATCTCCCCGGGGGAGGTGGAGGGAGAGGGAGGGGGGTAGTCGCGGCACGGTGATATTATACGCCAAATTAGAGCCGGTTTCCTCGGCCCGGCGGCCCAGTGCCTTAATTCGTTTACCCCTCGCCGCCCCGGAGCAGAGGCGAATTAGCGGCGGTCACTCCGGCTCCCCGGCTCCTCTCGCTCGGCTCCCGCGCAAAAAAAAAAAAAAACTCCACCGAGCCCCAGACTGCGGGGGTTTCGGAGAGGAGCCGCCGAAATCTGCCGAGCAGTTTAATGACTTATAATTAGATTCATAAAACATGGGCTAAACTTGCTGAAAAAAAAGGAAGGAAGGGAGAAGGAGAAAAAAAAAGCACTAACGAAACACGCTGACAGCGAGCAGGCTTGACATTTGGCCTTGCGTAATTAGGAATGTGCCAGCTTCCCTTCCCACTAAATCTCAGCACTAAATCATTATTCTCCACGGTGTTGACTTTGTCATGTTCGTTCGCTTAAGCTTCGGCGTTTTCGTAAATATTGCAGCCAAAATTACATTGCGATTTTTTTCTTCTCCCCCTTAATTGCCTGCCCTCCAAACACAATCTGCTTTGGCAGTACATAAGATGGTGCGCGAGTTAATAGAGGCAGTGAGTTGGCACGCAAGCTGCGCCTTCTGAAGGGAGAGCGGGGCTAAGAAGGGAAGATGAAGTGTTGAGGAGCCGGAGAGTGCTGATCACACAGGCAAGCTGCGGAGCAGCAGGCAGATGCCACCAGAGCACTGGCTGTCTGTCAGACGAACAGAGAGAGGGAGAGAGAGAGAGAGGGAGGGATAGAGAGAGAGAGAGAGAGAGAGAGAGAGAGAGAGAGAGAGAGAGAG
>JBBJLS010000001.1:44982020-44992207 GCA_037577275.1 Bryconaethiops microstoma | reverse complement strand
CTCTCTTTCACGCTCCCCACACACTCTCATTATACTTGCTATGCTATATATGTATCTAGATGTGAGTGTGTGTATGTGTGTGTGTGTGTGTGTGTATGTGCGTATGTGTTTGTGTGTGTAATAACATGGAATGGAATGGAATGAATAAATAAATCCATTAATAATTTGAAGAATGAGGTGTTTTTTTAGTTTGAGGAATAGTTTTTCAAGAAAGGTCTCCTAGGACTGTATCACTGAAAAACTACCCGATCAGCTGATCTGTTTGTTGCTGCTTTATGATCGTATACCAATAATAGCTTGTAATGAGACAAATGTCTTGGGAAATTATTAGACTAAATCCTCTTGCAGTATTCCTGGGGGAATTTTAAATGGACCTTATTATCTTAATTAATTCTTAAAAAGGAGAGGTTAAGTTTTTGTGACTCCATCCCTTTTGAATATTCACTATCCCTCTACATTGTGATTATGCATCAGAACTCTTAATGTTGTCTGGGAAGATTCTCAAAGCCGTTAGTTAGAAATCTGTTATCTCCATAAGCTGTAAGTTTTATGTTTCACAGAAGGACATATATTATGATTCCCTAACAAGGGCTAATATTTGTTTGTTCAGTTTATTGTGAAAATATTATAAAATACGCAACTGGTAAATTTTGTGCATCTATCGGTTACACAAAACGTAATTCACAAAGTTACTGTCAGTTTTACAGACCCTGATAAACTCCTTAAACTATAGGTTTAGTGTTTAGTTACTACATCCAGATTACAAGGGAATGCAAACTGACTGTGTACATTAAATACATTTGTAATAAAAGCTTAGACCCTCTTGTGTAGTTATTTCTTAAAACTGGCCGCAGACCCTCCAGACAGAGGATCCTATGTCAATATCCTGTGTACTCTAAGGGTGTTTTCATACCTGAAAGTCCAGACTAAGGTCCCTGGTTTTTTTACATTGCATACATTTGATCCAGTTAGTCTCCTCTCTCTGTGTGCTACCATCGCTGATCTCGGCTGATTCATTTTCTTTGATGGACTGTCTGAATGTTTTGTAATCGGTCTGAAAGTCTGAACCATCCTAAAAAAACAAATAATGGTTTTATTTGACCTGGACCAAGACCACCTATTTAAGTTGGCCCAAATTTTGGTGCAAACCATTGTCTGGGGCATCTTTGGGGCATCTTCTATAAAAGATTCTTCTTCTTTCACACTTGCTACTTTGCCCCACCTGAAGGTCTGGCCCAAATAGGGTAGGTGTGAAAGCACCCTTAAAGTTATTGGCCAGGCAAATAAATACACGTCAGTTATACCTTTCATTTAGATGCTCCAGAACTCCATGGAAAGCAAAAATCCAGGCTTTGTTGATGTTTAGTCTGACATTTTTCAACATGTTTGGTTGCTGCGGCTGAGGATAATTTTCTCAGCAAATACGCCCACATTTGATGACCCTACTGACATTGTGGTTTTGTGACTGGACCCAGGCGGCTCTCATGACAGCCCTTGGAATCATAGATCCACATAACATCCCTCTGTCTCTGTATAACAACAGTGGGCATAGTGGACCTTCACTGCTCTGACTGAGCTCAGGAAGGTAAAGGGAGCTTTTCTGTCTTGTTTTCTTATGTAACCAGACTCGCTTACCGTCCCCAGCCTCAATGTGTGTTATTGCCGGTGCCTTGGTAGTAAATGTCAGTGGCTGAATGGCGCATCAGGAGGGGTTTGTGCTAGATAATTCTTCACTCTCCTTTCATATCCATCAGAAGGGTTCTCTCAAGTTGTCATGGCAATGCCAGTTGTACACGAAATGAAAGGGATCCGTCACGACAGGATCCCCCTACCGATTGAGCGACTAATAAGATTAACTGGATGTCGTTAGCTGTGATCCTTTTATTTTGATCCGTCTGAAACATTTATGGACCTCATTAAACTAACAGACTTTTTTCAGCGTTAGGCTGAAGGTTTAAGTGACAGTTAGACAATCGCTAGTTCACAGTTTGTGTGACTGTCAAAGACTGACTGCATGAATATTTAACAACACCTGGGAGTGTTCCTAAAAATGTGATTCATAGCATTAGCACTGAAGTGCATGTATTTATTAAACAAGCTGGCCAACTTTACCAGCAAAAATGACCAGGCCTTTTGCATGCATTTGCAAAAAAGCAAATTAATACTATTTTCGATATCTGTTTAACCTCCATGGACATCCATTAGTTTATATGGCATGTTATTTATGCTCCGTGCGCCGTTGTTCAGTGTTGTAATGGAAGTGAACAGCTTTTAGTGTCTAATGAGTTCAGTACTTTTGTTTGGAGGACACTCGTGCTTTTTGGGAGGTCTTTAAATTGAAAATGCTATTAAACTATTAGCACCACATTTGTGTTCGCAGTTTGTATACATGTACTCAGTCACGTGTGTTGTTTCAGTGTGTGTAAACAGATGGATATATTTGTGACATTAACATAGCAATCATGTCTCTCCAGATGGAGGTGGATGTAGCAGATGAGAAGCGCCACCGCACTCGCTCAAAAGGTATTCTAGCACCTCCTTTGTTGATATTACCACATATTAGCACTACTGCAGTATGTAAATATTGTTTTGCTGTGTTATTAGTAACACTAATACTGTAATTGCATTTACATTTACTTTATGTTCTTTATTAATGGGTTCATGCCTGCAATTTAGACTTTTTACATTTGTTTCTGTGTAAAAAATAATAAAAACATGGCAAAGATATTTTTGCTGAACCGCCCGGCTGGATGACTGATAGACTGACATCTGTCACCGAAATGTGCATGTGCAAGTGTTGCCCAAGGCAAGCTGCAGTACTCCCTAACATATTCCTCTCATACTTTCCCAACAATAACCTTCAATGGGAAGTAGTCAGCATACCCATGTGACGCAACATGCTAAGGTGTTAATGTTAGCACTCACTCAATGCTGTCAATTAGCTCTTCTGTACGCTGCATCCTGCTAATTGGGTGTCCAGCACTTGCATTTATGTTGACTATATTTAAATACATTATTAGAAATGATCTCTAATTACTACTGTCACTACCTCACTTCATTGTCACCTCGCTATAGGGCCTATTTATAGTACTTCTGACATTCCCTTGTATATTGTACTTTATTATATGTTGCTATTTGTTACGCCATGGGCCTTGGATAATTGATGTCTCATCTCAGCTGTATACAGCTGCTGAGGACAATAAAATAAACTTGAAATAATAGAAGAAAGTAGGAACACATTCATTGGAATGTGTCATATGTTTAACAACAACAGTGAACAAGTAATGAGTGAAATCACACAAGTAGTTGTACTCGAGTACAGCGGGTACTTCTGCTTGAGTACAGTGAATACTGCTTCTTGAGTACAGGAAGAACTTCTACTTCATCTCTGGCTGGATCTGACTTTAGTTCAGTTGTTTTTCCATTACCCTTCTCTATTAGCTTATGTAGCTATTCTTACTGTCTGATTGATTATATTATCACCAACCACCGGTTTATGCACTAGAATGTAAACTGGAATAAAATTTTGACTATCCCTAATTTATAATTATCAGGCAAAGTAACATTCATTTACTGTAAACTCTTTTTACATAAGGTGGCATTTGTGTGTGGACAGCAAAGAAAGAATTTCATTGCACAGAGAAAATGTCACTTGTTTTTTTTCTGTACATATGACAATAAACGCTTTGAACTTGAACTTGAACTGTAACGCAAGCTGCATCAGAAGCTGTATTGCTAGGGATTTTAACAGAGATGCTAGCAGCTAGAGAACATGTTTCTGTTTTTCAAGAGAAAATGCATATTTTGCTTGATTCTGCACATGACTGTGAGCAACTGCAGATGTTTCTGTGAATTATCACTCCGGGTTCGACAAGCTAATGTCACCGCGTTCCAACGTGATAATGGTAGCACTGATAGCTTGAGTTCTAGCCGCTCTTGCTCCTATCTCTCTCTCAAGAGAACATGTGCTCGATTCTACACATGATACTGAGAAACTGTAGAAGTTTAAGTGCGTGTATGTAGAAGTAGATGAGTGTAAGTAGAAATTATCTTGAAGTCTGATACATATGTTGCTATGCTAGTAATATATATAATTATAATTAAATATTATATTTAAGACCCAAATCAGGCTAGTTTAATCTCTGTTCATGGATTAGTTCAAGACAAAGCAGTAGACAAAAAAATGGAGAAAACAGCTCCTTTTCCAGCACTGGATTAGAGAATTTCTGGGGACCTTTAAATTGGCTGACAAAAACGAAATATTGCACTGTAATTCTACTACTACTACTGATTATGATGATGATGATGGTAATTATGAGATTTTTATTATTATGATTATTATTATTAGTAGTAGTATTATAGTTTATGCTATATTTGTAATGCTGAAGTCAAGCTAGCTACCTAATGTTACACTTGTGAATAGATGTCACTTTACAAAGTGATTTTAAAAATAGCTATAGACAATCCAAAATATATCATGTGTCTTGCAGCTGATAGTGGTCTTGCAAAACTACTCTTGATTTGTCTTCTTTCGCTCTATAAAAGAATCAAAATGAATTTTTAATCAAATTCAAATCACAATTAACTATCTACAGACTTCTCCACTTGGTTCACTGAGGTACACGTGAGATATAATTAAAACTGCATTACACCATGTTTTTGTTATTGGCAATCATCGTGACAAATGTAAGTGTTAAATATATTTCTTTCTGTTCCTTGTTGGAGAAGTAACTCACGTCTGTGTTTCTCTCTCCTTCTTTCTCCTGTCTGTTTCCACTCTTGCCTTTTTCTCGATCACAGTGCCCTTGGAACCAGCGATACAAGAGCTATTCAGGTCAGTATGCTTGAAAGCTGTGGCCGATGTGCTGACCCCAAGTTTTTCGCCCATTAGTGAAGATGAGGCCTTGTCCATTCATGGCATAAATGCACCACAGCCATACTGAAATCACTGCTCCTCTGCTGTGCCCCCTTTAGCCCCTACTCTTCTCTCTTTCATCTGCAAGCGGGCCTGGAAAAAACATCCTCTTACACTGTTATAGCTAGGCTTTCTCAGAAGCTCATATGGTGAAAAAAGGAACATTTTTCCAAAAACACACTGCACTAATAATAGAACACAAAACAACAGCGCTTTCCAAATGGGGTTTATAATATAATGATTCAGCCTGATTTTGAATTCTGATTTGAAGATTTGATTTGATTTAAAATGTTATGTTTTAAACGTGCATTAATTGTATTCTACACAGATTAGATTGGCACAAAAAATACTTTGTTTTAAAACAAAGCATCCTGTCTTTGTGCAAAATACGGACCTAATATAACAATTAAGCAGTTTCAAATGTATTGATCAATGAAGTTTTCTGATTCATGTATTGGGCCACTAATAAACAACAAAAACATGATAAACAGTAAATTTTTATCATGTTTTTGTTTTTTAAAGTAAAATAAAAAAAACAAGTAATATACATCTTTAATTCCAACTCTCCAACATTTAAGTAACAACATTAACAATCACAAATAGAAATTTACAATATGTGCAAAGGCATTGAATTAAAATGAGTCATTTTAGCGCGCGTGGGTTTATAGCATAACTTTAGTCTGATAGATGTGTCCAGGTGGCAAGTTCTGATCAATGACAGTGATTTCTACACAAAAGAAGAATATGAGAGAGTCTTGGAAGATTCATTTTGAACAGTAGTATTATTTTTTCTATTTCTATTTCTATGCTGTCTCATTACACCCTTTATTCTAAAAAGATGAGTAATAGTGAAAAAATGTCATTTTATATTCATATTTGTATATAGGGTTAGGGTGTTGTTTTTTTCCTACAAAACATTCTTGCTTTGTACTTCTGGTGTAACAAAATGTGCAAACAGTGATGTGGTGTTGAATTCATATAAGTGAACATGATGAGTGTGCACCCAAATGGCTCTGCTTGCTCTAGTAAATACAGGGCTGTTGCCTTGTTTGCTGATATGGAGCTCTGAGCGGTATGTATTATATTTCACATCATGCAACTTAATAATTCTGTTTGTGAGAGTGTGATTAGTGAAAGTCTTTGACAAAGGTTAAGTTGGTAATAGAAGTGAAGTGCAGTTTGTCTTTTTCCGAGACTCGGCGCCCATCGAGGCAAGAGCATTGTAGTTTGGAGAGATGAAACAGCACTGGGAGAACAAACAGGCCCACAGCAAATAAGTTTTGACCTACTGTAAATACAAGGAAAGATCATAGGGGTGATGAAAAGGAATATTTCAGCGGCTGGCTGGGAACGTCTTCCTATCATTGCAGGCACAAAGGCTCCAAATAATTTGCAGCTCACTGAAGTTATGTCAATGTGTTAACCTTTTTAATGATGCTGTATTTCTGGACTTATTCTGTGACATGTAGCTTTTATGCTTGCTGTAGGGTTTTTTTTGTGTGTTTGTTCTGTGTTACACAGCAAACAGTTCCTTTTACACAAGATGATAAAAAAATTCTTGCAGTAGATTCTAGATGTATACATATTATTGCAGTACAATTCCAGGTGTATTATAATAGAATTCTAGATGAATAATACATATACTTAAAGAAAAATACTAGATTTATTCTTGCAGTACAATTCTAGATGTATATCTACAGTAGAATTCTAGATTTGTGCTTGGAGTGTGCTTTGAGTAGAAATCTAGACATTTTTGCAGTTGAAATTCTAGCTGTATTCGTCCAACGAATGCAAAATTTATGCTTGGAGTAGAAATCTAGAGTAGATGACTAGACATACTGTTGCAGTAGAATTCTGGATTTATGTTTGTGTAATGTTAGATTTGTACTTACAGTAGAATTCTATACACAGCTACAGTCAAAGGGGCTGCCTCGTTGCTTTTGTCTTTGTTGAAGTGAATCAGAAATCAAGCCTTTATGGGTGCAGAGTGATTTTGAAAGGGACTAGTTTGAGAATGGTAATTAATTAACTGCTTTGTTTTTGCGCCACTATGAACAAAAAGCATACAGACCAATGAGCACTTCTAGTTTTCAGAGGGTCGGTGATGGCCATGTGGTTTTTTTTATTGGCTCTTGTTTTCTATTGGTTCTGAAGTTCACAAATTAGTTCACCTAGAAGGAATGAAATGAAAAGCTACCAGAAGCAAATTCCTTTTTTTCACATTCCATGTCTTTTCATTTAAACATGTGGGGTGGATTTCTTATACTACTAATAAAACACAATCGTTCAGGCAAGATGCTCGTTAGTGTGAATTTTTCTATGCATCCGAGAACACAGAAAGGGAAAAGCACGGCAGAATGAACCTGGAACGCCTGTTTGCCCCCTGTAGACGCATGACTCAGTGCCTTCCAATACGTTGTCAAAATTCTGCTCTTCTTTCCGCTTGATTCTGCTGCCTGAAGATAACAATTAATCAGGTGATCGATATGAAGGCTATCTACAGGAGAACGCATCCATAATGCCGATAATGTGTGATCGATGGCGGCCTCTCTAGAGACGAGATAGTTGTCGGGAGAAATATCGTTTGACTTTGCGCTGGGATCTGCACTGAACAGATATGAAACTGCAATAGTGCAGATAGCTGGAATTACAGCGAAATGATTAACCCTTTATATGTGCACATACACACATTCATCACTCAGAAATAGTGCAGGATCTGTGAGTACTCTCGCATGTTTTGCAGTGATTAAAAAAGGTGTAATACGCAGAATGTTGGGGATGCAACAAGCAAATACACGTACACACGCACACACACACTCCACACCACTTAGTCTCCACACCCAGCCTGCGTTTCTCTCTGTTTTAGCTGCCCAGCACCACATTGTGATGGGAGCGGTCACGTCAGTGGGAAATATGCAAGACATCAAAGGTAAAGAGCCTCCTTTTCTCATTACAGATCTGATCAATGAAGCGTCCTCGCATGCAGCACACTCTGAGTCCAAAGCTTACACTGTTCAATCCCGTATTTGGTTCTAGCTGTCATTGTTCAATACGCTCCCACCAAATCTACTCATTTCCTATAAGCCACGGCTTTTAAACGAAGCTCGTTTCTTTTCACTGTGCCCTGAGCACATCTCGGAGATATTACCAGTGCTTCGTTTCTGCCTGTCTTCACAGCTTCAAAGCCTCACCCACTGAGAAAATATACATTGTTCTCCATGTTAACCTATGCTTGGCTTTATGATGCAAAATATTTTTTCCGAGCAAGTTTTGAGGCAGTTCAGCTGCATATTTCTGTAGAATTTGCATATTAATGTTCAGACGTGCTTTTCAGTTTTTCTGCAGAACGGCACTGTGTTCTCTGCATTAACCGGCTGTTTGGGTGAATATGCAAATCCAGCAGTCTGCGTTCAGTATTCAAATCTTTGAGCTCGGGCAGATGACCTCTAGGCAGACCCTTCACTCTCTACGCACAAATAGCAAGTGGTAAATGTTTAGCATGTGAGTTGTCTGATTACAGAGGGAAAACAGGGCTGACTGATTATTGTGGTTGTATCAGTATCGGTTTTAGAAGATTTAAAATTCCAAAAACCAGCATCAGCTTACAAACAGACAGACCGCTTCACTAGGTACATCTATCCATTACATTACATTCACTTGACAGAAGCTTTTCTCCAAAGCATCTTACAGTATGAGGAAACATTTAATGTCCATCTAAACCATATAGGGGCACTTTTGTTTACTGACTGTAGTCCATCTGTTTCACTGCATCATTTGTCAGCCTTATTTACCCCCTTCATCAGTGGTCAGGACCCCACAGGACCACCAGTGAGCAGAATATATTTGGGTAGTGAACCGTTCTCAGCGCAGCAGTGACACTGACATGGTAGTGGCATGTTAGTGTGTGTGTGTGTGTGTGTGTGTGTGTGTGTGTGTGTGTGTGTGTGCGCGTGCGATGCACTGCAGTGCTGCTGGAGCCGTTTTATTTTACTCTTCAAGGCCGTTGCAAAAACGTGGCTGTAATTTACCATTTAATCTGTTCTTCTTTGTTAATTACTTGATTTCTCAATTATGTTGTGCCATTTATTCAATATTTGAAGGGCATAATCTGATAAAATGATCATTTGTGGATTTTTTTTTGTTTGTTTATGCCACTAATGATCATTTTTTAAATGTATTTATTTTTGAAAGAAGCCTTGGGCATCTCATACACAGTGATAGAAAAATGCAGTGGTAGAAAGTTGCAGTTTACATGCTGGTTCGTGTCGCTCTAACGTGGACATGCAGGCACACCAACAACTCTGGGGACAGATTTAAACAGCTTAAAGGGGCCGCCGCCAAATTCTCAAAGTGGATTGATGGCGAGATGTTCAGTTCAGTGGAAAAAAAAGGAAAAGCCTGGATCAAATGGGTATTTTCTTACCTCTCACTTTAGTCAAAACATATAAATGACACAAATATAGTTTTCATCAAAATGAACCTAATTAGTCTTTGGTCTGCAAAGTAATTGCAGACAAGCCTTTCGTATTAGAAAAGCAAGAAATCCACCTATTTTTTCATGAGGAGTATATAAATCACGAGTGCCACTCTCAATACCAGCTGCTTGAAGGGAGACTGCAAACTCCTGCAGAATTCATGTAATTAATGTCAGAGGGCTGATATCACAGTATTAAACGTGAGGCGACGATTTTGCCGTTAGCTTAATACCGACTCCTTTACGGTGAACCGATCGTTTCTTGAATGCAGAATTTGCACTGTGCCTCACACAGCCTTCTGCAAATGTCCTTGTCATCAGCAAAAGCGATGCAGGGAATCAAATCCTCAGTATTATCACCATTTTGATTGTCACTGTACCTTTGATGGACAGCCAGGCTCTCAGCCGTATTGATTTCCATCTCTGAGCGGAGGGAGAGTGAGCAAGAGAGGGAGGGAGAATGAGGCAGAAAAGAAGCGAGGGAAGAGATAGCATTGCTGCGCACTTCTTCACTCTGTCCCTCTCTCTAAGATTCGGGCTCTACCACCCACCGTTTGCCAGATAATTAAAGATAAATAAAACAAACATTCAATCCATCACAGCCAGTCTCTCCCCTCTCTTCTCTCTCTCTCTCTCTCTCTCTCTCGCTCTGTCTCTCTCTGTCTCACTCTGTCTCTCTCTCTCTGTCTCTCTCTCTCTCTGTTTTTCTCTCTCTCTCTCTCTGTCTCTCTCTCTCTCTCTCTCTCTCTCTCTCTCTCTCTCTCTCTCTCTTTCTCTCTCTCTCTCTCTCTCTCTCTC
>JBBJLS010000001.1:44970102-44980665 GCA_037577275.1 Bryconaethiops microstoma | reverse complement strand
CCCTCATAAAGCAGAATGAGGTGCTTGTGTAGGAATTTAACAGACACTGGACTGGAACGGTTTCACACTCATAGAGACACTGATTTAAACATAAACTGCAGTGCTCTCGTATTTTTTTCCGGAGTTATATAGGGAAAGCATTTCATCAACTTGATTGATGTCTTATGTTGTAAAAGTCCAAATTGTTTATACTGAAAGAATATCAGATCTGCTTCGATCACCTCCTGCAAAGCTTTGTGGTCTTGGGTGGAGCAGCTCCTGAACCAAACAACAGTAGATGTTTTAGGAAGAGACTCCGAACTTCCAGAGTCATGAGTGTAGAGGGAGTAAAATCGCGGGCTTGGTACACAACTTTCTGGAACTCCAGTATTAAGGATGGTGGAGATGAAGAGATAGTTTCCCATTCTTACCACATGGGATCTACTTGTGAGAAAGTCTAGTACCAACTTACAGAGCTGGTAGTTCAGTCCCAAGTCCCTCAGTTTGGGGATCTTTCTGTCCACGTCGGTGAAGATGCTTTAGAGCAGTGCACCCAACCTTTTTTGCGCCACGGACCAGTTTAATGTAAAACTATATATTACCGGACCGGTACAGATACAAGTAAAAACAAAGAGCGTTTGTTGTTTACTCATGTTTGCTCGCTTGTGGGGTAAATTTTTGATATTCGGTATCACGTGACCGAGATGAGCTTTATTTTTTTCAAAATGATAGATCTTTCAGACTCTGATGATCAATAAAATAGTTTTATTCTGTCTTTCTGTGCGGCCCGGTGCCAAATGACTCATGGACCGATACGAGCCAGCGGCCCGCTCGTTTAGAGGACACACGGCGTTGTGATGTCCTTACTAGAGGCCGCACTGTCCTGAATAGATGTTTATTTTGATGTTGTGTCTGTGTACATCGGGTTTTGGTTTTGTGTCATTAGTTACAATGGTGCGGTGGTGGTGAACTGAAGCGGGTCGATGGTGCAGAGGAGGAGCAGATGCCGCCTTAAGTCCCTCAAACACCTTCATGCCTAAGGATGTCAGGGCAATGGGTCGGTAGTCGTTAAGGCTGGAGGACGTGTTGTGCTTCGGAACAGAGACTATAGTGAATTCTTTGAAACATGGACATCACAGACTGAGCCAGTGATTCATTGATGTTTTACTATGAAATGCGAAACACCGTCTTAGTTTCAGTTCACTTTAAACTCTTAAGAGACTTCTTCATTACAGTCTTCTCTGGATGTTTTCTTCCCACTAATGGTCTACGAGATGATAGTGTGGCAGTAGTCTCTCTGCTTCTTTCTGTTCTCAGGCCTTCAGCAAGAAGAAGACGGACGACAGAAAAGAATGGCTGACTAATTTCATGGAAGACAGACGCCAGAGGAGGCTGCACGGCCTGCCTGAGGTGAGTCCTATCACATGCGGCAGTCAATCATCTATACTTCAAATTAAGTATCCTAACAAGCAGCGGCAATACAGTTAGGAGATTTATTGAAAATGGGTGGCAGAGCCTCTGGGAGAAAATGTCATTTCTGAGAATGATTCTTAATCTATAGCACCCTCACGAAGACTCTTTTCTATTGTCTGCATATTCCTCATTAAAGTGACATTCCCACATCCCCTTAAATTATGTAAAGAACCACTTTGAGTCAGCACAAGCTATTGATATTCAGGATTTTCACGTTTTTGCTTATTTTATTTAACAATGCCTTTGATGTTTGATTCTGATTTTCCCTAGACAGTGATTTTGATTTTGAAATATACATTTAGCAAAAGGATTCTTGCAGCCCAGTGTTTGTGCTCATCTTGTTAAGAAAACACTTTTAATTTTTTGTTTTGCAGCAATTCCTGTATGGTACAGCGACACGACACCTGTCCTACAACGACTTCATCAACAAAGAGTTGATTCTCTTCTCTAACTCCGACAATGAGAGATCCATTCCGTCCCTTGTTGATGGTGTGTCTGCTGGGTTTTTATTTGGCTGCCCTTTTTGTCGTAGTAGTTTTATGTTGATGGTTTATATTGCCTTAAACGAATGAGGCTGTCTGAAACGTGTAGTGTCTGTTGTGAACAATACTTTGATGTGATTTTCATTATTAATCTATCACTACTTATAGGACTTAACTGACAAGTTTAAGTATCTCATATTTTTTCTATAAGAAAGAAGAGATGCTCAGTAAACAAAAAAAAGTTTGTACTTTGTGGTAGTTCTGTGGCAGCACTGCTATTGTGCCTTTGGAACATTTACTTTCTACCGACAGAAATTATCTATCCGTCCATCCGTCTGTCTGTCTGTCTGTCTGTCTATCTATTTATATCTAGTATCTATCTATCTATCTATCTATCTATCTTTATCTATCTATCTATCTATCTATCTTTATCTATCTATCTATCTATCTATCTATCTATCTATCTGTCTTTATCTATCTATCTATCTATCTATCTTTATCTATCTATCTATCTATCTATCTATCTATCTATCTATCTTTATCTATCTATCTATCTATCTATCTATCTATCTATCTATCTATCTATCTTTATCTATCTATCTATATATCTATCTATCTATCTATCTATCTATCTATCTATCTATCTATCTATCTTTATCTATCCATCCATCTATCTAATCTATCTATCTGTCTATCTATCTATCTATCTATTTATCTGTCTGTCTGTCTGTGTGCACTTTTGTTTAGATGGAACTATTATTTTGTGCGGAAATCAAAATCAAAATAACATAAATATCTCAAATATCGAAATACATATTTTCCATGGCTAAAATGTGTGTGTGTGGGTGTGTGAGTCTAGGTTTGAAGCCAGGTCAAAGGAAGGTGCTGTTCACCTGTATGAAGAGGAACGATAAGAGGGAAGTGAAGGTGGCTCAGCTGGCTGGCTCAGTTGCGGAGATGTCTGCATACCATCATGGCGAGGTGTGTGTGTGTGTGTGTGTGTGTGTGTGAGAAAGAGAAAGAGAGTCGACTGCACTGTGTCTGGGTCGTTCTGGTTCAAGTCAACAAATGGTCGACATTTGACCATCTCAGAGCTGGGCCGTGCTGGGGCGTTTTATTTGCCCCAGGCCAAAATGAAAAATCCAGCATTTCTCTGTCCTAACTCATAGTTTAGGAGTTACACTGCCTTGAAATGAAATGAGATTGTTTCTTTTTTAAAAAAAAAAAGCTTGATCTGCCATTTTAAATGCCTGCATCCTTGCAGGGGTGACACCTAGGTACCTGGATACCTATTTCTTTAACCTGTAACATGTACCCAAACATAAGATAAAAAAAAAATTCTAAACATGTTTCCCTATTCAATTTTGACCATCGGCATTCCAAAGGCTGTATCTCTGTTAGTATTGTTAGAATGGTCACCAAACATATTTGGCATGAATTCATTAATCCATAACCTACAACTCCACTTGGTATCTTTCTCTAATCTGTCAAGAGGTCACCTAATGTCAGGAGTTTCCATACTGGTGGTCATGCTACACGCTCAGGGTCTCAAGGGGGTGGTGAAAATATAAAGCATATTCATATTTGAAGACAAAGGAAAAAGCTCATTAAGTTTCAAGCCAGTGTAACTATAATCTAGAAGAGCAAGGCCAGAGAAATTTCGGATTTTTTCATATTGGTCCAGGGGCAAATGCCACAAAATTATTAAATTCTGAGATGGTTGCACGATACCAAGTATTTGTCGAGTTGAGCTAGAATCACCCTGTTGACGTCCTTAGATTATCTGTAGATGTAAAGCTGTGTTAAAACCAATGCGTGGAAACCTGTTATGCAGTATGTAATTGTATTATTTTTTTTGTTGTTGCAAAAATGTTATTTACTGTGCAATTTAAAACGATCTATTGCTTGAACTATGTTTCTTTTTTCTTCAGCAAGCTCTGATGATGACCATTGTGAACTTGGCCCAGAACTTCGTGGGCAGCAACAACGTAAATATCCTGCAGCCCCTTGGTCAGTTTGGAACACGTATCAATGGAGGCAAAGATGCAGCTAGTCCTCGTTACATTTTTACCATGCTTAGGTATGTTGGTCTCTGTGTGTGTGTGGTTTGAAGCTGTACTGCATGTTGGACTGAAATGTTATTCACCTGTTGGATGCAAACAGTATATACAGTAAACGAGGCCCAGGCCTCGCAGCTTTTTCATGGTAATGTGTAATTTTTTGTGCGTTTTAGTGCTAAATTATTAAGAATAATAAAAGAAGAATAAACGGATTTTGTAACATAAATATTAACATAAATTTAGCTACATTTCTATATAAAAAATAACTATAAAAGTTTTGGTATTGTGGAGAGAAACTCAAAGAAAGCTCGTCTTGGGAAATACCGCTGTACTCAGAGGTGGGAGGTTTGAAAGTAACCAATCCGAGAGCATTATTTATTTCTCCTTGCTGCTGATTGGCTGCTGCCCTTTGACGCTGCAGTCCAGAATTTCCCCCGTGGAGCGTCTCGCGTGTTTTTCTTTTTGTTCTTCTTAAAGCCTGTATTTTTATTACTGTAAATTTAATTTATTACTGTATTTACCTGCTTATACCAAAGAAAACACCCGTGCAGTCTATATAGAGGTAATATCGGTATTTACATTCTAGCAGAGTTCAGTGTAAACTGTACAGTACGTTTACATTTGCTTTACATTTTCTTTAAAGTTAATGAGTTTAAAATGAAATTAAAGTGTTTTGGGAGCATATTTGGGGGGCATATTTAGGGTTTATACTATAAAAAAGCACAACGCGATTTTTCACTATATGCTGGTGCTCTTGGAACGTAACCCCTGTAAAAAGCGGGGGGTTACTGTATATATATACAGTATATATATGTGTGTGTGTGTGTGTGTGTGTGCATTCTTAAAGGATATAAAAAATAAACGTATAAAACTTTGAAAGAAACCCCATGTAACCGCCGTTCTGGTTCTGAGCCGCCTGTGCGCTCGGGTCATTTGCTCAGCTGCAGTCCACCCACTCAGGGCTGCGCTTAATAATTACTTTCACCCGGGGCCCAATTTACTCCGGGCTACATGATTGACAAATTCTCTCTCCTGTACCTGGTGGTCAACACGCCCCTCTGAGCTGGCAGTGGAATTACAGCAGCCGCTGGAGACAAATTACACCTCTGATAGACCTTTAGCTCAGTACGAGAGGAACAAGGAGATGATGAATGACAAACATATCTAAAAGGAGAGGAGGGGAGGAGGGGGAGGAGAGGAGAGGAGAGGAGCAGGTAGGCCCTGGCAGCTCTATGATTATGAGGGGGATTAGTTACGCCCCGCTCGATCCCCACTCTCACTTCTGCACCTACACAATAATAACACCAGCATCGGGTAACCGTAATGAAACCACACCAGAACCAAAGAATTATAAAGATATAATTTCAGCTTTAAAACGTAAACACATGGGTCCTTCATCAATCATCTGTACATATATCTAACTTCCAAGATAAAATATATTTTAATATTTTTGTCAAAAAAACTCTGAAGATTATGAACAGGAGGCTAGCTAGTTTTAACACTAAAGGATTATTTATTATTTATTTGTGCAACTTAAGGACAGGCCTTGTGACTTCTTTTTCTAGGAACTTGCAAAGAAGATGATGACACAGAAGAAATGAATTCTTCTTGAGTAGTAGAAACTGATGAATAATTTATCTTTAAAGCAGATCAGCTAAAGGTAACACCCTGTTATATACAAAGATCACGCATAAACAGATGTGGATGACTGAAAATAAACAGGAACAGTAAACAGTCAGACTGAGGTTGGTGATTGTCCAGTAACTGTGCTGAAGGATTCATTCTCAGTCACAGTCTCAGCTATGATGAGCTGTTCTGCTGCTATTTCTCTGGACTGCAGCAATGACAAACAGGGCTAATGGTCAGTTTCATTTTTAACACCTATGTATAAAGAAACTAATAGGGCTGCCTCAGATTTACGCAGAGTTGCAGTCTGTCTGTTCTTAGACCTGTGAAAGAAGCCATGTGTTGACATACATTTCGTAAAACTGGACATGAAAAATCCTTTATTCAGACATCGGTAAATTCATTTGAGTTGTAATTTTTTTAGATGATATTATTTTATTCACCTTTTTGCAAACCCTCAGTAGCATCTTGAGCTCATTGTCCAATCACTGCTGTCTCTGGCTTGGACATGATAACAACCAGGACAACAGATTGACTGTGTCCGATCAGATACAACTTACTTACTTGAAAACGATCAGTTTTTTATCTGCTTTGTCATGTGTTGTATTATGCATCATATATGGTGTGAAACAGACAGATGCAAGACAGTTTTTTGCTACATATAATACATTTACAAGTTTGGCAATGAATAAGATACACCTTCTTGTCCTGATGTTTTAAATGCTGTTGATCCGTGTAGTTCGTTTTTTCATTGTTTACAGACCACAGACACCTGTGAGTCTGTTATAGTAAAGAAACACAGATTTTTTTTATACTGCTTCTTGTTATTATACCCTACTACTATGTGCTTGAACCACAGGGCTTCAACTGAGATTAAATGTGCTCGAGTCATTGTGTGAACTTGGGGTAGACCACATTTTAGTGCACATGGTGTGAATGAAGAAACAACAGGCAGAACTTGGTGAAGAACTGAGTAAGGCACAATCCATAGCCCTGGATAATAAAATAGGGATAATAAAAAAAATAGCTTCCCAGACAAATACATGAGTGAGATCTTTAGAAACACATGAGTTGACAGTCAGCAGATGTACTGAGAGAAACTGTTGCTGAATGGAACTGATAATGCAAGAAACAGTGGTCATGCAGTGTATATGGCTGTATTTTGTAAAAGAGGAAATGTGTATTGGTTACATTTTTTCCAGCCTGAACCATGACTCATAAATGTAGGACCAACCCATAAACGAGTGAACCATGACACCCTTAATGTGTTAAACTGGCTGCTGCTTGAATGTGAGAAGAAATTCACAGGGAATTCATTCTAACCCAAAATTAACAACCCCATCTTTTAGGGTCACATTTAATGAAGTATGCATTTAAGGGAATTCACCTTTGCATGGATGATTTGACTGAGTAGCACATCGATACGCTTCCAAGACGGTATGGGGTTCTCTATTATGCCGGAGACGGCCAAGGAGAGGCCTAGCATGGGGCATTCCCAGCATCTCCAGAGTGACAGAGATGCAAAGCGTGAATCCCTTTGCACTGCTCCACAGGCCTCAATTGCACCTTGAATTCCATTGAATCTGACTAAGAGGGCACATAAGCATTGATACAGCACACAGGACCCACACTCATTATTCAGAGACAAACAGCTCAGACACAAATAGCAGTAACACCACCACCCATGGCATTGACAGTGAGCACACACACACACACACACACACAGCGGCAGTTCTGTGTGACAGCGATGTTTTGGGTGACATTTAGTTTCTGGGCTGCACAAGCTGCTCCATAAATGAGTCATGAGCAAATCTGTGAAGGCTGAATAATGCATGTGTTGAGAGGTAATTTGAAGTAGATTCACAATATCAACCCTCCTATAAAAATGAAATATTTTATATGCTGTTGGGATATTCCAAAATATAATATATAGAATATATTGTAATAAAAATTTAAACGATATAAATTCTTTCATACTTCTACAGAAACACATTGTTTTTATTCAAGTACCGGATTTGTGTACATGGTGGACAGAGATGAAGTTCGTAAAATATTCCTCAAGTAAAAGTGAATGAAAAGTTACCTTTTTATATTTTTTACATTTACATTTTTGCATTTTGCACTTTTATCTTGAGGGACTCAGGATTTTAATCAGGTTACAGACGTAGGCGAGTGTAGCGTCAGGAGTCTTGCCCAAGGAGTCTTATTGCTGCAGCGTGGCGTGCTTGCTTTGTTGTCACGTACGCGTTGTGCCCGTTCAGCAATGAGGTGCAGAAGCAGACTTCCATTCTTTTCTTTCCTTTTATTTTCAAAAATACAAAGTAAATGAGGCTCATGGGCCCAAACCAGAAAATAAGCCAACTGAACAGACACAACTCGATAAACTGTTATGGGAAAACCGACAAAGCATGAAACATAAAACAGGCTATTTATACCGTGAACTAAACACAAAACACAGGAACTTAATAATACCTCATCCTTGGCCAGCCAGGAGCACAGGGATGAGACCACACCCCCAGTCGACATAAAAGTCTTCACAACAGCGGCCTCTAGCGGCTGACTGGGGACATTGGTAAGGGAAAGTAAAACATGTAGTTATAAACCAAAAGGAAAAGTATTGCAAGTTGTTTTAAAAATCCAACTTTTCTCCTCTTAAATTTTTAGTTGAGGACATAGGTTTCCTGGAGCAGCCTTGCGCATTTGAGCATTTCAACATATGAAATGTTTATTTAGCTAATTAGTTGGATCAGATGTATGAGGAGCATGGAAAACTCTAAAGTGTGCATGGAAGCTCCGGGACTGGGTGTTGGGAGCCACTAGTTTAGGAAATTTGATTTTCCAGCCAAAGTCCTTGAATATTGGGGTTCTGATATACCTGATATAATAATAACCTGGACAGTATTATGGCATTTCTTTCCTTCTGAAGGCTTGTTAGAGGTAGTTAATAGTGGAAAGTGTGCTTTGATTGGTTTGATTTAAATGTAAACTTTCTCAAAGAATCAAATTATTTCATATATTATAGTTTTTACTTCACAGTATCTTACAGAAAGTGTCGAAGTAAAAAATTACAGTGTCTTCAAAATCGAAAATACTATATGTATATGTAAAATATAAGTACAGATGCTTTAAAGAAGCATTTTCCACCACTCCTCATATACTGTCTGATATACAGAAAATAAAGTAAGAGAAATAATTACTGAGGGGGAGCAGAAAAACAGATTATTTGAAAAGCATTGGATAAGTGAACAACTGGAAGCTCTCTGGAAAGGCCGCATTCTTATTACTGCCTGCAACCACATGCAGAATTTGAGCGATTTTTTAATTCCCGAAGCCAGGGCCTTAGCCGCTGTCGTGAGAATGAGTTGATAAACCTCTTCAGCTAATAAGCGGAACAGGGCGCACCACCTGCACTTTATTTGGAGCTGTGAATTTTCTGCATAGTTTTGGTTCCATTCAAGCCCATTCAGAACACGTCCTTCCAGCCTAGCCTTCAGTGATGCCCCTCCTGCTCGCTGTGAATCAGTGCTCCCACACGCCACCCGCCGCTTTCCTCCCCGCCCTGAAGAGTGCTAATTAAAACTGACGAGACTTAGCGAAGCCTCCACTTAATGCGTCAAACGGGAGGCGAGTCTCGACGTTTATTAAACGCCATCCATTCCAGACCCTTCTTTATTTTTAGGTGCCTCTTTTTATCTATGTATTTATTTACTTTTGTTTGTTTTCTTTTTTTTTCCGAGTGCAGGGTTACCGGTGCCAAGCTCTTGATTGCCGTGGCTGCAGCTGGGTTTGAATAATTGCCTGTCTTGGCAGGAGCGTGTTGGGGTGCTAAAGTCGAGTGCTTTCCTCCTGATGTATACCTCATTTGGATTCTGCTGTCAGCCTCAGGGCTGTATTATTCATACCTTGACAGATAGCACTCACTAAAAGCGTTGGCACGCAGCCAGCCGGTCGGGCGGGCGGGCGGGCGGGCGGGCGGGCAAGCAGGCGGGCAGGCACTGGGGGTACGACAGCAGAACGCTCCACCACTTGGACTGCAGGGCAGAGAGAGAGAGAGACAGACAGAGAGAGAGAGAGAGAGAGAGGAAGTGTGTGCTTCTGAATGAACCAAGAGCCAGCAGATCAGGCCATCAGGCCACTATGTCCCCAAACACTTAGTGAACATTAGCTATCTGAACATACAAGCTACTGAGCGTGCTCAATCGAACATAGGGATAGTTTGACAGAATACAGAATATACACAATTTTCTCCTTATCCCAAATGTTGTCAGTCAGCCAAAGCATGTTGGGTGAATGAACTGAGCTTTTTTCAAGTTACGATCCTAATGTTGTCAGTATGGACTCTTATTCCGTGCCTGTTAGCTCTGTGCAAACTGCAAGTCTAAATCATCACACACTTACCTCAACCCACTCAGACCTGTTTATGTGGTTTCTGACACTGTAAGACATATACTTTTGATCTATGCTACATTTGCAGGGTCTTCCATTTTGCCTGTACATTAGATCAGTATATACAGTTCAAAGATCAACGGCTGTTTGTTTTTTCTACACATTTGTCTTATTATCGTTTGGTAGTCATAAAATACTCCTTCCAACAGATCCAGTCAAAGCATGGGAGTCAGCTTTAGGGACCCTCTCACACCATGCCTCAAATCAGAGTGTTAGGACATTGCAGTACATTAGCGGCCGAATGTAAATTGCAACTTTAGACTTTCAAAAAGTTCCATTTTTATATAGGAGCGCTGAAACTGTGTGGCTGGTGTGTTCTTAAGAAATAACGGGAGTGTGATGTGGTGTTTTACAGCTGTATACCAATCATAATCTCAAAACGCCCTGAATATACACAACAGAAACATGAAGTGACTGTTCTCGAATAAGTTCTTTTATTTATGAATAATTTATTCAAAATTTTTTTTTTTTTTTGGGGGGGGGGGGCCAGAAAAAAC
>JBBJLS010000001.1:44950343-44970092 GCA_037577275.1 Bryconaethiops microstoma | reverse complement strand
CCCCCCCCCCCCCCCCTCCCCCCCCCCAATAAAAATATGATTTTTTTTTTAAACATTCAATGTTTTTTTTTTTCAATAACTGGCGTTACTGTAAAGCTGGGTTTGTACTGAATCAAATGGTATAAAATGTATAGATACTGCATTGTACCAATATGTTACAATTAAAAATAACATGCTTTGTTAATTTTTTAAAGTTTAAACAACTTGTTGTTTGAGATAAGATGATTTAGGTGCACAGATTGCACAGTGTTAATTGGTTGGTGTAGACTTCCTTTACTACATGGTCCTGTTTCTGTTTTTTTTGATCAAATAAGCAGTTAAGCTCCCTACTGTGACCTGAAATGCGTCAGGAAGGAACAGGATGTACACTTTGATGAGATCAGATGGCAGTGGTTGAAAAGGGTAGAATAATAGGATGTTGATCCAGGAACATGTTCTTCTTGAAAAAGTCACGCTCTCCATCCATGCTCTGTCCCCTCAGAAGCCTATTGCTGGCCCCTGTCAAGTACTGCTGTGTGCACAGCCCGATAAGGTCACATTAATCACATCACAGCTCCCCCCTACCCCAACTCCAGCCCATCAAAAGAGCCCCCCCACATGCCATCAACTCCCCTCTGAGACAGGCTGCCACCACAACCCACATTTCCATATTTAATTGGAGGCTTAATTTGATTGAACGACTGCATGGTGGAAGCAAAATTGCGTAGGGAGGATCTATTAACAATAGACACTGGGAGAGTGGCGAGGGTCTAATCAAGTCCTATTGTAAGGCTCTCAGAACAGGGCACAAAAATCACATGATGACGAGATCAAGCATTTAAATATTCTGATCACTGATTTGCACTCTTCTTTTGGCAATCTTCCTTTAAGACAAGCCCACAGTCGGCATTTGCTCCTTCTAAATCAACGACCACTGCTTGTGCAAGTGAAACAGATTCTGCTCTTAATAAACTTGCAAAGCTTTACCTAAATGTTTAAACCTGAACCCATTTTACAGTAGCCTAACTTATCTTAACCTGTTTTAACTTAACCTGTTTTCGTCCATTGCTTCATTTTGACTCGAAAACCCCCCTTAAATTTTTGATGTCAGCTAAACAGGTGGAGATCACGCAGTGTTTGTTATTATTATTATTATTCTGGTTTTGCTCCCAGAGGAGAGAGATGAAAGAGAAAGGCAGGGTGTGTGTAGAGAGAGTGCTTAGCGTGCCAGGCTGCTCGGGGGAGTGTGTGCAGCTGCTGCAGGCCATGAGCAGGCTGGGCACCGTGACCTCTGACCTCCTGGCCTTTAGCACACCCAGGCTCCACCAAGCCTGCCAACTGCAGTAAATCACTGTCCGGCCTGAAGACAATGAAGGGAGAGCTCTGTCCATCCAGAGCAGCAGCAAAACTCTGGGATGGAATTCAGCAAATGCCAGCTGACAAAGTAATGAAAATCTGAAGCCATAGTAGACATTTCTTCAATATGGCAAAACTATCTTTGCTTGCTAAGCAAAACAATTCTGCAGAATCAAACCATATGACCATATTTTGCGCAGTGATTTCTGGCTCTTATGAGTAACTAGGTGCCTGGAGATCTTGCAGTTGAAAAGAGTGGCTCTGATTGGGCCCGTCGGCTCCCATGTCTTGTCTTTTAGCAAAAAGTCTCACCTCTGCAACTGCCTAAAGCGGTACGTTCAAAAAGTTTCCACTCTTTTATTATTTTCGTTGGAAACGGTGAAGCCTGGATAGGTAGTAAATGGGCGTCTCTGAGAGTTTAGCGCCATTTAGCTCCATCTGATTTCCAACTTTTTGGAGCTTAAAGACTGTGTTTATGGACTACAGACTTTCAGCTACTCTTCCAACAAAATGTACCTCTATAGACTCTTAGTGGTTCCAGCTCTGTTAGCTGTAGACGGCCTATCTGTCAATAATCCTGTTCATGATGCCTTCTCTTATCATTTATCGCCGTAAAGACTCTCCTTTCATTCTCTCCGGGCCAACCTGAGGAGGACGGGTTCCCTTTTGGAGTCTTGGTTCCTCCTGAGGTTTCTTCCTCCAGCTGAAAGTTTTTCCTCACCTCTGTTGCCTTTGGCTTACTCACTAGGGACTCGGACCTGGACTCCGTACAGCTGCTTTGTGGCAGCTTGGTTGTAAAAATCGCTATATAAATAAAATTGAATTGAAGATTCTCATGTGATAATGACGTGAAAGCAGCAGTGCATCAGTGGCTGCACGCTCAACCAAAAACATTTTTTTGCTGATGTTACGACTGTGGAAAAACTACATCGCAAAGGAAGCTGACTACGTAGAAAAGTGTCATTCGTTTTTGAAATTCTTAATAAGTTAAAGTTAAAAATGTGCAGAAACTTTTTGAATGTCGCTTGTATTATCTATAGTATGTATGGCATAACGTGTGTATTTAACATAGTTCAAGTATTTACTTGATTTATTTAGACTTCATATTTTGCATTGTTCTTGTCTTTGTGTCTTTGTGTCTGTGTGGTCTTAACATAAACAATTTCCTCTGTAATTCCCTTCCATTCTGCTGCCTCGGATCTGTTTTTAGTGTGTTTTCTCAGAGCCTCATCCATCCTCTTACATAGTTCACCTTATTCCTGCTCATTTTCTCATCTCTCTCTCTCTCTCTCTCTCTCTCTCTCTCTCTCTCCCTCGTTTTGATGGTCAGTAGTCAGTGCTCAGTGGTGTTTGAAGCTGTTGATTGGCTCAAAGAAAAAGTGAGTGGGTGAAAGCAAGGCTGAGTTAAAATGAGCTCTCTCTCCTTGTGTCTCTTCACTGCTGCTGATTTGTGTTTCTTGCCTGTTCCCTTGTTTATGCAGCTATATATTATGTTGAAAATGTGTTTCTTTCATTTATATCACTATATTAATGTCAACGGCAACTAGAGTTGTGTTAAAGAATATTTCCTATATTTTATATGAGGCATAGCTATCACTTATTTGCTCGTGTCTGTGGGCCCATTCAATCTGCACCACGTTGTCATTGAATCGAAAGGAGCAGGGATGCCTTAGAATCATGTGTGTAAAGTGTTCACACCCTTGAATCTAAGGCATCCCTGTTCTTTTGTTGGATCTGACTTTTCCCTAACTTATATAAAAATAACCAGTGCAAAATTTACTAAACGGTGCTGGTATACAATGGAGTTTGATTAATTATCTCAAATCCGTTAATTTTTGTGATCGTTGCTCAGGAGCTGTTCTGTAGGCTACATGTGGCTGATTTCAGGATGACTGGGTCTCCAAAAGTTGCACGAGTGTTTGGTTGAAATAGTGAGGGAGACCATAAAACCTAAGGGTGATTCTGAGTATGAAAATTTGGTTACTCTCCTTGAAATACTAGTATTTAAAATCTGTGTATATATATTGGTTGCCCTCGAAATCGAGGATTAATAAGTCCTGAGCCAATCAAGAGATGGTCACGGTGGATGCTTGTGGCGGCGATGGCTGGATAGTCCAAGGTGTGAGTCGAACGAGGGGTATTGGATGGTTGGTTTCGGACCCGCACCTTGTCTCTTCAGTTCCTCCCGGAGCTTGCGTACGCATCGTCGCTCCTCTGCTTTCTCTCTCTTTGCAGCTTTGGCTATTCCGAACCCACTGCTGATGGCTGATCTCCAGACTGATCGGTCGAGGGCTAACGTCTCCCAGGTGGAGTGGGGGGTACCAAAATCGGAGAGCGTGCGCTATACAGAGTCCTTGTAGTGCTTCTTCGGACCGACTCTTTCTCGATGTCCTTTTGCATGTTGGGAATACAGGATTTGCTTGGGGAGACATTCCTCAGGCATTTGTATGTCCAAGCCAGCGAAGTTGATGCCTCTGGATGATGGACTCAATCGTTGATACTCAAACAGACTGCAAAATGATTGCGTTCGGGACGTAATCATCCCACTTGATGCCGAGGATACATCTGAGCTTCTTTCAGTGGAATGACTCCAGTCTATTGATTTGCCTCCTGTAGAGGGTCTAGGCCTCGCAGCCATACAGCGGAGTGGTAATGACGACGGCATTATAGACCATCAGCTTGGTAGAGATGGTGAGGTCTCGATTGTAGAAGACCTGTTTGACAAGTCTACCTAAAGAGAAGTGCGCTGCACGTAGCTGATTGTCCGGGTCAGGGTCCAAAGAACTGTTGTAGTCCAGGACGCTGCCAAGGTACTTGAAGTTGCAGACCTCCTCCACTGTCTGATCATTGACCTTGATTTGGAGAGGGGATTACTGGACTCCAGAGGGTGACTAATTATTATAGCATCCGCAATTTCTATACCTCTTTGTGTTTGATCTTTCTTTCCCTTTTTTTGTGTGGAAATTAGGGTTTTCAGGGAATATATTTCATGGTGTACATGCTCCAGTGTGCAAACGATGTACAGTGTATGCATGTTATGTGTAGGTAATCCTGCAGCAGTGCAAAACAGTGTAGGTTCTATTGTTTACTGTGCTGCTTGATTAATTGGAGCAATTAAATCAGTGCACTGCTGCCTCACCTGAGTCTGGGCGGACTAAACGTGCCGGTGCATTAGGAATGCCCCACAGTATAGGCAGCACCCTGAGGACCTCCGCAGGCCACTACTGCTGTAATTAACTAAGAGTCTCTTATTGCAGTCTGATGGCATGCTAAGCACACAGCACCAGCCCTGCTGCCTTCGGGTTAGCTTAACTTCAAGACATCAAACTGACTTTACATCTCCGCCACAGCACTCAACCAAGAACCTGCGTGGGATTGGCGTCATGAAGACAGTTATCGATAAGGGATGTGCTTTAATTAACTCACAGTATGTACATGTTGATGAGTTTAACAGATAACATAGTCACGCTTGAACACACCACACCACAGTGTGTACAGTGTGAAATTCTTTCTCTGCATTTAACCCATTCACCAAGTGAAGCAGGGGGCTGCCACCAGTGAGGGGCATCTAGAGAGCAGTGTGTGGGCACAGTACCTTGCTCAAGGGAACTTCAGTGATGACATTAGCAGTGTTGGTATTCGAACTGCCAACCTACTGGTTGCTGGGACAACACCCTAACCACTTGGACACCAGCTGCCCCAGTGGTTTTATTACACTGGACCTGTATATTTCATTATGAACATACCGTAAGCCCAGACTGAGGCTTAGCCTAGACTAACCAGAATTTTCAATGGTGATTCACCGCAGGCCACAAGAAAGCATGATGTCTAAATAGACAGTTCAGCCATTTTAGGCTTGTACTTTAATATTTGCATACAGTGAACAAAAAAAGACAAATTAATTAATTAATTAATACATTCATTCATTCATTCATTCATTCATTCATTCATTCATTTATTCATTCATTGATGGGTGCTGGAACATGTCCCAGCAGTCATAGGATTGAAGGTAGCCAAACACCCAATCACATTCTCACAAACAGTCACACATAGGGGCAGTTTAGTCAAGTCCAGTTTATTAATGTAGCACATTATGATACACAAAGCTATTAGGCGTAAAAATAGTTTTAAGTTAAAAAAAAAAAGAATAGCAGAAATGAAAGAACACATGGTAAATCAAGTAAAGAATATTTAAAATGCATTGGAAGTCCATATATTTCAAAATGTAGGCTCTCCAGTTCACTTGTTCTTGGACTGTGGGAGGAAACTGGAACACTTGCCGGAAATTAATGTTCAGCGAAAAGTTGACAGTGACAGTCTAGGTGAATAGTGACTAGTGAATAGTGAATAGGCTGAATCCATGTCCAGTCAACCAACCCCAACTTCTAATGTGCACTGTGGGAGGGGACCTGGGGTGGGCCTGAGCCACTCTCACTGGGAAACCCTGCAGAAGCACAGACCAGTACAAGTGAACATCATGCTTTATTTACACATTTGAAAATGAAACTAAAAACCAACATGTTTATTGACAAGCTTAGTGCTTTTTCAGTTCTTTCATTTTCTCTCTCTCTCTCTCTCTCTCTCTCTGAACAAATGGTTGTGTGGCCAGCAACCGCTCCCTTTCCAGAAAGAGAGCCAGTCTTTAAGGTACTGGTGCCCCTCCCCAAAACAAACTCCAGCTGCCTGCAGTCATGAAAGGACCACCCATCACGTGCTGGTGGGAAAAAATGTCTCCGCCTCTCCACCACAACAATAGACGGTTGAAAGACTGTTTGTGTGGATGGCCAAAGTACTGGTCTTGTCAGTGTAGCACATTCCATTGATTGTATTGTAAACATTTACTGCAAATGCATCAGTAGCTGTTTACTATAGCGCACATATGCCTCTTATCCCTGTCTTCTTCATATAATTTATATTTTACACACATTCAGATAATAGCACACTATTTGGTAAACATTGTTGGTTCTTTGCAGAGAACAAAAAAAATGATAGACATTTTCATATGCCTCATATGTGCTTATAGGTGGTTACTAAAATGTGTGCATGTGTTTGTCAGGAAAGCTCTTTTTAAAGCACCTGCTGCTATAACATTCCTTCAGGCTACTGCTGAGAGCAAGAATCCCCCCCTCATTGGTATTCACACTCATACTGTATCCGGCTGAATGGAGACTGCCTAGGAGGCTCAAGATGTGGGAGCAACGGTGTGCGTGTGTATTTTGTAGTGAGTGTGTGTGCATGTGTTTGTGTGCGTATGTATGTATGTATGTACATGCAGTCTGTCATCTAATTGATCTGTGATGTACCTTACATACTTATTTTATTTGATATACATATTTCCACTCTTGTAAACCCCATAACAGATACATATAAACTGATTCTAATAGGATGCTATTACTGTGCAGCTTCATAGGTTTCAAGTCATTTGTAGGAAACCTGAAATTGAGACAGCTCCAGCATGATGAGTAGAGCTGCAGATGATGAGGAATGAATGACTGGATGAATCAGGAAGCCTTGGTTTTGCAAAGGAGGCTACTTTTGACTATCAGTGCAATAGACAGTTATATATCACAGCTGTGCTGCTCTGGTTGAGTTTGGAGGTGTGGGGCATATTGGAAAGCCTGGGCTCTTTCCATCTGAGAGCCGTTGGGTGGAAAGACAGTGAATGCCCAGCAGACAGCAGCAGCTGATGGATTCTCTGGCATAATGGAGCCTCTTTTGTTTGACTTTGCGATGGAAGGAGTCTGTTAGGTCTAATATCGTCGCTGTACACCCCCCACACCACCACCTCCTGCTTTTTCCTCCTGCTGGCTCCCTGCCTGTCTGCCTGCCAAGATGGCAAATCCCACTTGGATTTGAGCGGGAGATCACCATGGCGACGGCGCTCTTTCCACACGTGCCTATAGATCCTGCTGGATAGGGGCACAGCGAGAGGTGCACTCATATGACAAGGCTGCGCTGTTCGAAGTCTTTCGGCGCCATCCTTCGCCCCCATTCACTGCCACCAAACATCAGAGAGACGAATGGCACGGCACAGTAATGACCAGCTAAAACCCGGACCCCCGCCGAGAACGTGCTTTAACATTAGCCCCGGCGCGGCACTTAAATAAGACACTAGTGCAGTCGAGCACAATGTATGAGTGCTGCTGGATTTCCACGACTGCAAAGAGTCTATTTAGGAGACCGCTCTCTGTGCCGAGCGCGTGTTGTGTTGTCATTTAGGCGACCTATTTTGACTGTTATCTTCTTTTTTGTCACTGTGTAAATGATTCTCTTCTTCCAAATCTGAGGACCCCCGGAGGTTTAACCACAGTCTATTAGACGAAAAATACAAAACTCAGTGGTGGCATAAAGCAGTCGCATGCCGGCCCACACAGAGACAAGAGTGATTACAGAAATTGTCAGGAAGAAAGTCTTCTGCGTTAGCTCTACCTCTCTACACACATACATACGCATACACGGAAACACACACAGTACTTCTATTTTTATTCGACTAACTTAAGTGCCTGTGGAATTTTAGTTGCAATGTGCACTGAAGCGCGTGTGTGCGTGTGAGTGTGTCTGAGCCTTCAAGATCGTGCGCTAATAGAACAGGGAATGTATCAGAGCCAAGACACCCTCCATGAATGAGTCATCAGCTTTAGGCATCAAGGCCAACACACACACACACTCACACACACAGATATATCAGATACAGAGGCAGAAAACATCCTCTAATTCTCTTTTTGTAACACCACATAAACCAGAGCCTGAGAATATTTACTTGTCGGCTCTGCTGTAAGAAATACTTCAAACTTTGCCATTTATAAAATGACATCTTTCAAAAGGAATCCTGGCCAGTTTATTCTTGACATTCTTATAAATATTTTTGCTTCAGAATCAGATTCAGCTCTCCTGACCAAGTATGTGTACACACACAAGGAATATGTGTACACCATAGTGCAATGATGCAGAGTGCAAAGATGCTGAAAAATATATGGAATCAGGAGTGAATAACTGGTTACTATATATACATGAGGTCAGTGGACCTGATAGTATATACATTTGAACAATATACACAGTAAACAACGCGTACCAATTCTGGGTTGGTTGTAGAGTAAAAGCTTAGACTTACAGGTTTTTGTGCAAAAAATGCTTTTAGATGTTCTTCAATTCTTCTATTCTTATTAATATACATTTGCTAGCTATGAAAAAACTATACACTGTTATTATAAAATGGTTTGTAAAACCTTGTAAGATCTGATGAATGCACGTGTTCTGAAAGCTGAGATTTTCTGTTCTAAACGCAAAGAACATTAGCATCTGTGTGAATGTTGTCCTTAGCCCAACGGAACTGTGCATAGTTGGATATTTTAGATTTTAAATGCTTTTCAGTGATTTATGAAACAAAATATTTGTGTGAAGCATGTGTGGAGCTAAGCCTTTGTTAAAGCTGCAAAATTTTGGAAAACACAATTAAACATGAATAGATGCACATTTATTAAGCATGTTGAAATAAACAATTCCAATGAGTTTTATGACCATAGTTAATATTAATAGGATTAAGATTGTAATTTTCTCCCGCAGAGTTTTGAATTAATGTCTTTTAATCTGGTACATTTTTTTGTTTATTGGGCCATTTATACATGACTACTTTTGAAAGTTTCTATTCACCTCGGTGTTACACCTTATGGCCCTTCTTCTGATTGTTTTTCGGTTTTAAGTGTCAGTCAAAAAGGAACTCAGGCCAAAACACTCAACTCTTCACATTTTTAATAGGCAAAGACAAAGAGCTGTAGGCTGAGAAGGTCAATATATGGACAATGCAAGGCTCAGATCTCTAAAATCTAGATACCATTTTTGCAGGGAAATTCATTTTGCTCTGTTTTAAAGAGTGTGTGTGAAATGAAGTACTTGTTGAACTCAAGTTCATCCTACAGCCCATTCAGCCAATGACTAAAAATGGTCTTCAGGTAATGACTGTTTGAAATATAAAAGTGGAAAAAACTCTGCAATCGGTAATAAAAGTAACAGTTTAAGGATATCAAGTGTACTCAGTGTAATGAATATTATTTGGCAATCTGTGTGTTAAATGTTGAAGATCTATCAATGAGCTCAATTTTAAATGTCCATGATAACTTTTGCCTGTTGATTAATGTGACTAAATGTAAGATAGTGACTGATACTAAGCTAACTCACTTACTGTCATCCATTCATTTTGCACTAGCTAGCAATCTAAATAAACACATACATGATATGGAGAAAAGTATTGGGACGCTTGACCATTACGCCAACAGGGACTTTAATGACATTGCATTCAAATCCATAGACTTTAATATGGAGTTGGTTCCCCTTTGCAGCTAGAACAGCTTCCACTCTTCCTGGAAGGCTTTCCACAAGATTTTCCACAAGAATTTCTGTGGGAATTTGGGTCAATTCATTCTATAGAGCATTTCTGAGGTCAGGCACTGATGTTGGATGAGAAGGTCTGGATCACAACCTCCATTTCAGTTCATCCCAAATGTGCTGGATGGGGTTGAGGTCAGAGCTCTGTGCAGGTCAGCCAAGTTCTTCCACACTGAACTCCTCCAGCACGTCTTTATGGAGCTGATTTGTCCACTGGGACACAGTCATGCTGGAACAGAAATGGTTCTTCACCAAACTGTGTTCACAAAGTTGGAAGCATGGTGTTGTCCAAAATGTCTTGGTCTGCTGAAGCATTAAGATTGTCCTTCACTGGAAGTAAGGAGCCTAACTCAAACCCTGAAACCCAGGTGCATCCCAATACTTTTGTTAATATAGTGTATCTTAAAGATAACTGGACACAGATCTGGTTTGACACTCAAAGAGTTTGATTTGTTTTGAAAAGATTTTAATATTTTTGCTCGCTCTTTGTAGTCTGTCTTGCTGAAAAGCTGAAATGGATTCCTGCATGTTGTTAGTTAGTTGCAACACATCTTAGTTAATTGACAAATTTAGTGTTGTCCATAAATTTAGTGTTATCAAAGAGCACTCATTTCTGAAAATAAGGCCTGAGGTTTAAGTTGCAATGAAACAGTTTGTGAATTCCTTTATCAAAGCAATAATTCTTATGTCTGTAATGAAAATGTCTAGGCTGAATAGAGATCTAGACTGATTTGCATCTGTCAGTCAAAACCGTTTTTGATGGTATGCAGAGTGTTTTTGTTCTTTCACCTTTTACTGAAAAGGTCATTGGAAAAAGGCCCGCGACCTCTGACGTAAGGTAGTAATGTTAAAAAACACACACACACACACACACACACACACACGGTCTTTCAGGCCTCCACTGTAGGAGGTACATTCCAGCCTTTTTTGCTTGATTTTAAAATCTGTGAATGGTAGGATGAATTTTAAAGTATATTGTGATGTAAAATGAAAAATAATCTGCCATTTTTTAACTTAGGCATTTTGTTTTCTTTTCTGTTTTCTTTCTTTTTTGTCAAAAGTCTTTTTTTAGTCATTTTGTTTTCAACAACGACAACAGTTGGGGTTCCACCAAAAAACCTGCCCATTTCCATGTGATTGTAAAACAGACATTTTTGCAAGGTAGTTTCTGTTTATTGACAAAATACACTATAGAGTAAACTTTTTTAAAACTGTAAAATTATATCAACTCCTATTATGGAATTCTGGAGTTTATGATGGTTTGCCAGTATAAATAGGTGTCGTGGCTGTGGCGTTTACGTTAGCCCTGCCACTCACCCTTCACGTTTGTTTGACACATCTCGAGGGTCTCCTGTCCTTCTCAGTCTCATGCCCCCAGACAGCCCTGCATGTGATTGGACAGACAGGGCGTGTCTCTCTTCCTCCCTCTCTTCGCCTCTCCTCCTGTCCGTCCAGCCGTTCCTGGCCAAGGCCGCGGGGGAGCGGGCCTGATTTATTTGGGGTTACGGAGACAGAATGAGTGGCATTTTAATGTGCTTTGGAGATGTTTGGTCACAAGTACTATTGATCACAGTGCAGTGGAGCGCTCCCCAGAGAGCAAGGAGAGGCAGGCATGGCTGTCAGTCGAGGAATGAGGTCCTGCGTCAGGCTCCAATTAATGATATGACGCCCTGGGTGGAAGAGGTCAGCCCATTAAGTAATCTCCCAGTCCGGGAAGATTGAGGCTGCCAGTGGGCCGGCCTGCCTGACTGATGGACGGTGGGTAATTTGGACCTGAGCTGCAGTGTGTTGGTTGGTCCACAAGGAATAAGTTGCATTAAAAGTGTATGTATGTGTGTGTTTATGTCAAGGGTCTAGGAGACATGGGAAAAGTTCCCTTTTAATCTTCAGCATGACCACAATATCAGAGGTGCAAATGTGAAATATGTCCAAAAAAATTGAATGTTCCTAAAAGAGCACAAAAAAAGATTTTACTGGTGTCTTTTCATTTGAGGACTCACATAAGAAGTGGATATAAAATCCTGAGCACAAATAAAAACAGTTTTATTGTGTTTCATAATGAGCATTGTATAATGAGCATTGCTACCTGAGCCAAACCCAGCCTGGTTGAGTTCGGGATCATTTTTCATGCATAACATCAACATCAATAAATATGAGTGATATTTTACATATTAGATTTTGTGTGATTTTCTTTTATTTTTCTCTCGTTCTCTCGCGCCTTGCTCTCTTTCTTTTTGTTTTTTCCTATTCGTATATAGTAACTGGGGTCCCTTGGTCTTTTCCTGATGTCAGCTGCATTTTGAATAACTGTAGAGAGGTGGATGAATGTGCCCCTCAGTGAAAGCATGGGTGGTGAGCGGAATGTGTTGGGATGGTGGAAAGGTCACAGTGGATCTTAGCCCTGTAACTATGTCTGATGTGATATTAAATCCAGCTCTGTTAGTGCAATGGAACCATTTTGGGTTGTTTTGTTTTGTTATTAATTTAGGAACAACAATCAGGTGAGCTTGTGCCGGGTCTGCAAGCTGTAGGTACAAAGGAGAGCTGCTTTTTTTATCATTTCCACCTGATGTTCTCATTAGTTTCATTTTCAGTGTCTCAGCATCCAACTAGCTAACATTCCTCTGTCCATTTCTTAACAACAAGAGCCTCACAGTGTTCACTGTTATATGTTTTGATGTGTGAATCTGTCCAAAAGAAACTACACGTGCATCTTTGAAGATTCCTTTAAAATCTCACTTAACTTCCAATTGATGAGTTTGAGAAAACGGACGACACACAGTACTGTGCAAAAGTCTTAGGCACCTATGCAAATTGTTTAAAGCCATTGTTCTCACTGTGTGGTAAAGTGTGTCTTTCTGCCAGCAAAGTTAACATTAGAAAAAATGCAAACAAACACGAAAGTATCAAGATGTTCTGTTTGTATAAAAAGTATTTTGTGAGCTGGTGAGGAGAACACAGGTTCGGTTCCAGATTCCTCCTCAGTTCCTCCAGCCGTTGTTTGGATTGGGAAACAGAGCAATACAGAGTGTGTAGGATTGTGTACAGCTTTGAACTGATAAAGATGGTTTCCGCTGCATGTTGGTGGTTCACTGAGCACTGAGCACTTTGATCAATGGGGCCCCTGGTCTTTGGCTGTTCTTGCATGATTGGAACTGGGGTTGGACCAGGAGAACCGAGATGGATTACTGATCTGATCTTTAGGTCCAGGAACCAGAGCCCTCAAGGGGCCTTAAATCTGAGGAGGCTTGAGGGAGCCTAAAAATTGAGTAGGTCTAAAAAATTGAGTAGGTCTAAAAAAGTGAGTAAATGCCATGAAAAATAAAAAGCATTTAACAATATCCACTACTGTGGTTTTATACATGGTGTCACACGCAAATGAACATAAAGAACAAAAATCTTCTTTTATTAAAAAACCTCAGAAAAAACACGAGATCTCTGAACCCGGAAGAACTTTCAGGATAGTCTCCGCCCACAAGTGGGTGGGGAAAACCCACAGAGGGAGGGACTCCGGAGAGCGACCGAGCGGCAGCCCACCGAGAGAAAGAGCCGCAAACTTCGAGAGTGTAGGAGAACCAACACTCTGAGTTCTGAGGGTAAACACCGGTTCTAGACTGTTTTACACTCTTTATATTTACTGAAATCAGAATTTACTGATACACTCTGAGTTCTGACAGTAAACACCGGTTCTAGACTGTTTTACACTGTTTATATTTACTGAAATCAGAGTTTAATGATACACTGAGTTCTGAGGGTTAAACCATTTTATGTCATTTCAAATGGCTCATGGTCGTATAAATACATTTGGTATTTGGCCCATTTGGAAATTTGTCACGGAACCTGCCGCAAAAGAGACATCCTCTCTGGAACTGAAGGCCCGTGTCGGTATGCGAGGAGCTCCTCTCACCATTATCCATACAAAACCCAGGGGCTTCTTGAATATCCTCAATTTTGTACAAAAGAGGTGTTTGGGAATCCTTGTTGCTTTCATATTTGTGTCAGAGAATTAAGATGCCTGTGTGTTACAGATTGTGTGTTGATCTGATTCCCATTTGGTGTAAAAGCTAATGGATCGGGAATAATCTGTTTAATCTATGGGAACACATCTGCAGCCACAAAATTTCTAAGTCCTGCTTGTTTTCGAGGCTCAGTAGGGAAGAGCACTTAAGCTGTTCGCTTTGGTGAGAGGAGAGAGAGACTGATGGCTGTAGACTTAGCGGGTCCCTGAGGTGCACTCGCCGCTTGGGCTGATTGACGGCTCATTCGGCGAATCATTTAACACTTCCTCATCTCTTGATTGCCACGTTAGGAACTGTGTCAGCCCCGGCATCTGCCAATTGTTATTTTGAGCGACGGGGGATAAAAATACAGCAAAGGGGAGCAGAGTTAATCATTTTCCCCTCCTGCTGTGCGTCGGCTCCCCACGCCGTGGCCAGAGTAATTACCTACAAAACACAGGAAAAGTGGCCATTCTAATTCTACACGAGTCCAGGAGGAAGCAGTCACGCCTTCAATGGCGACAAGAAGATTAACTTACTGTAGAAAATTGGAGCCTTGTTTAGAGGAGCATCCAGATGTGGTTAGCATTTTAGTGCTCCTAGGCGCATCATGTCCCGGTTAAAAATGAATGTGATCATTTTCCTTCATTTATATTTGACAAAACTGAAGAAATTATTATAATTTACTTGTGAAACAAGAAAAGCACAACCTTAATTGGGTTTACAGCGACCCTTTATGCACGGTGTCCCCAAGAACCTCAGGGCTGAAGATTTAGGATTAGCAGTAGAAAACAGTCACTACCTCGTGTGGTCCAGACATTCAGAACTCTCAGTTCAGGTCTTATGAAAGGTGCCTCAGACCACAGTGCAGACCAATATGGGCAGACTTTTTTTTTTTTGGATGGTTCAGACTATTAGACCAATTACAAGCAGTTGAGGCTGAATATCATCACCCACTAAACAAGAGAGGAAGAAGAACAACCAGAAGAACTCCTATGCACATCATGCCCAAGTTAAAAAGTGAATGTAATAATTTTAATTCATTTATATTTTATAGAACTGAAAAAAAAGTTCATAATTTGTTTAAATCAAATAATGAAAAGAAAAACCTAATTGGATTTACAGTGATGAGGCAACTCTGTGTAGCATCCCTGAAACACTTGAGGCTGAAGCTTTAGCATTAGCATTAAAAAACAGTCACTACCTCATTTGGTCCAGACCTCCAGACCTTTCAGTTTGGTTTGAACCATAATAGCAGGTATGAAATGTGCCTCAGACCACGGTCTGGACATGGTGTGCACTTTTTGGATGGCTCAGACTTTTAGACCGATTAAAGGAAGTTGAGGCAGGCTATCATTACCCATTAAACAACAGAAGAATAAGAAGAACTGGAAGAGTTTCTGTGCACAACATGCTCCGGTCAAAAATTGGATTTACAGTGACACCTCTCCTCTTTATGCATATTGTCCCTCAGACCCTAACTGCCTTATTTGGACCGGATCTTTAGACCTTTCTGTTTGGTCGGAATGTGAAATAGCAGGTTTGAAAGATGACAGTGAGACAAAATATCGTTCTCCTGGACTGTAGGTGCAACATCAGGCCAACTATAACGATACCATATTATATACAGACTTATGTGTGTCGAGTGAAATCACTTTTTTTTTGGTGGTTTGGATTTTCGGAAATTGGGGCAGGCTACCATCACTCATTAAACAACAGAAGAAGAAGAAGTAAAAATGTGGTGCAGTGGAGAGGAAATAACTTTAATATGGTACGCCAAAGAAATCAAACATTTTTTTACCCACTGACTACCCGTCCGTCTGCAAACCATTCAGTGTCCAGTACAGGTAATGATAACAGGACATAGTTCTTTATAGTTCAAGTTCTTTAGTGCTCAAACTTGAAACCAAAACTAATAAAACAATGCATCAAAAACATAAACCTTGTTTCGGACCTTGGTCCAGACTCTGTGGTGTGAAAACGGCTTTAATTTAGTTATTTATTGTTGTCTTAACCAATAGTTCTCACTGCTAATAAAGCTACATGTTCGATCGGGAAGCTTCATTTTGCACAGGAGCTCTTTTCTCAGAGCCGGATGAAAAGTGAGCCAGTTGGCCAGTCGGTCACTCAATTAGGGATGATTGCTCTTCTGCTGAGTGGTCCATCAAAAGCCTGCTCAGCCCTGTGTGGCGAAAGTGAGATAAATTCTCCAGCTGCTTTTATACTACGAGAGCATTTGTGCACACAACCACATTCGATTTCGGAGGCGTAAAAAAAAGCGACCTAATTCAAACTGGGCTGTTTGTTAGATAGCGACTGTAACAGTGTACTCACAATGCGATCACTCATTTTTACTGCAGAGAGACCGTTGGAAACCACTGTCAAAGTGAAGTTATAGTTATTAAAGCCCTTGTATACTTGTCTCCTCATCTTCCTAGATGTCTGGAGGTCAATTTACCTGATCTGTATTAGCCACTGTGGAATGACGAATGATCCAATATAGGGACTAATTGGAGAGGAGAGTGAGTGATGGGGTTTGATAAAGCCATCACTTGCGTTACTGTCGCGTTGTTGCCTGGTGTGGAGTGGAACAGGGCTATCCGTTTGGGACATGAATGGCAATAACCCTTTGATGATACAGTCTTATGCTACGTTTAGAGACTTGGATTTATTTGGTCATAAATCTGCATTAGCAAAGCCGGGGCTGCGGGATCCGAACCGCGGGAAACTAATACAGCCAAGCGTCCTTAAGAAGTCATGGTTTTTGATTAATTCTACCGTGAGTTAGAAGTAAAGCTCTTAGTTTGATTAAAAAAATGAGCGAAAAGGAGGGATTCGGGTGCTTTTTGCAGTACAGCCTCACCCAGGCACCCATCAGGAAAGACATATTAGCCTGGCTGTGCGAGCCGTAAACAGTCAAGCAGTGTTTTCTTGTTTTTAGACTGATTAGCTCGCGGCAAAGCAATTCCAGCATTGTCCCCGAACAAAGCCCTTCCATTTTCAGCCTGGAATAATTAAACTCCAAAGTGTTGCACAAGCCAAACATGTACTTTAGAGAGATTAAATTATGCGGCTGTTTCTCCGCTGTTTTCGTCTTGATTAGAAATTAACGTAGGAATAATGAAGCGGGCGTGTTGCGGCACATATTACCGACATTAGAAAAACAATCTCCTGAAAATGTAATGCTTCATGACATGCCATTCAGAGTTTACATGACATTAAACAATGTTATTCCCTGAAAAGGAAATTAATGAAAAATTTAAGTGGTGGGAAGCCAATTATAAGACCCGTGGGTGGAAAATAAGTGAGTGCAAGTGAATGTAGTTACTTAAGAGCTGAGTAAACACTGCTGTACTTTTTTCACAAGCCGAAGAAGCCAAAAGAAGCCCAAGTCAGCACAAACAGACTGAACTCCAATTATCCAACTATTGGGAGTGGTCCACTGGTTTTAAAGGAGAATTCCACAATTTTCTCAATATTTCTGCATAATACACTGTTCACTGGGACGTAAAGAATCACAATTAGAATCAGAAAACTTTACCAATCCCGAAGGAAATTGCTTATGTCACGACTGCACAGACTCACAGAGACACAGAAAGAAGAATATAAAATAGAAAGTCTAAATAAAATTAAATAATCATATACATAAAATGCTGGGGTATAAATCTACAGATAAATGACTTACTAGTAATTTACTAGTAACTCAAATAGTAGTTTGGAGTTGTTGTCTATACTGAGCCTGTTATTGTACATAACAGAGATCAGTAGTAGATCAGTAATATTAACATAAGTAGTGATATTAATAAGATGCTTAATAAGATTAACAAGATGCAAATGTTGATGAAAGTCATTCAAATGGGTTTTGATGTAAAAAAAAAAACTTATTGACTGGTTTCTTTACAGTGGTGGTGAATGGAACCAGACATCACAATGCTTGCAATACAGATATAACAAATTTTATTTAATGTGCAAGCACATATCTTCTGAGCTTTTATATGTATGTGTGATGAAAACATAGTGGCAAATCTGAACAAAATAGGTTTTTTGTGGACTGTTTTGCATCACCACACTCTCTACCATGAATGAATTAGAAATTTTATTATTCGATATTATTAATAAATGTCATCATTTATGTTTAATTTTAAATATTTGTTCTCTGGGGACTTCAAAACAGCCTAAACAGATTTTCAGATTTTCAGAAAATTCTTCTCAAAATGATCATAAAATCACATCTTAGGCACTTATAACGTTTTCCGTCAGTGAGCTTTTAGGTTAAACCTCTCAGATGTCTGGTTACATTCACCACCACTGTGAACAGTTATTTTTATACAATGGGTGTATTCTCCCTTTACGGATGCACAGATTTAGTAAAACCAGCCTTTAAAACACTGTTATGAGTGCCTAGTTCTGAACGTGCGAATGAAGGCTGCTAAAAAAATAGCAGGTTCGCTATTGCCTCAGGGAAGCAAGCATAAAAGACCCTGAATCCTTGCCACAGGAGAGGGTGGGACTAATGATTTAAAGTGAAGATGTTTTTTTTACTAAAGATTGCATGTGATTTGTGGACTGTGAGAAGTTATACTAAACTTTACTTAGATTTGTAAATATGTAAATATGCAAATATGTTATAAAGTTGATCCTTCATTGCATTTGCTATATATTATTGATTTCATAGCCATATTAAATTTAGCACATTTTTGTGTTTTTTGGTTGTTCCTATTGGATTACTGCTCCATGTTCTTCATGAATGTGCATCGTTGCTGGTGAATCATGTCCTTACTTATGTCTAATACATAAGTAAATACAATCGGGTGGCGATCTTTATCATTTAGGCCACTGAGTAATTATATCCATTTTTTTCTATTTTAGAAACACATACTAGTATTATTATTTTTTCCCTTTATCTGTTGTTTTTAACAAACAGTGAAGCAATTTGAGCTGCATTTGACATGTATGCAAGGTGCTGTATAAATACTATGTATTGTTGTTGTTGTTGTTGTTGTTGTGTTTAGTGCTTGATGATACTGATTGGTCTGACATCAGTTACAGCCCCTGGAAGCTGGTATCAGTGACAAATTCGACTCATATCAGCTCGGCCTTAAAGATTTCCCACCTGTGGGACTAATAATGGTTTATCTTACCTTATCTTATCTTAACAAAACAAATGTCATAAATTTAATAATGGCACGCATCAATCGTTTCACTCTTTCAAATCGCAGGTAGCTGATCAGAGTGCAGGAATCTAATGGCCAATCATATTGCAGGATTCAAGTAGCCAATCAGTTTGCAGGGTTCCAGCAGCCAATTAGATCACATGATTCAAGTAACTGATGAACAGTGAAAGAATCCAGAGGTCAATCAGATTACAGGATTTAAGAAACCAGTGAGATTTCAGGGTTCTCCCAGCCAATCAGATGACAGGATTCTAAGAGCTAATGCTGGTGTTCACTTACTCCATCACCGGAGAAAGTATGTGCTTTTTTTCTGAAGCCTGAAGGACAGCTTCTGCTCAGACTGTGTTCTGTGGCCTTTAATGTGGTATTAATGTGCTCGTCACACTGGCTCAGGCGGCCACTCCGTGTGGCGAAGTGCGTCATGCTTTCCCGATGGAACGATTATGCAAGATGTTTTCTTTTGTGCAGAGCACAAAAAGTGTCATGGCAAGTCTATGACATTTGCGTGGAAGGTTAATGCACTGGTTCTCCTGACCTTCTCCGCCATTATTCACATGCTTATGGTAAACGGAAGGTATTTCTGCACCTGAGGTTTTCACCTCAGTCTCATTTTCTTTTTATTCCCCCTGAGCCGCTTCTCTCATCCCATTGCTTTTTGACCTTCCTACTGTCCTACAGGACTGCAGAGCCCACACTTCACCCGTGAGTCCGGGTTACACAGCATTTCTCAGTGTCCAGTTTAATCTCATGAAGACCTGAGGAATATTAAGCCTTAGAACTCAAAGTGTATCAGTAAACTCTGACTTCAGTAAATATAAACGGTGTAAAACAGTCTAGAACCGGTGTTTACCCTCAGAACT
>JBBJLS010000001.1:44939157-44950243 GCA_037577275.1 Bryconaethiops microstoma | reverse complement strand
TCTCTCTCTCTCTCTCTCTCTCTCTCTCTCTCTCTCTCTCTCTCTCTCTCTCTCTCTCTCTCTGTCTCTCTCTCTGTATCTCTCTCTCCCTGTGGAAAAGAACCTCAGCTGAGCATGTTTTAATGAAGTCAAAATCTGAACACCTGATGTGATGGCAACTTTTAATTGATGAGCAGCAACAACAGGACTTAAATGAGCATTATACTACATTATATTATATGTGTGTATAACTTCAGTTTCCATGTGAATTTTAGTGCCTTGGGGGTCAAAAACAGGTAAATAACATTTTGTCACTTCAGTAACAAACCAAAACCACACATGTGTGTGTATATATATGTGTGTGTGTGTGTGTGTGTGTGTGTGTGTGTGTGTGTGTGTGTGTACATACATAGATAGACAGACAAAAATACATAGAGATAGAGAGAGAGAGGCCATTTCTATGCTGGACCACAGGTGACACAAAATATAAAGGGCAGTCAATGTTTTCAAATGATGTATAAAAACAAAAAAATGAAGATAGAAGATTTTGATTTGTCAGCAGCAAATTGTTATTTTTTCATATATAAATGATTACTTCCAGCCTCTTTGACAGCTGTTAGTGTCATATTTACTGTCATGTTAATTACAGTGTTATTACATTAATAAATTACATGTGCATTCCAATTTTAATTAATTGTTTTGCCAGGTTCGAATCTGCACTTGCAGCTTTTTTCCATCCGAACAATCCGTTAAAAAAACCCATAAAATTGTAAAGGATAGTACCACAAAATAAGCACAAAATAAAACAGCAGACAGCTATAACTTTTCACCAAATAAAAAAAACAAACAATATTTTACCTCCTCTCCTACCTAAAAACACATACGATGCGGACTGAACGTTTAGAACTGTCCCTTTCCGTAGAGTTTCACTACTTTTGTAATTACACTACACATGTTTTTGTCATTGTTGGTGACAACTGTGGCATCTAAGCAATAAATAACCACATATTTCAACCTAGAGGTGACATTTCATTTCCAAGTGGTTTTAAGAAAAGGTAAAACGGTCTAAGCAGCACTGTAGCAACACATCCTGATGTCACAGTCTTAGTATTCGCCACGTTTTCACCACCGAACAGCAGCTATTTCCCTACAGGAACTGTAAAGCAGGTCACTCTTCACACACCCCCTGCCCCCCACCCGCCCCAACAGAAGCAGTGAAGTAGTTCGGCTTGGTCACATCGACCAGACCGCTCCAACCTCCATCTGCCATTCGCGCCTATTTACCCACAAACCCCTGCTGAGAAACAGATTACCACACACACACACAGACATATTCCCCTCCAGACACTATTGACATTGCCCTCGCAACACAATAAGGGGACCCATTCACTGGGGCTGCACAATATGGAAAACATATTTTTGAATTGTGGTTTTATGTCTACATTCTGTAGTGTACTTGTTCATGCTCCACCCACCCACTACAGCTCAACTCAGTCAAAATAGAGTAAATTTAGTCAGTTATTAAGAGTAGATAGAGCAAGGCCTTCAACACAGACCATAAACATCAAAATATGGTGAAAAAAGCAAACATCTGTGGTATTGCTGGCAGTGTCCTTATGGGATTCTGTTGTTATTTTCCATTATAATTTGCATTAATCAATCATTTAATCCATTCTAGACTAAACCCTGATATTGTAAGCGTGTAAAACGACACAGCATGTTTTATTCGAAGCTTATAATAGACAGATTAACCTGTATGTAGCATTTTTTCAGTGATTCCTCCAGTAAAATTTTCCAGCACCTAGAGGGCTAAACAGTGGAAGACTATTCTTAGCAAAAAATATACGTAGATACCATGGAGAAGTAAATACTGACTGGATCATTTTCCCTTTTTAACTGTTCTGTGGCACAGCAGTTTGAACAAAAATGCAATTCTGTTAAACAAAAATTGTGTTACAAGAATTACTATTATTATTATTAGTATTAGTATTATTATTTAGTATTACAGAAATGTATTGTTTAGTTCCTAGAAATCAACATGTCTAGATGGCTCTGGGGTTAGTTTTAATTAGGGTTCATTTATTGTTGTTTCCCACTTGGCGAGTTTTGATTACCTGCCCCATATTTCGAAACTAAACCACATCCTAAATTCTGTGGGTTTGCTCAGTCATGCAGTAATGGCAAACCATTTTAGCATTAATCCAGTTTCACTGATACCAAAATTTGATTTGAACAATGAAATTGATCCTGAAAAACGAATTCTAGCATGTCATCATTCAACTTTCATTTGTAAGAACTGTTCGGGATTATCAGATGTCATTTTTCTTTTGTGTACTCGAATAGATATTGGCACTGCGGCAAATTTATCATTTCCAACCCACCCAGTCGTGATGGTGCAGCCGAGCATAGAGTTTTGTGCAAACTCAGAACAAAGATCGCTACCGTTTCTCTTTGAGGTACTGACATGCTGTTAAGCTTTTTTCGCAAAAACAACAGATTTGTGAACAGAGCATGAGAAGGTCAAATATAATCTTCCTAAAAACACATGCAACCGATCATAGGACATGATGGAGTATTGCCCTGCAATTTTGAAACAAATGAATAGACTTTTGCTGGCTTAAATGAATACACTGTTTTATCAAAAACAAAAACCATTAATTTGGATCTGCGACTGGTTCAAATGATCCCAGCGTGCAAAATAACAAACACTGACACTGGTTAGAGGTTAAGTTGCCTTTTGCAGCATTGCAAAGTTCAATACTGCCATAAAGATGAACATACGATGTACATCCCCTCACACACACACACACACACACACACACACACGCTCAGAAACCATCTGTTACACAACAGCAAATTTGTATTGTTGCTGTCATAATATTTCTAGAATTTCATGCAATGAGATTGTGAAAAAAAAAATTGAGTTACGAGGTTTTCAAATTTCATAAACCCTCTCCTTTTCTTTTTACTGTTCTCAGGACCACATATACACACACATACGCACACACATATACACACAACAGAAAAAGTGCAAACCACAGGCTAAATCCCTTTACCCCTCCCCTCCCTTAGCCAAGCCCAGATTGGAATGGCTTGCTTGTCACTGTGAGTTTGTGAAAATGACAGTCTGATGGCTCTGGGGTCTTTGGCTGTCAGTTAAACTGAAGTGAAGTGGAAATATATGGCACTATCACCGATTCTGACATGTTGTTAGCATGCTAAATGCTAGCTCAGAGACATTTCACAGTAACACACACACACACACCTTTATGTCTTTATTTTTTAGCCCCAGACTAACGTCCTTCATGCCAGGTAGAGCGAATGATGTAATCAATAGAAAAAGCGAGAAAGAAATCAGCTTTCAGACGCGCCATGAAGGAGATTCAGAGTCACGGTACTGATAAACTGACTCTCTCACTCTTTTTTTATATACAGTACTGTGCAAAAGTTTTCGGCACCTACGCGTATTGTTTAAAGCCATTTTTCTCAGTGTATGATAATGTGTCCTTCTGTTAGCAAAGTTAACATTAGTATAAATACAAACAAACAAGAAAGCAGTAAAAAGATTTGTTTTATTTGTATAAAGGCAGATGACATTCTGTGAGTTGGTGAGGAGAACACAGGTTCGGTTCCAGATTCCTCCTCAGTTCCTCCAGCCGTTGTTTGGATTAGTGAAACTCCATCAGCAGCTCCTGATTTCATTTAATGAAGGACTGATTGAGTCAAACCAGTAATACTGGACTTCCATAAGATCACTATTTACTATAGAATGTTCTTTTTTTTAATTTAATGTATTTAGTAATATGAAAAACACACTCATTGTTCAGGTTTTAAATATGATCTTCACAGGTGCTTAAGGCTTTTGCACTGTACTGTATGTTCCAGTGCCCTAAAATGCAAATTAGGGTTCCTTTCGGTTACAGCAAATTGTTAAACGTATCACAGAGGAAAATTTTAAGGAGCCTTTTCTTGCCTCCTTGACGGACCACCACTCCTTCACTGCTCAAAGGACCCTGGAGGCAGGGACTATATGAGCTATATCTTAGATCTTACTATTGATGCGAAGCAAGAAAACCACTATAAACAATGGTCATTTTAATGGCTAGTGAGAATGAAGGCAGCGCAGACCAGCCCATTTAGTGTCCATCAGTATAAATGCACCTAATGGACTGGCATCCATTCCACGGTGCACAGGACTGACCTTGACAGAGTGCTGAGTTTCACCGGTGCCAGTTTCACTTTCAGCCACCCAAAAAGCACACCTCCGCTGCCAGCCCATGTCATGAATACACTTCAGCTGCAATCTCACTGACTAATGCCATTTATTTCTTCATGGCGCCCACCGAATTTGACTAGTGAAAAGAGATAAACGCCGCTCAAATGAGAATCAGGAGCTTTTCAGAGCTGAATGGCTCTTAACTAGAGGCTGGGAAGCCCCTGGTCGTCCAGTAAACGGCCGTTACCTGCGCCAGAACGGTTCGGTTGTATTCCTCTGAAGTTGCATGTGTGTTCAGTGCTCAGGGTGTTGTGCTGTTCTAAGAAATGGGTCGTTACTGACTCCCTGTGGTTCAGCGAGTGAAATAGATCAATCGCCAGCAGTCAGTATTCTGACTGAATACAGAGATTATCAGGTTACGGCATTCACTCCTTCTGCCAGGTGGATCTATAGAATATATTTTAGCTTCAGGTGCAAGACGCAATTAATCACCACATAATCTCCCAACTGCTATGTGGGTGTTTACTGATGCCGCCTGTGTCGACGAGTCACTGCTAGTGGCTCTCTGCCGACGTTTATGTTTATATAAGCCCATCCTTTCATCCTTTAATCTTCAACAGAGGAAATGTATAAGTTTTGCTTAATCCACATTTCAGATATGTATGGAAAATAATAATGCTGTCCTACTTGTATACGTAGTAACCTTAGTCAGTGTGTTGTAAATGTCCTTTATAATTATAGGTAAAAAAATTAGAAATGCCCTCATATAACATCTTCTGAATAACTGAGAAAACCGGAAAAACTGGTCTAGAAAGAATAAAAGCTGAGGAAACGTATTGCATGTTGGTCAGAAACTCTTTATAAATGGTTGCAACCACATTAATGACATTACAGTTGTTTGCAACTTAATACCTTCACTTCTTGCATGACTGAGAGTTTCCCCACTTCAGCAAAGATGTAATATGACATTCCAACCTTTCTTTTTAAAGCAAGAACTGCCATGTTCTCTTCTTTCTGCCTAACACAACCCAGGGAACTTTTTGTAGTACACAATAAGGAGTTGTTTAGCTGTATGACAACGATTTACCATTTGTTATGCTCTTGGCATGGATCTAAGGGTTCTAAGAGGTTAATCTAGGTTTTTGGACTCAATATCTGCTCTGTGTATGCTGGTTTTGAAAAGTGACATAACTAATGTGCACAGTGTAGGCTTTAAAGGGTATTGAGCATTGACTGAATTGGAGATCTCTTTATACATAGTCTCCCCTTTGCAAGGAGCTAGGCCTGTCACAATAACTACATTATCACCTGATTGTGATGATTTGAGCTGGCAGTTACTTCCACAGTTGTTACCTTTCGCAATCATGTTTCATTACAACAAACAGAATGGGTGCTTTTTTGTCAGTTAAATTCTGACAAATGCGTGCATACAAAAGGAAGCACATTTATTGAGACACCTCATGGATCCTAAGAAAAACTAAAACCATCTCACCTTTGGCTAGAGTGATTGTGACAAGCCTACAAGGGACCATAAGTAATTGTGCAATGACAAACAATCAGGCAGGACATGGTGGATCATGTTAGAGGAGGCTTGAACAGTGGTTTCTTTACAGAAATAAGTACAGATGTTTCAAAGACAAGTTTAAAGAGATAAACAAATCAATCTGTCAGAAGAAGGTCTACCCTAAAATTCAGTCCAACCAAAAGGCCAGGTTTCAGGCACATAACAAGCCTGAAGAGTCCTGAATCACACGGACAGAGATAGGCTTACCTGTAGCACAGTATTAGAACGAGGCATATATCATGATCCAAAGCAGTACAACCTAAATATAGTGGCATAGCCGTGTATGGCTTGTGTTGTAACTGGATTGCTTGTCTTTATTGATCAATTCTATTAAAGGGAATTTAAAATAACAGTTTTTTTCAAATTCAGTGAAATGTCTAAAAATCATTGGATACTGTCTTACATAGTAGTAGTATAATGACCCACAAAGGCTACAAATGGGCCAAAAAGTGTAAGATACTTGACAAACCGTTTACAAAAGGCACTCCTGAGATTATAAAAACCCCTGAAACAAGCTGGAACTGAGGCCCTGCCATGAATTACTGACATGATGGCATCTGTGGGTCACTAAATGCAACAGTAATTGACAGCAAACATCTTTAAAGTTCCCTGTAAAACACAACTTTCCCTTTTCTTCAGATGTAGTTGATCAGACAAGACATATTTAGTGTTAAAATTGTGTTATTTTCACTTTAGCACTGGAGCTACAAGGCTAATCCAGCTAACAAACACAAGAAGTCAATGATCTTTCATAAAAATACACCATCAAAACTCCTCTCAACCCACTCAAACCACATTCAGCTCTTCATTAAGCGGGGGTGGGGTGTGTGTGTGTGTGTGGGGGGGGGGGGGTTCGTGGATGTGGTTTAAGACACTGACTAACACTGTGTACTACAAAAAATAACAAAACTCCACCTCCACAGGCAGCCGTTTCAGACAACACAAGGGATGGTGGTATTCACCAAGCAGTCAAATTGATCTCAGATCAGTTTCCTCCATATTTATGATATGTCATGAAAACCACTGTGGAGGTTTGTGAAAACAGAGCCTCTTGTCTTTTTTTGTGTCCTAAACCAAATCCAAGAGTCTGTGCCACCTTAATGATGAGCTGGATGTAGCTTGAGAGTGTTGAGGAATGTGTCGGGGATGTATTTACACCTTAAAGATGCAAATTACTGAAGAAACTCCAAATATGTGTTGGTTCACTGACGACATCTTGGAAAACTGTACATTTTAACATGTGATTGTGTAAGACGTTCACGTCCAGCGTGATTACCTCATAGTTATCAGAATGATTATTTTTTCATTTTGACTCCATAATTTGAGTTTTTTAGTCCATGACCACTTACAGATTGAACAGTGTGCTTCGTTCTGGATTAAATCTAGTTCAGTGTCTCTACAGTTAATGCTGTCAAGACTGTTTGCTGGTGGCCTTGCTTTAACGTAATGAAAGCCACCTTACGTGTAATATGGTGCACGCTCCGAAGAATTTTGGCTAGCTTCTAAAAATAGCCTATCATGGGCCTGAATGACATGCTGTGTTGTGCATGCGCAGGAGACCAGGGGAGAGACAGCTGAACTGAAGCAGGCCAGCGTTTTAATTGGCTCTCTCTTATCTCTCCCCATGCAGTGTGTACGGCTGCCCTCTGGCCAAGAAGAGGAAAACACACGACAGACAGCCCCTCGAGCCCGTGGCCAAGAGAAAGGCCTTTCTGACACACACCGAGCCGCAGCCCATGGAGGACTGCTACGAAGCCGAGGCGGCCGAGGAGGAGATGGATGAGAAGGAAGAGGAGGAAGAGGAAGAGGAGGAAGTGGGGGAGGAGGAGGTGGAGGAGGAGGAGGAGGAGGTGGAGGAAGAGGAGGAGGAAGAGGAAGAGGAGGAGGAAGAGGAAGGGGAAGGAGAAGAGGAGGTGGAGGACGAGTACACAGACAACGAGGAGCAGCTAGAGCAGGAGGAAGGAGAGGTGGAGAACGGAGAGGAGGAAGAGGCGGAGCAAGAGGAAGAGGAAGTGGTAGAGGAGGAGGAGGGGGAGGGGGAGGAAGGTGAAGGGGAGGATGAGGATGACAAAGAGGATGAGGAGCGCGAGGAAGACGAGGACGAAGAGGAGCTGCAGCAAAGTCAAGGTGAGAGGCCAAATCTCTTCTTTCTGTCTCCAGACACAGAGACAGCTCCAGCTGCCTCAGAAAAGTTGCAGTGTTTTCTAAGACACCTGACAAGATTTGCTGTGTCATGTTTCTTGTTTTTCCCTTCTTTGGGGTTAAAACTATTACTTTGCCTCTGATGGTTCTAGCGAGTTGAAAGTGAAGTTAAATCGCTGGTGCTGTCCTCCAGAAAAGGGCCAGAGGGAGGGGGAATTGGCAGCTCCTGCTCTTAGGAGGAAGGTCACCGTAATTCGAGGTGCAGTTGGATGGTTTGTACCACGACCTTCAATGTGGTCTCAGTATCAGGCTAAAAACAGCCCCTTCCAAACAATGCCTCCTCTCCTCCACATACTCGCTGTCTTTCTGATGCCCAGTTCAGTTTAGGCAGAGTCTTTGTTCTAGAAGAAGCCGCAGGTTGTACAGATTAAGGCTCTGAATATGAACTAATATTTTAACATTTCTGCTCTTGCGTTCAAATCCCAAAGTCACATTCATAAGCCGATCGACAGACTATTGCTTCCAGTCCTTCTACACAGGCTGTAGGTATCAATTAATCAATCAATCAATCAACCAATCAATCAGTCAGTCAGTCAATCAGTCTTTAAACTCAGAGTACATTAATGACCCTCATTACAATGTGGCTGAGCATTCACAAAACCAAACAGGGATTGAAATACAAAATAAGCAGTAACACAGTTAAATTCTAAAACATATTAATAAAGAATACATAGTATTATTCAAAAGTAAGACTGGCCTGATTATCTGTGCCCTGAAGTTTGTAATAAGACATATTGTTAATCCAAAGACATTTGGGTTTTTAAGACATTTTAAATACATTGAACATAACTGTACATCGGTCCTGAATTAGGGGGTAAATGATCAGGCAGGGTGATTAAAGGGCAGTCAAGAATATTTTACTTTTGATCATAAAAAACTCTATAGAGGAGCAGGACAACAGTCCTTTTGGGCCGTTGTCCTGTTCCTCCATTGAGGTTTGAGGCATTTGCTGGGATCTGAACAGTTAAGATGGCTTTGTACTCTTAATCTTCATCTCATCTGCTCATAAAGTTTTGTCAGAGATCTCCAAGCATTAGATGTACTTTTATCAAGTACTTTGCAAACTGTAGCCTTTCCTTTTGGTTCTCAGTGCTTCTCAGTGGTTAGCACCTTGTGGTTAAGCTGCTGTGGTCAATGTAGTGAATCATCTTTAGCTCAAACCTGGACACTGTTTTTGATCTCTTCAGCGGTACTTCTTAACTGGAAGCATGGTCGTCCATTCCTGTGGATCTTCTGGTCTGGCAGGTTGTGCGATTCTGCTCTGCTCACCAGTAAATTCTTGCTCCTTAACAGCATCATCTGTTGTAAACAGGTGATTTTGCCACACAGTGCCAAAACGTCACTTTTCTCCTCGTGCTGAGAGACATCAACAGACTCCAGATGCAAGTGCCACAAACAGAATCAGCTCTAGACCTTTTGCTGGCTCTCTTGCGCATGAACTAATGATGCAGCAACACACAGCTGGCCAAGAGACAACAGAGCAGCCAGCTGTGCAGTTAGTTTGTCGACCAACGGAATGGTGCGATTGTGCATAAAAAGCATCAATATGATTCACCAAATGCAAGTATTTGAGAAGTGTATCTGACATTTGCTTGATTTGAACTCTAATGTACTGACGAATAGAGTCACTGCCCGGTTGTTTACGGACCAGGGCGGAAGTGGGACTTGATTTTGAACTGGGAGTTACACGCTGTAGACCAACCCACCTCAACCTGCACCTGCAATTTCTCTACTACATTCCAGTCCCGTCCCTTCAACATGACTGCACCAAAAAAAATAAAAATAAAAGCCTTTTACAATTATAAAACGTATTTGAACTGCAGAGTACACAAATGACACAAACATATGAAATGGCAGCATATTAGGTTACATACAGTTGTTTAAACTCCCTCTAGTCAGTTGACAGGTTTTGTTGACTTGTGACATAAATGCACATCCTCTACAGAGAACACACTCAAATATGGTGTTTTTCATGCACATTTTTGTGTGCAATTTTACAATAAAATGTACCATAAATTTTGCACCGACAGCATTATTTACTATGTTAAATTCAGCAAATAAAACTGCAGTTATTAATATGTGCAGAAATGTGTCCACTGTAAAGTTTGTATTTATTTTCATGTAGAAACTCGACAAAAGATGACCAGGTGTGCCCAAACTTTTGCATATGACCACATATGCCCACCTACACACATAACATACACAAGATTAAAATGACATATTAAATTCTTAAAAATGACATAATATCAGTAGTTAACTTAATAGAGAAAGGTATTAGCTAAGTAACCGCTGTGTTCAAATGACCATAGTTTAGCATAATTTCATTTAAATTTGGACATTTACGTCTGATTTTTATTACAAAGGTTTTGTAAGATAACCAAGGAAGCCAGCTGGTAATCAAATGAAAGCTGAATAAATATTTAATGTGAAATCAATGCAGTTAAATTCCTGCAAACTGATGTAAACTAATGAGGTTGTCACATATGTCCCATTTTCACATTGCTCACCCACTAAGAATATATTTCACTTAGCAATTTGCCTCTTTTGCTTCAAATGCTTTTTCATTTTTGCCTTCTTAAAAAATGAAGCCACATTTTTTTGCTGCTGTTGTCTCTCCTCGTTGGAGGATATGAAGTTGTCCTCTTTCTTCTGAAACACAAAAACTAATGCACACTGTGGAGCGCTTGCCTGTTGTGTTACCCAGCGCCAAATTTCATCATGGTTGTCTGCTCTACAACAGCCATTAACTGACAAATGAGGCTGTACTGTTCGTGGAGAGGGCTGCCAATTTACCACCATAATTACTAGAAATATATAGACTCGGTTTTGGCATTTAATACCAGAAAATATGGGTCAGCGGTAGTGAGGCATTTCATAAACACAATGCTGTTGGCCCGTAGTAACCATCCCAAAACCTTAAAGACCCATCAGGAATTCTTTCTATTACGCATTCATATGGACTGTACATAGGTTTAAGACCACTGTTTTAACCCTTAGAACTCAGTGTATCAGTAAACTCTGATTTCAGTAAATATATATGGTGTAAATCAGTCTAGAACCGGTGTTTACTCTCAGAACTCAGAGTGTATCAGTAAACTCTGATTTCAGTAAATATAAACGGTGTA
>JBBJLS010000001.1:44907079-44920685 GCA_037577275.1 Bryconaethiops microstoma | reverse complement strand
GCAAGACCCTTAACCCCAAGTTGCTCCAGGGAGACTGTCCCCTGTAGTTAGGGAATGGAAGTCGCTTTGGATGAAAAGCTTCTGCTAAGTGCCATAAATGTAATATAATTTATATATTAAATACGTATAATATTCAGATTTGATAGATAAAATAGTGTAAACCTGTTTTGCACTCTCTTCTGTTCGTATACAGATACAACATTTTTTGTTTAAATACAAGAAAAGACCAGCTAAGGGTTATAAATATCAATATTGTGCGAAATTTTCATGTATTGTTTTTTGGCTCAGGGGTTCTACACCGGCGCGTTCCTCAGTGTTTGTGCGTGTATGTGACTGTGCTGTGTTCTGTGCTGTAGATGGACGAGATAAAGGTTAAAGAGCGGACTGTGGTCAGTCTGGAGAAAGAGTTGGGCATGCAGGCGAGCCATGCGCAGCGGCTGCAGCAGCAGAAGCAGGCCGTAACCGATCAGCTGAATCTACTGAGCCCCAAGAGAGAGGGCCCCTGTTCAGCCGGTGCAGGAGACACAGCAGAGAGTGCAGCTAATACTGTAAGCAAACTTCACTCGCTCGCCTAACTCTGCCGCCTGACTGCGCCCGCCAGCACTCGTTCCAGCAGTTTTCTGAGCCCACGTTCCTCGTTCTTTGCTGTAGGTTCCTCCTAGCTGCTGTTTAGAGATCAGTAGAGTTTTTCCCCCTTTAAAACCCCAGTTAGGACTGATATTATTATGCTCAGCCCACAAATGCACCCCTCCAAAGCAAATGTGTTCCAAAGACAAGCTTTACAGTACATCCCATTTGTCTTAATGAGAAATTGTAGTGCAACCAAATTTCCCAAATTTAGAGTGTATTATTAATTTGAAGTGCACAGTGTAAAAGGCCACATTCTTAGAGCAGATTACATGGTTTTTTTTGTTTGTATGATGATGCCAATGTAATGAAATGATAACAAGTTTATCATTGTCACTTGATTAATTAGCTACGACAAAATCCAACATCATGGCGTAACATTTTAAATGAGTTGATGTAATGATCCCTGCAGTTTTTCCTCATTGGGTTGACTGAGATTAATCTGTAAAGCTTGTCCAACCTGACAACAGTTGCTAAGAAACAACACCTATAAATGGCTGAAGCATGGATAGGTTAGTTGCTTCACCTTGCGAAATGCTTGCTTTTTCTGCTTTTTTCGTCATTGTTGGCTTCATTCTCTGTGCTTGCTTTACACTTTCACAAATGCATGCTGTGATTGCTTCTTTACACTCATATTTTTGTCAAAGCCTTTGCTGTACACTGTCTATGTTTGTGCTTTCAAGGAAGAGAGTAATTTATTTTTTACTATGTACATAACTCTACACCAGTGAGAGTCCTCAGGCAAGACTCCTTACATCTGTAACATCATTAAAATAACAAGGATATGCATGAATGTAAATGTTAGCCATTTACTGGTGCCACTAATTGAGGCCAAAATGACAACAATACACAATATGCTGAACCCAGCACAGAATTCAATGAACTCCCGCTGCTTTCATAGACTTCATACAAGCACAACATCAGGCAGTTAGAGGCTATTTAGATCTGTGAGGTGGGATCCATATAAAATGAAGTAATTACTGTAGGACAGCATAGGTCAAGACACTTCATAAATGGAATAACAGTGCTGACATGACCGAGCAGTCCATGATGAGAAAGTCCCTGGAAAATGGGGCTCAAAATGACATTTTATTTTTGTATTTAATTCTGGTGAAATTGTAAAATGCGAAGTATCACTGCATACACAACTTTCTATATACTTTACAGCACGGCACGCATGCATCCTAACCCTGTTTTAATAAAGTAATAGCAAATAATCCAATGACATCCCAGTATCATGTCCATTTCCACCTTTATTTTATTCTGGGATCAGTTTTAGTTTGTTTTTTGTAAGAGCGTCGTTACCTCAGTACTATACTACCAAGTTGTGAAGACAAACATATAATTCTTTGACTTTGTGGCACTTGCATATCCCAACGCCTCCCTCATGGCTGAGAGGTTTGCTAACTCATGCATCTCACTGTATTTGATTTGGTATTCTGTGCTTGATTTTCTGTTTAAATATCCCCCAATCCCCCTCACTCTCTGTCATATTTACATCAATTGCTAAATGTTTCTATATTGTCTCCTGCACCTACTGAATAGGGACCTCTTCGGGGTTTTGACTTAAAATCTGATTTGCTCTCATCTGCAGAGCTGAGTGACTGTAGGCGACATTTATCTTTGTGTTTCACAAAATGCTTTGATAAATGATTCAGAGATGTTCGCGTTAGGACCGCACGATATATTGTTTCTTAATCGTTATCTTTATTTTATGCAAATGACCCTCTAACCACTGTATTATTGGGAATGCCCTGACCAATCAGAGTTAATCAAGGCATTGATCCGATAAACTTGAGTAATTTGGGTCAAAAATGAGCCTAGACCAGGCCACTTGGAATAAATATTGCAATTGCAATATGTTGCAAGATGGTATTTTGTCCAGATTGTGCAGCCCTAAGCAGAATTCTCAACTTCTTCTCTACTTTCTTCTCTAAATGCATTTTTTTCCATTGCTCATCTGGTAAAATTTTACATTTTTAGAACACAATTTCTTAAATTATCTTCTGAAAACAATTCAAAACACACAGCCTGTGCAAAGGACACACACACCCTTTTAAATTACATTTTGTATTTGTAAAATACAGGGGGTCCTCAAGCTACGCCGTTTCCTTTGACAGTGATGTAACCCGAATTTTTGTGAAAGTTGAAACACACCCTAGTCACTTACCGATCCTAACACAGCTGTAAAATCATAAAAACTCAGTTAAACCACAGAAAAAGGAAAAGGAAAACTCCCTCATTCATACGCTGGGTTACTGCGTATTCTTCCACTGTGTGCACCCAAACTAGTTCGCCCACGTAGTCCTTAAGTACGAGGCTAACAGTGTCGAGTGGGAGTGAGCATCGTAAACTCAAAACTTCATATGTCGAGACTGTTGTAACTCAAGGACCCCCTGTATGTAAATATCCTCTACAGAGAGCATTTCTGCATATGGAGTGGAAAGTCCTTTTTTTTTTTCAGGACTTAACATATTCAAAAATGTATGGCCCACTTCATATTTGATTTTTTTCAAGTACGGTGAACGAATTAAAATTGTGCATTAAAATGATTTTAAAATGCCACAATGAAGTGTTTTCTCTATAGAGTTTGTGTTAACTTTTCCCGACAAGGATCAACAAAATGTGTCATTTGGATGTGGGTGTTCAGACATTTGCACACAACTGTATGTAAAACTGAAAGACAATCAAACACTGGGACTTGTATTACATTTCTTCATGTCCAGTAAACGTGTACAATCGTGCATTCATATGTGGTCATTTGCTTTATTTAAAAGTGAATTGTTTGCCAGTTCGTCAAGTAAAGTAGGTTTTATTGTCATTACGTATACAAACAGTACACAGTGAAACGAAACAACATGCCTCCAGGACCATGGTGCAACACAAGAGCAGAACAGAACTGAACACAGGACCACAAGTGCAGACAGGACAAAAGAGCTAGAAAGAGAACACAAGAGCAACAATACAACTAGACGAGACAAGACAACATTCAGTATAACTGACAACAGCTACAGTGAGGATGAATACAGTATTTTGACAGGTACTGTATTCTAGCAACAGGAAGTTGTGTGCAAAGATGCAGAACAGAAGTTACATGTGCAAAAAATGCAGAACAGCAATAAACATGATTGTGCAACGCACAATTATTTCTGATTGTTTTTCTTTATGTGTCAGTATGGCGGGCTGTTTTAATCTAAAGCTGCTTTTTAGCGCCTCATCTTCAGCACAGAACTGCTCCAGGCTTTCCACGCTTGCTGTGAGTTCTAACTATATGAGATATCACCTATTTGGCACGGTGGGAAAATGCATGCACTCTTCACTTAAACACCAAGCACACAAACACACACACACACACACACACACACACACACACACACACACACACACACACACACACACACGTCTTCAGGTACGCACACACCTCACTTGCACACGCACACACCTCCCTTCTACAGTCTGAGGCTATATTCATCCGTTTTCACAGATTTGACACTTTGCATATTGGCTGGGCTGCTTTTCCTTTGCTGTGTTATGAGTGTGATGTTATTAAAAGCTAAGGTTGGCTGCTTTTCCATTTCTTTCTTTACTTTGCAGCAGACAGGTGACAATGGATTTGCTCCCTATGGCCTTTCAGTGCTGTCAGATGCATCTTAACTACAGTGTGTGCTATATGCTATATGCTTAAAGGTGTTCATCCCTACTTCTGAAACTGTGTCTTTTATATCTTTGTTCCATGGCCCTCAAACCTGAAAACTCTGAAATGTGTTACTTATTCTGAACAGCTGTGAAGAGCCCGAGTCCAGACAGCAGTTGTCAGTGCTGTAGGTGAAACTCCAAAGGTTCTAGTGGCTCTAGTTTTCTGCAGTTGGTTTGTGTTGCAGGTGCAGCAGTTGGATGAGAAGGACGCTCGTCGCTTCCAGCTGAAAATTGCTGAGTTAAGCGCCATCATTCGCAAGCTGGAAGACCGCAATGCTCTACTCTCAGAGGAACGCAACGAGCTGGTAAGTGACTGCCTCCTCCATCAGCAAACAGAAGGCTTCCTTAATACTATGTTACCAAGCATGGAGTTTAGAGTGCAGATGGTCATGGATGTAATCAGTATGCAAAAATGTAAGTATTTTAGTTTTAAGTCATGTTTATTGTCTCTGCAGACACTTAAAACATTCAAAAGTAATTACAGCATTTCATTTTTTAAAATTGGTATGTGGTATATAAATTGTCAAAAATCAATTTTGGTATGCTCATTTTCCTATTGATGTTATTTTATTTGCCCTATTATCTCAGTGAAAAAGAAATTAAACAGAAATTAAGGCCATTTTTATCCAGAAGTCTTAAAAATTTAACTTAAATTCAAGATATATATGCTTATTGCTTTTTTTGTTTTTTTTTGTTGTTTAATGCAAAGCACCTTATGGGCCTGGCTTGTTACTCCCTTATTCACTCACTCACATTTAGCAGGGTTTAGATTCTCCACAAGAGGGAGCTGCTTGCACTCAAATAACCTTTGCTACTTCTTAAAGCAGCACTTTTAATCAGTGACTTTATGCACTTTATGCTGATGCTGTGTAACAAAATATCAGAAAACACAAATGGACATTTGTGCCTTCATAAGCGTTATTAGATAGTATTGTTGTTCCTCTTAATGGTAGCATATTCTTAAAAAGACAACACCCAGAGGAGATCATGTTTTTTTTTAGAAGATCAGTTCAGCGAGAAATCAATAGGAACTGTCCAATTTTAAATCTGAACCTCCTGTACAAGCCTCAGGACAAGCCTCAGTTATCAAGGAGAGGTAGATATTGTGATGATGTACTGGAAATACGACTTGCATCAGACTGATTGATATCCTATATTCCATAATTAACATTGACCAGACATCTGCTACATTTGATGTAAAATTCTCACATTTTCATTTGTGTGTGAGTATGTTTAAATCATGCTACTTTACTATTATTTAGCATTTTCTGTGTTTACCCACTGTCCATTTTAAACCTGATCATGCAGTACTACCAAAGCATCCTTAAACATTTATTTATTCAGTATAACTCAGTTTTAAGAGAACATACATGTCTGTTGTCCACCTGGTGTACTGTGTTAATACATCATAAACATGTCTGATGCATTAAGGGGGCTGATTTTCCAATGCTTAATGTCTTCCATGCTGTAAATCTTTTAAGACACTACAGATGCTTATATTATGATTATATACTGGAATTATGATATGCCTCAAGTGGGTTGACATCCTATAAATCCTATAATGTACGTTGACCAGGAATCTACTATATTAATGTAAAATATTTACATTTTGTGTGTGTGTGTGTGTGTGTGTGTGTGTGTGTGTGTGTGTGTGTGCGTGTGTGTTTAGATTATGCAATTTTATTAGTATAATCTAAATTATACTAGATTTACTTGAAATATGACATGCACCATTTTATTGATATCCTATATTTAATAATCTATGCTGACCATACGTCTGCTAAATTTACATATAAAAGTCTCATGTTTACGTGTGTGTGTGTGTGTGTGTGTGTGTGTGTGTGTGTGTGTGTGTGTGTTCAGATTATGCTACTTTACTTGTAGGTATATTTTGCTTTTTCTGTTTTTCAATCGTACATCCTACCTGCCCTTTTGTGTACATGTATGTACGTGTACTCATGTGTGCATCTTTATTTTATAGCTGAAGCGTCTTCGTGAGGCGGAGAGCCAGTACAAGCCACTCCTGGATAAGAACAGGCGACTGAGTCGAAAGAACGAAGAGCTCGCTCACGCTTTCAGACGCATGGAAAACAAGCTACGCTTTGTCACACAGGAGAACATAGAAATGGTACTACACACACTGCGTGTTATTTAATCTACCAACATTTACACAGCAGTCTCCAGTGTTGAAGGAACCCCTGCAGTGTTTGTTTGTTTAACGGTTTAAAGCATGTACACTGCAGCTGTTCATTCATTCTGAACTGCAGGCTTTAATTCAGGACTCTGGATTGTGTTGTGTGTACAATTATATTCTAAAAGCTTGGAATGTTTACACAGATTGTGTGGATTTAAACCTACCATTTCCATTTTCAGCTCTGAATATACAGCAACATGCACTACTGTAATAAGGTGAATCTATTGTGCCACATTAAAATAAAGACTGCATGCATTTTACAGCTAAATATATCAGGTACAGTGTCTTTTGCACTGAATTATACCACCTATATTCTCATGCTTGACGACAGACGAGGAGGATCTTAGTTAACATGCTGTGCTCTCTGTTTTCGCCACATTTGTATTAGTGTTCTGTGTAGCCTCTTTCTGCAGGCCCCCTAGTGGCCATTCCATCAGTTGAATTAATATTGATTTGAGTATTTTTAATTAATATGATGCTTTGAGTTCCAAACTAAATACGCCCATAGGTACACCCAGTGACACTGGGGCTACATCAAAAATGTTGCCACTAATCTTCATTTAATTTCACTTCATTGTCCAGGCATGCACTTCATCATCCAGACATCATCCCCATGTGCTTTGCCAGTAGGGATGATGCAAACAGCACTCAGCGATCTAATTGTTGGATGTTCAGATCTTTTTTTTATACCGGAGTCTCTTCTATATGCTGTGCATTCAGGAGAATGAAATGATAGTAGAGTTTGTTAAAATTAGATCAAGAAAGTTCACTGCTCCTCCTCATTTTTGTGCTTTAATCAGCACCTCAGAGTGACCCGCAATTACATAAAAATAAAGTATTACAGAAGCATCCTTTACATTTGTTTATTACTCAGTTTTATGAGAACATAAATGTCTGCCGTCCATCTGGTGTACTGTGTCATCACACCATAAACATGTTTGATATATTAATGGGGGCTTATTTTGCTAAGTTAATGTTGCAAAAGGCATGTATATGGAGTTGGAGGAGGTATACAGTTGGAGGTTTAATGTCAGTGGTACAGGACTGTAAAAAGATTGGGAATTATTGATATAATTAAATAAATATTTTCCCTGTCATTAAATTAACTAGGACACTGTTGGCCCACTGCATTTGAACTGTTGTTACTCCACGTTGAGCTGCTAGCAAGCAATGAGCGATGCAAGAGCAGAGAATGAGAACCCCCCCAAAGTGAAAACAGTCATGCCAAGAGGAAATCGACAGCACACTGACAACCCTCTTGACATAAAAAAAATGCCACAATAGATTGAAAAATGCATCTAAATACTTTTATAAATGTTATTCGTTCACACACAAGAACCAATATCTATTTTGTTTTTTGTTTTGTAAACACAAAATAAATTTCATTAATGTTACTGAAGGAAGAAATGCGTACTTCAACTGAGGAACCTCCAAAACAGGCAGAAATTGCATTTTATTTCTCCTGTGAAGAAAGGATTAGTGGTAAATTTTCCACCGCACTTCACAGCCTTCATATTAATTGCTGACATTTTTTCAGTGCATTATGTCCTACGAATAAGCTTCATTTGTTCTTACAATTAAATGTTATAGAATGCATTAGGTCTCAGCAATTTAAGAATTCATCAATTTCAATAAATTGTTTATGTAACACAGTTATGAATTCAAACCATAATTAATTTTGTTCAACATGGCATGAAGTAAATAAAGGTTAGTGGTGTTTAGATCTAGTCAACAGAACAGCCAGCCCATTAGACTCCTCTGTCTGTATTATAAATCAAATGTTTGGTTTCAGTACTCTTAAAGGTCTGCCTGTCTGCTACTTATAATAGGCCCTGATCTTTTCATCTGATGAGAGAGTTTAATTAGCTCTCCCAGTGGCATCGGTTTGATATGTGAGCTCTGGTGTAGGTCTTCTGGATCACCTAGCTTTATTGAAGTGAAGAGCGTGAAGAAGATAGAAGATAATGTAGAGAAATAGTTCCCAGTGCTGCGCTTTGCTGGTTTGGCTACTCTAGCAGATGTGATTTGCTAATAATTGAGCTCTATATGAGTTCGGTCATGGATTTTAGAGCAAGGACACACTGGTACAGCACAGCCAGAGGGTCCCAGCAATGAAACTTTAAAGGGTCTACATTATTAAAAAGCTAATTTTACACTTCTCTGAAATAAAAGGTAAATAAATGGAAATGAAACTGTTCACTTCCCAGTTCACACAGCTCACGTGTGGAAATAAAGCAGGGAAATGGCTCATTATTAATGTATTGTTTTTAATGCCTTCTTAGGAAACTGCATTTAAAATGATCCTGTAAATACCCTGTAAATAACCTCTTATAACAGAATTTGTTTGCATAAATCAGTCTGAATATAAAATTCCGTTAATTGTTTTCATTTTCTTTATAATTCAGTCTGGAGTGGTCTGTTGCCAAACATGTCGTCTGAGTTTTTTTTACATGCAATGCAGATGGAAAAATGGCCAAACAATAAATGAAGACATCCTAATTTAAGTATTATTTTACCTTACAACACCCTTGATCTACCTGCATGTACAATGTCATGACTGAGGAGGTCATTGTTTTCAAGGAGGTCATTGTTAGAGACAATGTTGGACGTCTGGTTCCATTCACCACCACTGTGAATAATTCTGACCAGAAAAATTTCACATCAAATCAGTCTGATGGACATCTTATGCATTCGTTTTGAGAAATGGGTGAAATTCATAGTAGCATAGTTACAAAAACAGTTATTAATGAATTAAAATAAGTATTTATTTTGATGGTATAGTGTAAAACCACACAAATGAGTAATGAAGAAACAGGTCTAAATCTAGCCCTGCTGCGTTAGACTGAGTTACTTAATAAACTAAAACTTGGAAATGTCTCCAATCCACTCAGTACGATCAGCGCTAAGTAGGAGGTTTTAAATAGAAAGTTAGAATTAGATTTGAGACAGGCTCTATAACTCTTACTGACTGCCTTTGAGTCTTAGATCTATAAAGTGTTACTATAGACTGTTAAGGCCCTAATCTAATGGTGGGGGGTACAGAGGCTAATGGTCTGTGCTAAGCTAACAGCATTGCATGAGGATAATGGCTAATGGCTGAGCTAACATGGCAGTGAATGTGTGTGTTAACTGCAGTGAGCTGTGTGTGTGTGTGTGTGTGTGTGTGTGTGTGTGTGTGTGTGTGTGTGTATGTGAGTGGCAGAGGGAGAAGGCGGGGACGCTGCGCAGGCCAAGCTCTCTGAACGACCTGGACCAGAGCCAAGAGGAGAGAGAGATCGAGTTCCTGAGGCTGCAGGTCCTCGAGCAGCAGAACATCATTGACGATCTGTCCAAGGTATCGCCATGACAACACCGCGCTCTGTTATTTCACCCGCACACGCCCACACTCGCAGGCGCAGGAAAGTGTCCCTCATGGGCATTTGGACTGTTATACACACAATAATTAGCATTCGGCTGTTGCTCTGAATTGATCACAGATCATCATATAACGCTTTTAGGTTAGAGATTACTGTTAGACCTCATTACTGAAGAGCTTTTACATGATACCATTATCACTGGAGAGCATAAAGACATCACTCAGTGGCTGTACGTGAGTGTCTCATAAAGAGGACATGGAAATGACCCTGAAATGTAAAAACAGAATGGTTTCCTTTTATTGTGGATAACAATACACAGTAGATCATCTGAAATCTCTAGATCAGGGCTGGTCTCTGTCACAGTTAGGTAGTTCAGACCTACTAAATATGGTAATGAAATGAGTAGAACCTGGGATTTTAGTAGGAAAATCACTAAACTATGCTGGTCACCAGTTCTCCAGGACTGGAGTTGTGTACCTCTGACCTTTTGTGTGTATACAGTTTAGTTCAGGCCATTTTTGGTAAATCAGATGTTAAATTTTCATTTTTTAATTGACACCTATATGTAAGGTTAAAAAAATATCTATACAAATATATAGCTCTGGAAAAAATAAGAGACCGCTGCAGTTTATGTTTAAATCAGCATCTCTATGAGTAGGACAACCATTCCATGCCGGTGTCTGTTAAATTCCTACACAAGTACCTCATTCTGCTTTATGAGGTACTGATTACTGATCACCTGAATCACATCTTATTTAATGAAGAAAAGTATAAAACACTGCTGTAATCAACACTCTCCTCTCGCAATGAGACCAGTTGGATGGTAAAACACTCCTAGAAGTTTGTCAAAGGTAATTATTGTTATTTTGTTTAAGAGAGAACGAGAGATTTGTTTTCTTTGAAGTTCTTTACAAGTTCTGTAAACGCTGCATCATTTCTCTTGTTTTCATGTTTTGTCATTTCCTTGCAAATTATACTTGAACAAAATTTTTATTTGGAAATTAGGAGGAATATATAAAAACTAAGGCAAAGCTGTTCAGTTCAATTCTTGCACCTATAAAAGATAAAACCTGAGAAACTGAACATTTTTGCAGTGGTCTCTTATTTTTTCTGGAGCTGTATATAGAACAAAGCCAGATGAGATACTTATAAATGGAGTACAGTCCCGACTGAGTGACTGTGCTAATGACCCTATATAAAGTATAAATGAGTGAATATTCCCTCTATTCTTACATGCATATATCCTACCACTTCCATTAAAACATGCACTGGTGTATTTTATACCCTTGGATCTAGCAAATCTCTAGATAGGTCCAGTTGAGCCCAGTGCATAGTAATTAATATGTCAGAGACTGAAGAGGATGAGGGTTAGGGTTTAAAGAAATATTGATGAAGACGTGAAGAGAATGAGCACACGTCAGCCCCCCCACCCCACCCCACTCCACACCCACCCCGCACCCACGCACCCACACCCACACATGCACCCTGCCCCTTCCCTCTGTCCTCTCTCCACATCCGGAAGGTCATTAACCTAATTGGTGCCAGTGGGATCTCAGGCCATCGTGGACAGTTACTGCAGACGAAGGCTTGTTAAAGACGGAGGCCAGTGACAAAGCTTCAGACGTGAGAGAGACACTTTTTGGTCTGTCACTTCATAATCCCCCCATTTCTGATCTGATGTGTCCTTAGTGCTGAAAGTTACTGAAAGGAAAGTGGAGGCACAGTCATTCTAATAGACGCAGGAATAGTAACGTCTTATTCCAGCAGGTTCATTATAATACAGTCCTGAAGCTGAATGCTTATGCTAAGATTAACTCATAGCTGGGGATGGTGAGTGTAATCAGAACTGGACCACTTCTTGTAAGTGTCGCTTGATATTGGTCACCGCTGACCACAGTGACATGTAGAATTAAGGGTCATATTATACCACTGGCTGCGTTATCCAGGTAACCATCAAACCTCTAAGAAATCCAGTGCAGTTTTCTAAGATTGCCTCAGTTGCTCAAACTCAATTACACTGAAAAATTTTCCTTCTCATTGAATTGTTAATTATGATTTTGGATGTATTGGAAATACTGTTAAATTCTCAAACTGGTCTGTCTTACCGAAAAAGTTCTATAGAAACACTGAAGTAATGTAAATGTTTTTTGCCACAGAATAAATGTCATATAATAGAGGTAAACTTGATTGCATGAGGTTTTTCTTTTATAACTGACCTGAACGTTAGTGTCTTAAAGGCTGTTTATGAGTCTGCTGTGTGCTAGCTCCGAGACTCTCTCTCTCCCACATACACTGTGAAGGCGACTCGCCCCACCGCTCTCTCTCCCCATATATTACGGAGTCGATTTGATGAAAAAAAAAGATTTTTTTAAATGATCGATACTTGGCTCCTGATGAAACGATCAAAAATCTGAAAACACACGCAATATACCAGATATTAATGAATGTTTTGGCATCTACATTTTTCCAGAATTCAAAAGTGGTACCTTTTTTGGCTATAAAGGGGGCATTTTATTTTACTTTATAAGGTATAAGGGGGCACTTTATTTTACTTTACTTTAATTAGTGGAGGGGACAGCTGATGTAAACACTACCTAAGATTATTGAAGGAGGAGAATTTTGGCCAAAATGCATTAAGTATTTGGTGGGCATTGGAAAGTTATTGACAGGACAATCTTGTGCAGTGTGTACCCACAAGAGCAAGACTAAGCAACATTTTTTTTTCTTTTTAAAGACCCAGGGGACCTATATCTACTTCTAAGTCGGTCATTCTCAATATATTTACAATAAGCGTTTATGATAAAGTTGGGGTTCGCTAAATTACTTCAGAATAATGTGGACATAACTTGATTGCTAAAATGACCTAACTGTATTACTGATGTTTTTCACACCCCTGCTGACTGTTCAGTGATGTGTAAAGTAGCATGGTGGACATGCATGTTCTCTGACTCTGTCCCTTGCATGCTGCTTGGTGTCTGTACTTGAAGCATTAAAATAATGAAGCATTAATAATGAAGCGTTCACATGTGAATGACTAACTGAACTGCCTCCCTAACTCTTCCTGTCTTCCACTCCTTCTCTTTCTCTGCTGACAAGTTCTTGCAATGTATGAAAATGTTCTTAAGTGTCCTACACCTGGCTGCACTGGACGCGGCCATGTCAATAGCAACAGGAACTCTCACCGGAGGTAAGTGCTTTCAGCCTGGCCAGCTAAATGGGCACCCAGCTGTGTTCCTCTGCTTTACCGTGAGCTGGACATATATTTTTCGTTATATGTTTTTCGTCTTTCATGGTTTCTTTATGTTTGACTTTTGTTTGATTTGAATGTATAGTATTTATTCTAGCTGCCACGTTTATTTTTATTTATTCTGATTCATCAGTTTTGAGGCACTTCATTACGTACTGGATAGAGTCTTAATATGAAACGTTGCAGAATTTACAGAATTTGAAGGAAGAGGATATCAGTTTTAAATGCTATATGTTTATTTTGATGTGTTTAATAGACATTTCGTTCATTATTTAGCCAATGTTAATTAAAGACAAGTTAGACTTCCCCATGAAAGTGCTAGCATTAAAGAGCCCATATCATGGATTTTGTTCTTGCCTTTTTTTAAATCAGAGAATTTAATGTAGTGCATCACACTTTTAAAGTTTCACATGCTTTTCACTCTCAAGGCCGTCAATACATAAAAGTTAGGTTGCAAAAACAATCTGTTTTCAATTCACTGTTTTT
>JBBJLS010000001.1:44879001-44898528 GCA_037577275.1 Bryconaethiops microstoma | reverse complement strand
TGTCTTCCATTTTCTAATAATTGCTCCCACAGTTGATTTCTTCACACCAAGCTGCTTAACTATTGCAGATTCAGTCTCCCAGCCTGGTGCAGGTCTACAGTTTTGTTTCTGGTGTCCTTTGACAGATCTTTGGTCTCGGCCATAGTGGAGATTGGAGTGTGACTGTTTGGAGTGTGCTTTCGCAGGTACTGATGAAACCTCATGCATCCGAAGAGTACTGCGTACTGCTCCGTCTCATTTAGTGCCTTCGGTGAATATGCAACCGTTTTTCCCCGTTTGGTCCGCATTTGGATGCATCAACCTGCAGTTTCACATGTTTGGCTCCTGTGTTAGCAGGTCTTTAACCTACTGGGACTCATCATGATTTGAGTCCCATATGAACTCACTTCCTTCCTTTAACAGCAGTCGGAGTGGGGCTGAGGTCTCAGAGAGTTTTGGGGTAAATCAGGAAAGGTAAGTGTCCAGTATGACCTCTAGCTCCACTCTGTTGCATGGAGGAGACGTACTGTATCTTTTATGACTTGATTCCTGCTGGGATCAGGTCGAATGCCCTCTTGTGTCAGCTTGTGTTTAAAATAACTCATTTCAGACACGCAGATGCTGCTTTTGTCTTTGTTTCCTCTTTTCTCTTGTCCTCTCCAGCATCGAGTGCAGGTTGGCATCGTGCTCCTCCTTTGTTCATCTGTACACCAAGATGTCGTCTTCGATGGCGGCGACGCCTGGAAGTCCCTCGTAGGCCTCATCTGAAACTCATCCTGTGCAGAAATCATTTTGAAGGGGAGCCTCTTAAACTGATACCTGCTGTGAATGGTGTTAAACAGGGTTAGCACGGATGACTCATGAGTTTTATTGCCCAATACAGGGACCTGGGATCTAGTGCACTGAAATACTCTGGATAACTGGGTCAGTTTTTCACTCCAGTAGTTTTTTATTGTAGAGATGAGTTGTTATTGTCATACAGCATGTTTTACTTTGTAGGGAGTGGTTGTTAGGAGAGAGGCATCCATGTACATGTGCGTGCCCTGAACATGTTAAATGTATGTTATCAGATTTTCTAACTGTTCCTGATCATTTCCTTGTTAGGAGTAAACACTGAAATGCCACATTGGGATGCATAGATATTCTTTTGTGAAAGTTTTGTGAAACTTACACATTTTATTTTTGTAGTTGCATATTTTTGGTTTAATATTGTATAACTATTTTATAAATATGCATTAATTGTCCGCGGGCCGCGCGCTGGGGATAGTGAGCGGTTGTTAGGAGCGAGGCATCCATTTTGTGCTGTACGTGGTGTTCTGTTATACAGAATGAAGACTCCGACCACTGGCCTTGGTGTCATGAGACCTTCACTGGACCACACAGAGCAGAGTGAAGTGTATTTAGCCGCTAGTGCCAGCAGTGGTGCATGACCAGCCAGTTACACCTGACCTCATAAATACTCTACAGAATTAATGGACACACAGAGCAGCCTGTAAGCATGTGGCACTGGTGTGAAATATAATTATTTATTGAAATGAACTTCATTCAAAATATTCTCTCACAGTTACATTTTTTAAAAAAAGAAAGAAATGGAGACACACTTAATATACACAATTCTAAACCCACTTAAAATAAAACTTCTGAAAATGGGTTAAATACTTCACAAAACCAGGAGATAGCTACTCTTTAACACAAACAGAAGAAAATACTAGTTAAAGAGTAACCTGTGAACGTGTAGCACTTGAGTAATGCAAATGCAGTAAATCATTTGTTGAAATAAACTTTAGCAGAAAATGTGTGTTGTTCTGCGGTGAGCTGAGCTGAGACCTGCCTATCAGGAGCAGCAGGGCCTCCTGAGTTCTCGCCACTTCCACCAGGCAGAGCCGTGTTCAGGCCCTGATCTTCAGCACCGACTCCCTGATCTTCAGCACCGAGCCCCTGATCTTCAGCACCGAGCCCCTGATCTTCAGCACCGAGCCCCTGATCTTCAGCACCGACTCCCTGATCTTCAGCACCGACTCCCTGATCTTCAGCACAGACCCCCTGATCTTCAGCACAGACCCCCTGATCTTCAGCACCGAGCCCCTGGAGCGTCTCAAATGCCGCTCCTGTCTGCACCCAAAACATTTCATTGTATCAATGGTAGCAAAAACGACATCATCTTTTATGCTTTACTGAGTGTGATTAACAGCCCTGGAGAAGTTTTTTCATTTGGGAAACGAGCTGATCATACTGAGACAGTTCCGCAAGCAGGAGCTCGTCTTTAATAAATGGAGGGATGTTTGAAATAATTACTTTTGGAACATTACAGAGACGAACGCACCCTTTAGCACCACACCGCTCTGCACCACTATTAAACAACTTCTCCATCTCCGTATCCAAAACAATCACCACAGCACCGTCCATGTCTCTTCTGTTCTCCTCTGGGGTTCAGCAGGTCCTTCTGTTCAGCTCTGAGAGGGTCGAGGGTAACAGCTGCATAACCTTCAATTTTCATCTGGAGCTCCTGAATTTTTCTCTTCTGCTGTAAATTCCACCCCACTGATACCACACACACAATGACAAGTAGTGCCAAGACCACCCACATCCACACTGGCACCACTGGTCCTGCTTCTGGGTTCTTAAGAGGAGGGACATCTGCAAAACACACAGACACGTCATTTTCAAATAGACATCAAAGGGATTTCACTGGTAAAATGGTGCACATTAATTATGAACCCTGATTCTCATTCAAATGTTCTTTCTTTGGTCATAATGGAGCTTCTGTAAAACCCACACTGACGGACTGACTCACTCACACACACGCGCTCAAATACACTCACACACACGCGCTCACACACATTATCAAATACACTCACAGACGCGCGCTCACACACACATTCTCAACTACACGCACACATTCTCAAATACACTCACACACACACACACACACATATACTCACACACACATTCTCAAATACACTAACACACACGCTCACACACATTCTCAAATACACACACACACAAACATTCTCAAATATACTCACACACATTCTCAAATACACACACATGCTCACACACACACATTCTCAAATACACACACACATGCTCACACACATTCTCAAATACACACACACACGCTCACACACACGCATTCTCAAATACACACACATTCTCAAACACTCACACGCTCACACACACATTCTCAAATACACACACACACATTCTCAAATACACACACACACACGCACTCACATTCTCAAATATACACACACGCTCACACATTCTCAAATACACACACAAACGCATTCTCAAACACACACGCATTCTCAAATACACACACACACATTCTCAAATACAAACACACATTCTCAAATACACTCACACGCGCTCACACATTCACAAACACACACATGCTAACACACACATTCTCAAACACACACACACACTCACACATTCTCAAATACACTCACACACGCTCACACACACGCATTCTCAAATACACTCACGCTCACACACATTCTCAAATACACACACACGCTCACACAAACACACATTCTCAAATACACACACGCGCTCACACACATTCTCAAATACACACACGCACTCACACACACAATCTCAAACACTCACACACGCGCTCACACACACATTCTGAAATACACTCATACGCACTAGCACACACTCAAATACACTCACACACACGCACTCACACACACAATCTCAAATACACTAACACACACACATTCTCAAATACACTAACACACACACACAGATTCTCAAATACACACACACACACACACACCCACCCACTCACACCCAGGCTCTCACACACACATTCTCAAATACACTCACACACACGCGCTCACACACACAATCTCAAGTACGCTCACACACACACATTGTCAAATACACTCACACACACACGCTCACACACATTCTCAAATACACTCACACACACCCATTCACACACTCGCTCTCACACACACTCGCTCTCACACACACTCGCTCTCACACACACACACACATTCTCAAACACACACACACGCTCACACACACACATTCTCAAATACACACACACAAACATTCTCAAATACATTCACACACACGTACACACATTCTGAAATACACTCACACAGCCTCACACACACATTCTCAAATACACACACACACACTCACACATTCTCAAATACACTCACACACACACTCACACATTCTCAAATACACACACACACACACACACACACGCGCGCTGACACACACATTCTCAAATACACTCACACACACACATTCTCAAATACACACACACACGCTCACACACATTCTCAAATACACTGACACACACTCACACACACACATTCTCAAATACACACACACACACGCTCACACACACATTCTCAAATACACTGACACACGCTCACACACACACATTCTCAAATACACTCACACACACACTCACACATTCTCAAATACACTCACACACACACTCAAATACACTCACACATTCTCAAATACACACACACACACACACACACACGCTGACACACACATTCTCAAATACACTCACACATTCTCAAATACACTCACACACGCTCACACACACATTCTCAAATACACTGACACACGCTCACACACATTCTCAAATACACACACACACGCTCACACACACATTCTCAAATACACTCACACACACACACACAACTGCTTTGTAGGCCATGAGAGCTGGCCAGTGCATGCACCACATATCAAAGCTTGCTTGATGTTTCAGTTCACTGTTACCTGTACACTATTTAGACCTATAGCTGAACAGCTGTTTCAAACAGACCCTCATATTTCAGAGTGTATGGGGTGTCAGCAGACTTGGAGAACAGGCAGGGCTCTTGAGAATAGGGGCACACTCAAAGAGCTTGTGCTGTTTTTTAAATAAGGTGTGCTTTGAGGCCATAGGCACAAATATGGTCACTTATTTAAACGGGACTCTTTAAGAATGCAATAAGAGTACGAGCTGATGGAAACAGCCATTTCTGTTACATCAATAAGAATAAGTGTGTGCTGAGACAGGATGGGGATTTATTTCATTGGATAGCCACTGTGTCCCGTTCAGGTATTCAGCTACAGGGTATGTGTGTGTCCATGTATCTGTGTGTAAGAACAAGACTGATAAGGTTACGGAAAGTGTTCCCTATAGATAGACCAGATGTTCTTTTCAAGCATGCAGCTATAAACTCGAAGGCTGGAACTCTTTGACCTCACAATGATTCGAGTAGATCATTAGATGATTCTTGAAGAAACAATTCACTGCATGATGAAAGCTCACATCAGATCTGACCATGATTCAATTTGATTCAATTCAGTTTAGGTATTTTCATCACTTCCAGTTGAGGTGGACATTGTGATTTTTTAGTTAATTCAATGAAATCTCAAATTTCACCATGATTAGTTTTAACTGGAATCAGTTGTTTTCATCAGTTCTGGTTTTGCTTCGTCTTCTGATTCTCTTGGAAAAGATTTGGTGCATCATGAAATTACACATTTGATCATGATTAGATTTTATTTGATTTGATTCTGGGTCTAAATGCAATGTGAATTCTAAAATATCACCCTTATTCAAACTGATCTTATTTGATTCAGTTATTTCCATTAATCCCAGTGCAGAAGGGTATTATGATTGTTTAGGAAATGATTCAGTATATGATCGAATTCAAACAAGATTTAATTCAACCTTACATTTATACTTAGATGATAAACTATAAATGGAGAAAATATTTACAGAAGAATATTTTCTGGAGTTTTACATTTGAAGAAAAAGATTACGAAATTAAGGCACTTGAATCAGTGCTTTCAGATTCATGCAACACATTTCATAGATTACCCCTTATAAACAGTGAAAGAAGGGTGTGCGTGTGTGCATGTATACGTATGTGTGTGTGTGTGTGTGTGTGTGTGTTCTGTGTGTGTGTTTTGTGTGTGTGTGTGTGTGTGTGTGTGTGTGTGTGTGTTTGTGTTTGTGTGTTTGACGGGCTGGTTTGACGTAGGAGTGTATAGATGAATTACTGACTCCTGGCAGCATATCTTGTGTCAGGCTGTCTAGGAGTATAATCATAATGTTACAAAGTGTGTGTTGATGGAAGTGGAACAGAATGAACTATGGTTCCTATCAAGAATTTAGTAACACATGGTGTGTCCATGTTTGAAAGCATCTGTGAAAGTGTATTTCTGTGGATTTGAGGACGGTGAAAGTTCAGAGTAGCCCATGGTGTCCTGGACAGGTATTTGATGATAGATGTGAAGTGTATGTGTGTGTGTGTGTGTGTGTGTGTGTGTGTGTGTGTGTGTGTGTGTGTGTGTGTGTGTGGTGGGTTTGGGCTAATTTTAAGTGTCAGACAAAATAAGGTTACAAAGAGTGTATATATAAGAGGTGGATAGAAAGACCATGAATGACTGTGGTGTTCTGTTCAAGTATTTAGGGTGTGTGTGTGTGTGTGTGTGTGTGTGTGTGTGTGTGCGTGCGTGCGTGCGTGCGTGCGTGTGTGTGTGTGTGTGTTTGTGTATGTGTGCGTGCGGTGAGAGCAACTTTGTGTAAACAAAAAAATACAGCTTTCAGTTGTATTTCAGTTTCTTAACCTGTTTCACATTTTGAACTGGAAACTGTTTAAAGGTCAATACAGTGTTTAAAGCAGACTAAACAAACACTGGGCTTGTTTTATGGTTTCATACTTCAGAAATCCATTATAATGAACAACGCCCACACTGATGTGACTAACTATTAACTCATCTAATGCAAACTATTATCTGATTTAAGCAATAATCACTGTTGAAAAACGGTGTCATGCTGTTGCCTCCCTCTAAGTCTGCAGGGAGAATTTGTATTACTCTGATTCACGCTCTACTGGGCCTTTTCATGTTTTTCTTTTTTTTTTCTTTTTGTGTTATTTTACTAAAACAAGAACAACATTTTAGTGATTTGGGGCACGGACTACGTAGTGCCTAAAACTAGTAGGTTATATGTTCTCTCTTGGGGAATATTCAGCCTGCTAAACATGAGTGGGTGAGTGAGTAAGAGAGTGAACTAGAGAGTGAGTGAGTGAATGAAAGAGTGAGTGAGTGAGTGAGTGAGTGAGTGAATGAATGAGTAAGCGAGTCAATGAGAGAGTGATTGAGGGAGTGAGTGAAAGAGTCAGTTAGTGAATGAGAGAGTGAGGGAGTGAATGAAAGAGTGAATGAATGAGTGAATAAATGAATGAGAGAGTGAGTGAGAGAGTGAATGAGTATGAGAGTGAGTGAGTGAGTGAGAGAGAGAGTGAATGAGAGAGTGATTGAGTTAGTGAGAGTAAGTGAATGAATGAGTGAGTGAGTGAGAGAGAGTGAACGAGTGTGTGAGTGAATGAGTGAGTGAGTGAGTGAGTGAGAGAGTGAACGAGTGTGTGAGTGAATGAGTGAGTGAGTGAATGAATGAATGAGTGAACAAGGTACCAGGCAGGCCTAGGAGTTTTCACACAGCTCCTCCCTTACCTGCCCCTATGGAGTCAATTAATCAAAACAAGAACAAAGCTATTAAAAATTTAAAAAGTTTGTCAGGTGTAATATATAAAACAAAAAAACGAGTATGAGATGCTTACCTAATAACAAAGTTACATGACATATAGCACAAATAGTGTTGTTAAAACTTTGCTGAACCATCCAAGTGTCAGTTTTAACATGCCAGCAAACTACGATGAGCTTGCAAAGTCAGCAAATGTGTATTTTTGTACAATGTGTCTAAAGCAGCTCATATTACTAACAAACACTGTATAGCACAAATGTTCTACAGGGTAATGTGCATTCTGGGTGTGTTCTGTAATAGTGCTTTTTCAGCGGGAATGACACATTTTCCTCATTGTTATGCACGCAGATCCTCTCCCAAAAACATGGAGGAGAGACTAGGTTCAAGTCACCACATAGGCTAAACTCATTAGGACGCACAGCTTTGCAACAGGTACTATGGAAAATGGATGTATAATTTTATTATATCCTGGCAGACAATAGCGAGCATTAACACCCCCTCCCCTCCCCAGTGCTTTGAATGGGCTGTGTCCCTGATGTTTGTAGACCACAATCACACCCCTGCTTATACCCTCAGCAATTATCATCGTACAAACTGCACACCTTAATCATCACCACCTTGTCTCAAACCACAAATCCCACCACCAGTGGGATTCAAACCCAGCAGTAGAACATTTAGCCTTGAATGCTGACTCAGCGATCAGATTTAGTTCTACTCGTTTATCAAAATCTGTCTGCTAATTTTTCCTCCCACAGCATACAGTCTACCTTTAAAATGACGGCAAAATGTGGTGATATTTGTGATTGTGTTAGTAAACCTGCCTATTGTATTTACCAGTCCTACACAAGAGGATGCACAAACACTCCATAACGCTCTGCAGGTGACATGTAGCAGATGTTGCACAACAATGACATTCTAGAGCTGCAGCTGCACATTTGCGATAAGAACTCAATAACATACTCAAGAAAGGGTTAAGTCATCTCAAAGTGACTTGCTCATGTGGTTCTTGACAATAAAGAAGTGGGACAGGAAAATGTGGAGAACTGTTAAGAGTACAAAAGAACAAACAAATGGACCCTTGACCGAATCATGACTCATCTCTCACTCAAAGTGCAGATAACCAAACTGAAGATATCTTATTTTGGACATAGTATGAGAAGAACCAATGAATTGGAAAAGACAATTAATGTCCAGAACAACTGAAGGTAAAAGAAGAAGTGGATGAATAGATACAATCAGACACCATGAGCAAGCAGAGGACAGGAAGTTTTAGAGGGCTGTCCATATGATCACCCAGAGTGGCAGCATTTAATAATAATAATAATAATAATAATAATAATAATAATAATAATAACAATAATAATAATAATAATCTACTACTACTATTGTAGCTGGTGATTAGAGATTTGCCCCTGCAACCAGACGGTTGTGGGTTTGAATCCCAGGACTGTCAGCCGCACCACTGAGGTACCCTTGAGCAAGACACTGTTCCCTGGGTGCTGTGTTCCAGGCTGCCCGCTGCCTCACTTGGTGAATGGGTTAAATGCAAAGAACAGTTTTGTGTGAGCTATGCCGTGACAAATGGACACTTTACATAATATGATTATTAAGTATGTTGTCTTTATAACATATTGCTGTCTGTAAAAATGGACGGAATAAACAAGTGCACTTGATAATGCCTAACAATTCTATATTCACTACATTAGTATTATACATCCAGTGCAAAACTAGAAAGAAGCTTCGGACACTGAGGAAATGTTTGGACTAATCAACTACATTTAACTCCAGTTCAGTAGCACTGTCAGCCAATGGGATGAGCCTATGTAATCACTGTCCAGCTTCCAGAGCGTGGACAGCCTCCAGATGCAGAGTGAGATCATCCTAAAAATTCCACCTCTCTATCTTATCAGTTAAAATGTGGTGCACATTCGCCTCCCTTGTGGGCCTCCCCATTCCACGCACGTCACACAAAGACTGGCATTTACTCTGGATCCTCGGATTGAGTGTCTGCAGAGCCTGTGAGAGCAGGTACATTCTTGCTCAGAGAGAGTTCTGACTCATGTGATAGGAAAACCATTTGGGCCTTTGAGGGAGGAGCATGCAGGACCAGTAAAATATTTGGACACACCTGGCATTTGACATTTAGATCATCCTGTTTGAAATTTGTTTCCAAGACAAATGCAAATAGTGAAGTCCATGGGTATGAATGAATTTAGTTTAAAAAAAATGCAAATACAAAAAATATAACAGCTAGTAAGTGTGAATCTTCTTCAAGCCTGTTGGAAAAGCACCCTAGGTGGCTCCTGAGGAAGCTGTTTGAGAAACTGCCAAATGTGTGCAGAGCTGCTTCTAGGGAAAGGGGAGATGTAGTGAAAAATGTATAATAGATTTTTTCTTCTTCATGTTTTTAGTCTCCGTGTGTGTAATTTCTCTTTGAAATCATCTTTTTTGTTCTCTGTTGCTCTAAAATGTGGAAAATGGTATATAATAAGGAAAACCTCTCTGTTAGGAGGAGTCCCCCTGACCCAGCAGGCCTGGAATGCAGTCATTGTTGGGCTGCCAGTCCCTTGCAGCAGCAGCAGTGTGGGAAAGTGTTGGATGCACTGTGCGGCCGGGCTGATTAATGATACGGCTGTGGGGCAGAGCCCACGGGACATGCTGGTGCTATACGCTGGGAATCAGGTCACGTCAGAAGCGTTGCAATGTGAAGACGCTTATGACAAACCCAGTTGACATGAATGACACAACTAGACTGCGCACATGTGTAGTCCTGCAGTGACAACAGCAGCTCACTTTAGCTGAATTAAAGGCATAGTCTGACCTTTTCTTTAGCACTGAAGCTGCGAGGCTAATGTAGCGAATGTGATCATTTTCATAGATTGTTTCATCACAGTTCGTTACAGAGTGTCAGAAATCACATAAGCAAGTCACATAAACTCGGCATGGTTTAAGACAAGCGTGTGAAGGTCTAATATGCAGTTGTCATGATTGGCATAGAAGTTCTGGTGCAAAATTAATTGAGAGCACCAGACATGTCTTAGCCGATCGACTCTAGTTAATGAGAACATTAGGCTTTTCATCACACTGTTGCTTTAAAGCATGGTGAGTGGTTTAAGGTATATAGCACCCAATGCCCACTTCTGTAAACACTGAAGGATGCATAGGTGGCTTTAATAGATGGTTTCAGGTCCAGAATTTCAGAAGCTGGTGGAGGTTTTAACAGGAACACAACAGGAACGAAAAGCAGTGTGAGAATGAGAACTGCGTAGTTACAGGTGTGAGAGGTGCCGTGGGATGCCAGACCCTGTGCCACTGTGACATACTGCCTGAGTCTGTCATTGATACTGAACAGAGCCGCAGCTGGAGGAAGTATCTCTTTCAGACTAGAGCAAGGGGATGATTTTCAAGTAAATGTGTGGTGGAGCACAACATTCGGTTTCAGTGTCACTACTACTACAGTTTAGACACACTTTTGTCCATGTTTATAGAGAGCAGTGTGCAATACACATAACATAAGTAAGTCTACATTGCATTGAGTGAGTAACATGCTTAAATGCTTTGAGGCAAGTGGGGGCTGATACAGGCATGCAGTTTGCACAATGTTTTAAACAATGCACATTGCAAACTACTATTGATGTCAACTAGTAAATACCTTTGCAGTAGTTTATTCATCTCTAGTGTTTATATCCACCTCTCTTACTGAGCCCTGCATTGTATGTATATAGCATAGTATATTTTGCACAGAATATTTTTTTGAGGTTTTATTTTACTTTTAGTTTTGACTTCGTATTTGTATTACTCTTGTCTTTGTGGCACCGTGTAACTGTGCAGTCATAGCATAGGCAGTTTCCTCCAGGATCCAAAAATGTTTCTGGTTCTGATTGCTTTGTAGTCCTAGTCCTAGCGTAAAACCAGTAATGCATACCTCAGACATCAAAGGTGTCTAGGCTGATTGATGACATTTTGGAGAAGCAAAAACTATTTAAATGATATTTCGTGCCAAACCATTGCTTTAAGGTTCCCCTATGCCACTCCTACATTAGCATGACTAACTGGGCAAACACACAGCTTTCTGCGCTCCACAAATGGGACTCGGCGAATGCTCGAATGCCCTATCCTGGTTTGTTCAGGTTAGGGCTTTATTTAAAGGCCATTATGGCGTTGATGCTGGGGTGAGTCACCTGAGTCAACAGGGATAGTAAATGTACGAACACACAAGGACGCAATGTGAACCTCATGCCCATTCATTACTCCTCCCTGCCTAAGATACACCAAAACAAACAGAGCTGAGGCTTCCTCTCTTTCCACCTCACACATGATTTCACTTAAATATTTCCACAGCGCTAAACAGCAGATTACATTGCATTGTAATATAGCAAATTTAACAAGGAAACAGAAAATGTTTTGGGTGCAAAGGTGAAGGTCCATATTTATAACATGTTAAATTTAAATTCAGCAAACAAACTGCAATTTACATTAAAATATTAAGCAATGTGTTAGCTGTGCAAGATGTATACTTATTTCGCACACCTGAAATGGAAGATTTCCATATGGCTGTATGTGTAGTTAAAGATACCGGTTAGTGTATTGAAATAAAGTCATGCATGGAATTAGCCTGATTAAAATTTGTATGACATTTTCACATGAAGCACATTAGTCACATTAATTGATCAGGTTTGCATATTTCTGAAACGAAAATGTACTGGTAACTGCTAAATGATTATATGAGATAGATAGATAGATAGATAGATAGATAGATAGATAGATAGATAGATAGATAGATAGATAGATAGATAGATAAGGTTTTTACTATCACTCTATGGCTCATAATGATAGAAATAGCATAGCACAGCTGCAGTATGTGTGCACACACACTCTCACAGACAAACACCATACTGCCCCCTAGTGCTCATGTTTGGTAGAGTGATTTTAGCTGCTGATATACTAATTAAAAACTGTATATCAAAAAATATGCCCATATATTCTGCGAATAGCTCCACATTTAATCAAAGATTCTCCTTTCTGTTCTGTAGCAGACTGTGCTTTAAAAATCTTTTTAACTGAGCATTCTGCATTTTCTGAACCTTTTTGCATTAACCAACTCTGAAACCTCAGATCTGTGTGTTCAGCACAAGACGGCCGATACTTTAGATCCCCACGTCTTCCAGACAAAGCCCAATCGACAGATTAATTTTCACTTCCCCTCCGTCACGTTTCCCATGGATGCATTGATTGACTGGTGCAGTTCAACAGCCAATTGAGGTTTCATTATTTGCATACAAATTGGCTGTGCGGAGCGGCGCTGTGCCGTCTATGTGAGACACTGTTGATTTTGTGTGTGGGGGAGTGGGTTGGGGGGTGAATACACCTGTGAGTGTGTTTACGTGTGTGTTGACTTTCTCTGAAGAGCACTGGGAACATTTGATTGTTACTAACAACGATGACTGCTGATTCACACCCTGATGGCAAAGCATGTGCTGATAAATGCAGGGTGTAAAAGATGCACTGTGTTGCACGCAAATTATGTGTGTGTGTGTGTGTAAGTATGTGTGTGTGTGTGTGTGTGTGTTTGTGTGTGTGCGCGCATGTAGGAATGCTTTCAAATGAGATTTGCCACGTTCCTTTGTCTGGTCTAAAGTGACTTGGTTGAAGGAGCAGGATGCTGCTCTCTCTCTCTGTCTCTCTCACACACTCTCTCTTCTCTCTCTCTCTCTTATTCTCTCTTTCTCTTTCTCTCTCTCTCTCTCTCCCTCTTTCCGTTTAATCTCTTAAAGAACTTATATAGAAAAACCAGGTTATAGTTTTTAAATAAAAAAACTGAGATGCTGTGTAAACAAAAGTGTAGGGAAGACTTAAAGCATCATGCTGCTTTGATATTTTGAGTTCTCATTTTTTTCTTAATCTCAGAAATGTTATTAAACATCTTACAATTATTTACTATTATTAAACATTATAGTATTATTATTATTATTATCATTATTAGTATTATTATTAGTAGTAGTAATAATGGTAGTAGTAGTAGCAGTAGTAGTAGTAGTAGTAGTGATGGTAGTAGTAGCAGTAGTAGCCATAGAAGCAGCAGCAATACTAGCTGTATCAGTAGTAGTAGCACTAGAAGCAGTCACATTAATACCTTTAGCAGTTGTAGTAGTAGCAGTAACAGTAGTAGTAGAAGCAGTAGTAGTATTAGTACTCGTTGTAGTATTAGCAGCAGCAGCAGTAGCAGTTGTAATAATAGCAGTAGTAATAGTAATGTGGGTGGTGGAGGCCTAGTGAGTAGGATGCTTGCGTCTGGACCAAGCGGTCTTGGGTTTGAATCCTACCTTTGAATCCATCACTGTGTTCCTGAGTAAGACCCTTAACTCCAAGTTGCTCCAGGGAGACTGTCCCCTGTAGTTAGGGGACGGAAGTCGCTTTGGATAAAAGCGTCTGATAAATGCAGTAAAGGTAAATGTAGTAGTTGTTGTTGTAGTGTCAGTACTAGCAGTTCCAGTTGTAGTATCAGCATTAGCAATAACAGTAGTTGTAGCAGTAGTAACAGAGGTTGTTGTAGTAGCAGCAGTAGTAGCAGTACTAGTTTTAGCAGTAATATTTGTAGCAGTAGCAGAAGTTTTAGTAGAAGTGGACGTTGTTGTGTTAGCAGTAGTTCTAGTAGTAATTGTAGTTGTAGCAGCAGTAGTAGTGCTAGTAGAAGTAGTAGTTGTTGTATTAGTAGCTGTAGATGTAGTTGTTGTGGTAGTAGCAGTAGTACTGCACCCTTTCTTCTTTTCGGCCCTGTGTGTGTGTGTGTGTGTGTGTGTGTGTGTGTAAATGAGCAGTCGCTAATGTGGATCAGGCTGCTGAGTGTGAAAATGGTGGCAGCGGCTCAATTCACCAGTGTGTGTCTGCTTCATCACTGCTCCTCCACTGCTGAGGGACAATGGCCAACTGGAAGGCCTCCCCGCCCGAGGCGCTCTAGCAGCAGCTAGTGCCACACCTCACACACTCACACAGCCTGCAGGGAGCTGGGCAAGATTTACTCACACATTTCCTCGATACACACACATTTCGTAAGGCCTCTCTCCCTCTCTTGTCCTCTGTCATTTCCATTTTCAAAATCGGTTCAGATAGTTTCCCATTTCAAGATGTCACACTTCCATATATGCTGACAAAGTGAAATATTAGACTTGTTAAAGCAATGTAATAACAGTTCAATAATCTCTCTCTCTCTCTCTCTCTCTCTCTCTCTCTCTCTCTCGCTCTCTCTCTTTTTCTTTTTTTCTCTCTACAGTCAGATGATCTGGACCCTTTCCAGGATATTTTGGAGGACAGTGCATATGCCACCGATGTCACCATCCCGAGCCCGAAGCCAAAATTCGCCCCTTGCAAAGAAAGCAAAAAGGACCTGATAACGTAAGCCTGAAAGGGGAGGTGATGCCATTGCCCACCCCAGTGCCCACCCTTATCCCTCCCCACCCACTTTCTGTCTCCTCCTTTTTTCTTTTTCTCTTCTGTTGCTCCGCTCAGAACGATCAACCCTTAGCCGCATGCTACATGGCGCAACAGCGAGTCCTGGCAGACTCCTTTCATTTCTAGCTGGAGTCCTGTAGACTAGTGTACCTCTGACCTCCCTACGCTTTCTCTCCTGATGCTTTATCATAATAAAACATCATATTCATTCTACCTGCTCATGTTGCAGATAGTCCCTAGGTTGTTGTGAGCTTTAGCACGCTCACACCAAAGCAGACAGTGAAGCTAAACTGGAAACAATGAACTCTATCTAATCTAACTGCAAAACAAACTGAGAATCAAAGCAACACTTCATTGTAACCTGTCTCTGCGTGACACTCTCCTAAACTTTACAGGCACTATGTAGAAATGTCGGCCTTGACATCACTGCGAAGTCTCAAGCCTGTGAACCCGGTCTTTTTTTTTTCCCACGTGCCAAATGTAACGTTTACGAAGGTGTCACGTGAGTTTCTTTGCCAAACAAATAAATAAATGAAGTGTTACCATCTTTCCCAGTCTGCACACAAAATTATGTTTCCTTTTTTTTTTTTGTTGTTGTTCTGGACTTTGGCGTTTGATTCTATCTACTTTTTTCTGGAGACAGATGCCCAACACCAGGGTGTGATGGAAGTGGTCACGTAACCGGTAATTACGCCTCGCATAGAAGGTGTGACTTCATTTTCTCATGGTGGATTAAGTCCCAATTTATTGTTTTCAGCTTACCTCAACTATACTGTCAAACAGTAGCTAGGACAGTACCTTTCCATGTTAACCCTTTGAGTACCATACCTAAGTGTTTGAGATCCGATTAGATCAGAATTGGCCCATTAACGATCAGAATGTTATTCGGAGGGTTAACAGGACATAGACCTGATATCCCCTGCACTTGCACCATGGCTTTTCTGCATTTACAGTTTTTGTGTGTTACTTTTGTTTTGAATGTTTTTTTTAATCTTTTGTTTTAGTTAATAGCCCCTCCTTTTTTTTTGCACTAATGTCCACTTTTAAATCTCCCAGTCTTTCAGGTTGTCCTTTAGCAGATAAAAGCATTCGAAGTATGATGGCTACCAATTCTCAAGAACTCAAGTAAGGCTCTGATGGAACTTCAAAAATAGAAAGATAACAAGACAAAATGTTGTTCTTTTCTTGTAACCATGCAAAACAAGTCAGCTGTGGATTTTATGGGAAATAAAATGCTCGGACTTGCTGTGAGGGTTTGGTCAGACGGCAAGTGGCATAAACACTTACAGAAACTTGCTCTTTAAAACGAGCTTTCTGGAAGAATGTATTGATTAGGGCAAGCCTGATGTGTGGCCTCCTGTCCAGTGTTGTGTAGAAAGCTATTGGACCGTACAGACTTTACAAAGTACATCCACCCATGCTTGAATAAGCAGTGCTTGCCATGTCAGTGAAAAATGCTTAATTTCTGGCCAATTTTTTGGAAACTTTTAGGATGAAATATGAGTTTTAAATATGAGCAAGTCATTTCTGCTTTTAGATAAGGTGGGAAACTTGCAGGATAGATAAAAAGGTATTTAGATTCTGAAGTCCTGTTTATAATGAACTTTATGTGTTATTCCTGAAAATGCATTCAGGGCCCGTGTTTCCCCCATGCTGGACAGTAACAGGGTGTATTTCTGTCCCAGGTGCCCGACTCCGGGCTGTGATGGCTCGGGACACATCACTGGCAACTACGCTTCACACAGAAGGTAAACAGAACGTGGGTTTCATTGCTTCATCTGTACATTAACCCTTAGAGGTCACAGTTACTACAGATGCCTAGAGGCACATGGTGTATTCCATGTAATAATATTTAAGAAAACGTAATGGTTCTCACAAGCAGAGGAATCCGGTTAGAAATATTCAGTTCATTCCCCAAATCTGTTTGTAAGTAGAAGAGGACAAAATGAGTGTGGCTGTGGAATTTGCAGCAGTAGGTACTAATTATTCAATAGAAATTGGCAAGAATTTCATTTACATGTTCAAAGTGGCATTCAGCTCTGAGCAAGTTAATCAAACTTGAAGAGGGCAGCAATTTACCTGTCCATACACAGCTCAGTTAGAGAAGTAAAAATGTCTTAGAACTGGCTTGTGAAACTGGATAAATGATACTGGAGCCTAAAGAGCTATACATATTTATAACCTACATATTTATTATTACAGTAACCCCCCGGTTTGACGTGGATCAGGAGTTGCGGATTCGGTCACATGCAGATTTTTTCTGAGAAACTAACTGATAGTTTTACGCGGAAATCTCCACAATAACGCGGAACCTGCAAATATTCTCCACATTTTGTTTTGCTTTTTTCGTGGCAATGTTTGTTTTACATATTTTACTAAATTATTAAGAAAAATATAATTTACTAATTTTATAACAGATATGAACGTAAATTCAGCTACATTTCCATATGAAATATGACTGTATAAATGTTTTTGTACTGTTGTGAGAACACAGAGAAAACGCTTTTGGGATGGTTAAATGGTTAAATATGCAGAGCAGGGACGGACTGGGACTAAAACACAGCCTGGAGTTTCTTCGTCGTGCATCGGACAGCCGTTTTTTTTCCAGAATACACAGATTGCCAGTCCGAACCTGACTCATCTTGAGTGTTTTTCTTGTTTTTCGTTTTGTTCTTCTTAAAGCCCAGTAGTTTTATTACTGTAAATTAAATTAGAAGAGGCTGTTGAGCTCAGTTGCTGTCCAGCATCTGCTTTAACCAGCGGGTCTCTACAACACAGTACTCCTCCTGAAGAACCCTGAATAAGACGCACTGCTGATGAACAGTAAATTATTGATGTAAAAATTATTGGTGAATACTCGTACATTTTACTGAATTTTTATTACTAACAATTACACTAATTTATTACTGTATTTTCCTGTTTATACCAAACAAAACGACAGGGCATGCCAAAGAAAACGTCTGTGCATGAATTACAGTACAGTCTGTATGGGCTTACCTTTATATTTATATTTTCGTTTAGGGTAATGTATTAAACTGAGTTTAAAATAAAATTAAAAACTCACACTATAAAATTAGGCATTTTTAGACTTTTTGGTTTTTTACCAAAACACAAAAATGCGTTTTTTCACTATACACAGGTGCCCTTGGAACGTACCCCCACAAAAAGGGGCCTCTCATATCCATAGGCCGCACTTAGTCTGACTAATCAGTTATTTGTCAATTAATTCATTCAAATAATCAACAATCCAAAATGATGATTGTATTTTGCTGCCTGAAAGGTCAGATGCGCCGACCCTGTTAATACAGGATGAATCTCGTATGCAATTAATTGAGTAACTCGCAGTGTAAATAACTCACAGTCTAATTACACAATTACACTTAGCACAGCCACAGTATATGATGTGTAATGCAATAACAATACAATTACTATGTGCAATGCAATAACTCTTGATGTCTAAAGGTTAATGATCAGCCATTGTGTCCCATTCCATGCTAGAAATGCCCTGTCTATGTTCCAGCCTCATTTGTAAACAGTAATTCCAAATCCGGTGTGTTTCTGCAGTTTGTCAGGATGCCCTCGGGCTCGCAAGAGTGGCATAAAGATTACTCACAGCAAAGAGGACAAGGAGGACCAGGAGCCCATCAGGTAATGGTGCACAAACTAATCCCGTCCCGCTCTCCAGGCAGTGACTGCCCATTCCTCAAGAGCCAGTCGAATTCAAACAGTGTACGTGAGAGGGCTTGCCAGACAACAAGCTCATCAAGCGGGCTTTCACTCACTGCCAGCTGCATGCAGCTCTCAATGTCCCCTTGTGTACCCAGAGTGTAAGGATGACTCGGAAAGTCAAAGAACACGCCAAGGTCAGCCGTCAATGTTCTGAGCGTAATATTTTGCCAAGAGCCTGCACTCCAGGCAAAGCATTTACAAAGCTCTTCCCGGGCTTCAAAGCTGTATTTGGAGGTAATTGTAGTTAGAGAGAGGCACAGCTTGAAACGCTCAGGAGTGCCGAAGCTCCTCGAGGACCGTGCCGTCGGTCGCCGTGGGGATTGGGGCATCTGTGCTGAAATTTGAGAATGTGCAAGGAGAAATGTAAAAAGTTCCTTCTGAGAGATGCGAGTCAGATGGTTTGGCCTAATGGCCTCCCATATGTTTGTCTAATGAACAGACAGCTAATTATATCACTACCAACAAAATCAACACGGGATGGAGAGTCGAATAATTTACCACTGAAGTCGTAAAAACACATGGAAGAGGCTTTAACTGCATTCACCGTTCACTTAATTACACTCACTGGCTACTTTATGTGCTCCTGTCTCATATAATATCTAAGTAAGAGTGGATGCAAAAAGGTTAGGCATCCCATTACTTTTGTCTATATTATATGGACAAAAGTATTGGGACACCTGACCATTACACCAACAGGGACTTTAATGACTGCTTTAATATGGAGTTGGTCCTCCTTTGCAGCTGCTATAATGCTCAGGACTCTGAGGGCAGCTTGTTTTTCTATAACAAACTAGATAAAACATGAATGCCCTGCAGTGGCAAATAGCTTTGGTTTTATATTTGATTTG
>JBBJLS010000001.1:44865747-44878901 GCA_037577275.1 Bryconaethiops microstoma | reverse complement strand
CTTTAATGACACTGCATTCAGATACATAGACTTTCATATGGAGTTGGTCCCCCTTTGCAGCTGCTATAATGGTTCCAACCCCCATGCTCCAGAACTATACATCCAACATCAGTAACTACTGTTGAACACGATCAAATCCTCACAGCAATGTTCCAATCATAGAGTACAGCAGCAAAGAGAGGACAGATTCCCCATTATATTCTAGATTTCAGAAGAAACTTATGTATTATGATGGACAATACAAATGCCCACAAGTCAACTATATGGACAAAAGTAACGGGACACCTGACCATTACACCAACAGTGGACTTTAATGACACTGCATTCAGATATATAGACTTTAAGAGTTGGTCCCTCTTTACAGCTGCTATAATGCTCTGGACTCTGAGTGTAATGTGTTTTTCTATAACAAACTAGATAAAACGTGAATGCCCTGCAGTAGCAAATAGTTTTGGTTTAATATTTGATTTGATTACATTAATATTTAAGTTGAGATTTACAGAAATATTTGAAATGCAGCTGTGTGACTGTGTTAAAGGGAACATCGCTGTTAAAAAGCTCCTTATTTGTTTAAAGTGTCTGTAAACCAAATGTTATTTTATTTGTTCATATAGCAATACTTTAAAAATAAAAATGCACAATACACTACTTTTGAACTAATTAGTACATTTTTCAGATAGCAGAAAACCATGAGGTTAATGGCGATTAAAAATTTTAAACGTTGCCCAGCAATAATATGCATACAGACACACAAAAACACACACATATGAATGTGTGTATGCATGTATATATATATACAAACACACACACACGTGTGTGTGTGTGTGTGTGTGGGTGTGTGTGTGTGTGTGTGTATGTATCTAGAGGATGTGTACATTGTCTGCACTCTGGTATACAACTGGTATACAGTTACAGTCTGTATTTGTCATCTTCTCCATAACTGGTCAGTTTCTCATCACAGAAATCCAAATGTTATTTGTCTGGTGGATCTTCCTGATACAGCAGTGGCACTGTGTGGTGCTGCTAGGAGTGTATCAGACACAGTGATGTTGGGGTTTTTACACACACCAGTATCCCTGCTAGTTCAAGAGTGGTCCACCACCCAAAAACCTCTGTGGTCCGAAATTGACCACTGATGAAGGGCTTGAGGATGGCAAATTTGGCCTTAACAGGCACAGCACTAGCAACTGCACCAGCAAGGTGGAACTAGAACTGGCTTTTTCTGTGTAAGAAATGTGCAATATATTGCAGACCTGCATAGTAGAATATGCAATGATTTAAAAATCTGATGAAACTATTGAGCTTTTAACTCCCTACTCAGGATCCTGTTTGGTATTTCCTGTCAGGTGTCCTGTACCTGGGTGTGATGGACAGGGTCATGTGACAGGGAAGTATGCATCTCACCGTAGTGCATCAGGCTGCCCCCTAGCGGCCAAACGGCAGAAAGACGGCTACATGAATGGCACACAGTTCACATGGAAGGCCGGGAAGACGGACGGCATGTCCTGCCCGACCCCAGGCTGTGACGGCTCGGGGCACGTCAGTGGCAGCTTCTTAACCCATCGAAGGTGTGCTTACCTTACCATTATATTATAATAAAACAGAACTCGGACTAGATAAGAAAGGGCCATTTAAAGGAACAGTTCAGTAAAAAATCAAATGTACACAATTTTCCCCTTAACTCTATGCAGTTAAGACATGCTGGGAGTTCACAGTTTGCTCCAGTTTAGACCTGGACCTGTGAAGCTAATGTTGGCAACAAACACTAGAAGTCATGAGTCACACAAATTCCTCCACCAGCACAAGGCCAAAACTCCTCTTAACCCAGTCAAACTGCATCCGGCTATTCATTCAGGTGGTGCAGACTTGTGGATGTGATTTAGGACACCGTATGACTTATTGTCAGGTATAACAATGAACAAAAGTAACAAAACACTTAAATGATGGTGTCCCCACCAGAATCCAACACCGTGTTACAGTGGCTTATAGACTTTAGATTACATTCATAATTTCCTTAAAGTCTTAATAAACATGTAACTATTGCGTGGAAAAATCGGGATTAACATTTAATTATAAGTCAAAGCAAGAGAAATTGTGAAATTTTGTGATTTTTTGTTTTTTTGTTGTTTCACAAGTGCTCTCTGGTTAACCCATAGGTTTGAGCATTAGCGTCTGCATGCACTGTTTATTGTTCCAGTAGTTCTGGTTCTGTTTGACCTTTCCTCCTCCTGCAGTCTGTCAGGTTGCCCACGTGCCACATCGGCCATGAAGAAGGCCAGACTGTCGGGAGTGGAGATGCTTACGATAAAGCAGCGGCCAAGCAATGGTAAACTCCCTCTCTCAGAATATTCACAATGCCTCAAAACCCAATTGAAAACATACTTATTTCATGTATTTATCTACTACTATCTGTTAAATTCTGCTTCTTGTTGTATGTCTGAACTATTTGTAAAACGCCCTTAAGCTTGAGAAAGACGTTATCTAAATAAAAACTTGTAAAACTTTGAGTGCATGTAATCATGAGTGGAGGTGAATATAGAAACCATGAACTGTAATCCAACAAGAAATGAAGCCCATTCCCCAAACTATTAACCAAATTTAATACACAATTTTCAAAAACATAAAAAAGAAACAATTTCAAGCCAGAGTTCACATTGAAATAAGGTCCCATGTTCCCGTTGATGTCTTCTCTAACGATCCTGACGTTTTTTGATGTGCATTGAGATTGCTAATCACAATAATGTTTTTTTTTTTCTTTTTCATTTTTGTTGTATTTTCTGTAGGTTTAGACAATGACGAGGACATTAAACAGCTGGATGAAGAAATCAAAGATTTAAATGAATCAAATTCACAGGTGGAGTCAGATATGATCAAACTTAGAACACAGGTAAAAAAAACTAAATCACAAAACACCACCACTTCACTCACTGTAGATTACAGATCTTACAACTGCCACAAGCTAAAAATGCTTCCAATTATGCAGTATATGATGGCAGCAGGGTGGATGTATGTGTTCTCTGTTAATAAAGCCAAGAACAAGCCCTTGGCTGTGTTTGCCACGGTGGGAACTGGAAGCTTAATGAAATTTCCAGTATAATGAGAGTTTTGATGCATTCGAGATGAGTCCTTTCCTCCGCTGTTTGCAGTGCTGTGTGAACGTTCATCTTTACTCATAATGTCAAACTAAATAAGTTGCGTCACACCAAAGAAATAGCGAAGATGTGGGAAAGCCAGACTCTTTTCACCGTACATCCCTAGGTAACATGCCTTTTTGTTCTGTTTCCCAGATTACCACAATGGAGTCTAATCTGAAGTCGATAGAGGAAGAAAACAAGGTGATTGAACAGCAAAATGAATCTCTCCTGCATGAGCTGGCCAACCTCAGCCAGTCACTGATTAACAGTTTAGCTAATATCCAGCTCCCTCATATGGTAAGGGCCACCATTGAGAACGGATAGCGGGCAAGTTATGGAAAGAAAAGAGCATTGCGCTGCAGCTTGTTGATTTTTCAGATCATAGCTCACTGTGGCTTCAGGCAACAGTTTAGTCTGCATGCTATATTCAGATGCAACTGCTTTAATTTACATTGCCAATGTGATGGTGCTGCGGAGACGCTGAGCAAGTCAGCCGTATGAAAAGGACACCGGTCAATCAGCATGATGAACAGTGTGATCTGATCCTCACAGAGTAAGGCAAGGTCACTGGCAGAGACTGCATGAAAGGACCAGGGTGGAAGGAAATAACCTGCAAAACTACCTGCATGCATCCAAAGGGTGGGCAATTACACAAAAAATATTACAAATATTACAGACATCGTTACAGTCAGAGTAGTTGCAAAGCTAATTATTCAGTGTTGTTGCCTCAGTGAGTAGATAATTGAAGTAAAATGAAAGGTATCTTTAACAAGTTGCAGAAAATAAAAGCAGTAGGGTAAAGTATTAATACTGAGGAATTTCTATGACTGCTTCGATAAGTAACGCTAACAGAATACAAGATCCCCATAATACTCCAAAGGAACTTAGTGCAAAAGTTCATAACCTTTTGCAATTCACAAACCTCAAAAACAGGAAGAATAAACATATGATCAAAAAGGAAATATTTTACATTATAAATATAACTAGCTAGTTATGTCACTTATTGGTCTTGAATTTTGATATTCAACAAGCCCAGTCTGGATAAAATAAATACATTATTTTTGCAAATAATTATCACAGGATTTTGATTAGAAATTTTCCACTGAAAATATGGTTCATCATTAGAATTAATCTCACCAGACCTACATATTGTAACATTGCAACTGCATAAAAATCTATGAAATTTCAGTTAGTACCCAACTTATATTGCATAGTGTCTGTTTTTCTATGATTTGGGCATAAATTAGAACCAAGGACACAATAAAAATATCAGTAGAAATGCTAAAATATATCAAAATAAAATGGGTTCATCAAAAAATTGTTTATACAGTTACTATACATTATAATTAATTACTTTAATTGGCTTGAATACATCTTTTTGGTGCACTCACTGTATTATAATAATGCTAAAATATCATCATATTGCCCACCCTTGGTGCATGCACATCTGGACACTTTAAAACCACACCCATAAACACTGGGAAGCAGTTCTGATTAGAAATTTTGTATTGCTTCATCAAGCTATCAATTCCAGCCTCTTGATTGAAAAACATGACCCATGGCCATCATAATTCCACTCTCTCTCTCTCAGTGCCCCCAAAATAGCTTGGGATTAAAATTTCTGCAGCTTCTGTCAGTGACGCATGTCAGAAACACTTGTATGTCTGCAATAAAAGGAGACGCCAGATCAGTTCTACTGGCTACCTCACATATCACATGCAATGTCACACTATTATTTGCAAAGCAAATATGTCTATATTTGAGCTTAGTTATGTAGGTGACATCACAAAAACAGCTTTCCTCCATAGCATTCATTTTGCTTTTGTTTCCTGACCTCCACAAAAAGACAACAAATGGATTAACAGCAAGTGATCATATTGAATCCCATTCCACAAAGACATATCATGGCAGTACAATGAATATACTAAATTATATAATAGTCTAATATACATCTTATAAACACGTCCTGAGCACAAACAGGTTTTTCTGCAATTCTTATATTCTGTTATATGTTTTGAACCTTGAAAAATACAGTTAAAGCTAAAACTTTTATTTGTTGTTCAAGCAGCTCATTTGAAAACCACTTGATTGGTCAGGTTTGCAATTAAGGACCTGTCACGTTTGATATACATTGCATCTGATAATGCTCATTTGGTTCTCTATCACAAAAATCAGTTTAGTGAAAACAGACTGTGGCCCTGTGACCCGATAACCCATTCAGTTTGACTGATATTCTGAAGATCTGTGGTGAGGCCTGGGTTCGTGAGATGTGTTCCTGGATCAGCTTTGAAATGCAAAAGTGTCGAAAGTCCACTGAGATGTCAGATATTCCTGCTGGACTCAGCAGTCTAACAGATCTCTGCCTTCCCCTCTAGAAACCGCCGCTACACAAAGAGCCTCCGATTAGAAATAACAGCTGTTTACAGTTGCATCAGCGAGTAAGGAAATCATTCTCATAGTCTTCTCCCTCTCCTGTCCTTTGGTTTTCCCTGCACTTCAGTCTGTCCACCAAAACTGTTTGCATGGCTCTTAAACTAATACGTTACCATCAGTTCATGTGTATCAGGCATTGCTGTGTCAAGAGAGCCGTAATGTCTTGCAGTAATATTAGCGCATGCGTGCAAATATGAATGCAATGTTCGTTGCATTCATATCCGAGACGCTCCGATCACTGATAAACTCCTCATAATGATGCAAACCATTGTGAAATGTGTTAGATGTTTTCATGAGAGGATTCATGTGATAATCAGAATAACTTCAGTTAAAGATGAGATTGATAGCAGATTCTTTTTAAAAGCAGTTTTATCTCTCATTGTTTTCCATTGCCACCATTTTGCATCATATAGATTTGGTTTTACTTAGTTAAAATGAGTCCATGACCCATTTTAATCTTCTCCATGAAAACTGAGCCGCAATCATTGGCATGCTGGTGGCCTCCTTTCTACTCACCATTTCAACAGTGAGCTTTGGGCTACGTTCACACCACCACAATGTAAATGTATCCTGGATCTTACTGAGGTCCGGTTGTGAAGTGCATATGAGTTCGCTAGTTTCGCTTTCCTTTGAAATATGTGTATATTTGTATATCTGTTTTCATGGCTATAACGTTAACATTGCTGAGTATTAAATACGTTAGAACAGAGTAGTTAAGTAAAACATCTGCCGCATAGTGTTTATGGAGTAAATGCAATGTAAATAATAACTATGATAATTAATCATACCAATGAATGGTACAGTTATGTTCCCTTATTAAATTCCCATACCGGCTCAGTCATTCTATCAGGAGGAAAGGCCACAGTTCGCCCAGTGTAGCGTGAAGGATGATCGCGGAGTAATACGAGAAAGTTGGTAGTTCACGCACTTTGCACTGAGAATGCTCCCTAAACAGAGTAAAGATTCCCATCTGGAATCAGTGTTCTCACACACACACACACAGGTCAGAGAAAACCGGAGTACTCGCGGTCCTGAAGAGATGAACAGAACAGCGGAGAGGTGATGACTAAGCACTGGTTACCGCCTTGACCTTGCCTTTTTGAGTCCGATTACATATAGTGTGTGTGACAAAATGTATTGAAGTATCCTTGAGACTTCCATCTCAGTGACAGTGGATTTTTGTAATTCCAGTTTTTTGTTCAGATTCAATCACATAGAAAACATTAATTTGATTCTCTAAATCAGGGGTTCTCAAAACTTCATATTCAAAAGGTCCAAATCTAATTTCTAAGATAAGGTCAAAGGTCCGGGACAACAAGTGATAAGCAAATCCCTTGTATGAAATTTGCTTACCACGTGCAACCAAAAGAAGTGGTGATGTTTGCCTATAATTGTTTGCTTTTCAACCTTATCCACTCTCACTTTTGACAGTAAAGTGCAATATGCACTGTAGCATTATGAAAAGATTTAATAATAATAACCTGGATTAACTTAATTACTTTTATGCCTCAACAAAGTGGCGACGGGACATAACACCTCGTTCTCCGGTGACTCTTATAATGACGCAGGTCTCTCGCTCGTGCTCGCAGGACTGCACGTGAATGCTAATGTGGATGCAAAGCCTGGGAATTGAAGCGCGGCAACTTTGCATCAAACGTTCGCCGACTGACAGCGTTGTTTCGGATAATCTCAGGCCAGGATTGCTGTAAAAATCTCAAATGTGTTTTACAAAACTAGTAATTGATTGGAACAAACACTTAATTGCATTGCCTCAATGCATTCCTAATGTGATGTGTGGACTGGTTCCGGAATGACTTGCAGTTCGGTCCAGATACTGACCAGGGTCCGGACTTGAGACGGTCTATATACACCAAGCAGCCATAACATTAAAATGCCTAATATTGTGTAGGTCCTTCCTTTGCTGCCAAATGAGCTCAGACTCATTGAGGCATGGATTCCAGAAGACCTCTGAACTATAAACCCTGTAAATTATGAATTAGGGCCTCTTTGGATTATACTAATTTGCCCAGCACATCCCACCAGTGCTCAGCCAGGTTGAGGTCTGGGGTATTTGGAGGCCAAGTCAACACCTTGTACTCTTTGTAATGTTTCTCAAATCTTTCTGAACAAAGTTTGCAGTTTGGCTGGGCCCATAATCTTGCTGAAAGTTGCCCCTGCCATTAGGGAAAACTATTGCCTTGAAGGGGTGTACTTGATCTGGAACAATGTTTAGGTCGGTGGTACATGTTAAATTAACATCCACCCAAGGACCCAAGGTTTCCCAGCAGACACTGTCCAGAGCATCACACTGCCTCTGCCAGCTCACCTTCTTCCCATAGTGCCTCCTGGTGCCATCTCTTCCTCAGGAAACCATGCACTCACTCCCGGCTAGCTCTGATGCCCACATGCAAATTGCAGCAATTTTTGGTGATGGACAAGGTCGGCATGGGCACCCTCACTGGTCTGGAGCTAACCTTTTCTCCACATGTCCCTGTGAACCTGTCGCTTGTTCACCGGTTGTCTTTTGTTAGGTACTGGCTTCTGCATAGCAAGAGCACAACACAAGGCCTGCAGTTTGGAGATACTTCAACCCATAAATTTTACCATCACAAATTAGCCCTTGTCAGAGTCACTCAGATCCTTACTCTTACCCATTTTTCCTGTTTCCAACATGCCAACTTCAAGAACTGACTGTTCACTTGCTGCCTAATGTACCCCACCCCTTGACTGGTGCCACTATGATGAGATAATCAACATTATTCACTTCACCTGGCAGTGGTTTTAATGTTGTGGTTGAAGTTGAAGGGCAGTGGTGGCTTGAATAAAAAGCGTACATTTAAATTAGTAGTTTTCTATTTTTATTTTTCAATTGTCAAAAACTGAAAATGAAGATGAATAAAAACCTAAGGCCGAAACTCACTTAAGATGTGTTATGCAAGTGACCACAGATACTTTAAGGCTTGTGCAGTATTTATTAGCAGAAAATGCAAGTTATCTGCTTCTACTATGACTCTCATAATGGTTACATAAATAAGAATCTGAGTAGATAGATAGATTCAGATTCAACATTGGACATGACTGGATTAAAGCAAAAACCAAACTCGTTCCTCTTTTACTAGATAATGTGAACATGGCCTAAGTGCATTTAAAGTGAAACAAGCATTAAAAGTGAAACAGCTACTCTGATAATGAGAGATTTTCATATTAACTACATGCCATCTACGACGGCTTCTAAAAAATGAAAAAAAGGAGGAAAACATCAGGTGTCTTATTATAAAGAATGTCCTACCTGTACACTGTCTGCAATGGATTCTATAAAACACATAGTGTTGCCATGATATTGCAGTCACAGTCTGATCCGCATGCATGCCAACCTCTTTCGTCCTGGCCTTTTCTTTCTCTCTCTTTCACAAATCATCATAATAACCATTCTACCCAGTTGATCGTTCCATATATTTCCATTTATTTCCACACATTTCCTCATATCTCTGTTGATTAAAGCTTAGGATAGCTCAAAAGAAGTAGCATCTCGTGTGTTTGTGTGTGAGTGTGAGAGTGTGAGAGTGTGTGTGTGTGTGTGTGTGTCTGTGTGTGTGTGTGTGTGTGTGTGTATACTTATCTAATCAAATCTAATCTGATCATCCCTCTGTGTTTCCCAGGACCCCATAAATGAACAGAACTTTGACGCGTACGTGACCACCCTGACTGATATGTACACGAATCAAGATCAGTACCAGAGCCCAGAGAACAAAGCCCTGCTGGAGAATATAAAACAAGCAGTACAAGGGATCCAAGTCTAGCCACTCGGCGAACTAAGAGGCTTCTAAAGTGGGAAGAAGTAGGGGAGGAGGAAAAAAAAGACATTCGCAAAAACGAGACGGAGACGTGTGGGATGCCTCGCGGTTCGCTGCTGTAATTTAGCAGACAGTGTTAAATATTCACATTATGTTCTTTTAAAAAAAAAAGTGTTATGCTTACAAATCTTCATGATTTTTAATTTCTGTTTTTATTTTTTGGTCTTGCTTTTAAAAAATATATATATATAGTTACTGGCAGAATAGTTTTTGAAAACATTCACATTTTGTACGTTTTCATATGAGCTAACATAGTGTGATGTAATGTTTCTAGCTGCTCATGTATGCACATTTTAGTGTATATTTCTGAACAGTAAGGCAGACGATATTGGATATACATTCTTTTTTAATGCTTGCCAATGAAGCATTTTAATCAAAACGAGTACATCTAAACAACGGACATGCAAAAGATATAGCTACTTTTTAAATGATCTTTTTCTCCTCATTGAATGATTTAACAGTGTGCAGATTGTTTTAAAAATATATATATTGGCTGGGCTGGGTTATATTTTTGGTCCAGAAGCCTGATGACTTTTGTTGGAAAGTGAGTCGACACCTGGGCGTGTTACCTGGACATGGTACCTGCGTGTGGCACCTGGGCATGACACCTGGGTGTGGCTCTGGGGGTGGGATCTGGGCATGTTACCTGGACATGGTACCTGGGTGTGGCACCTGGGCGTGTTACCTGGACATGGTACCTGGGTGTGGCACCTGGGCGTGTTACCTGGGTGTGGCACTTGGGCATGACACCTGGGTGTGGCTCTGGGGGTGGCACCTGGGCATGTTACCTGGATATGGTACCTGGGTGTGGCATCTGGGCGTGGTACCTGGGTGTGGCTCTGGGGGTGGCACTTGGGCGCGGTATCTGGGCGTGACACCTGGGTGTGGCTCTGGGGGTGGCACCTAGGCGTGGCACCTGGACGTTTAGGAAACGAGCAAAAAAAATGAAATCAACTTGATGTATGAATGTCACAGTTTTATTGTAAACATCACGACACGGAAACCTGATGGTGGAAGTCCCAGAACTTAGCGAAGAACGTCATCTGGCACTTAAACAAAAAAACGTACTTTGTGTTGATATTATCATCAAATCTGCATCAGCGTAATGGCAGGCACGCTTCTACAGATCACCCTGGCATCAGTGCTCATTTAGCTCAACCCTCGGAACCGTAGCTAGAATATCACACCACATCAGCAATACTTCTAACGACGCTCATGACGACGAGAGGCAATCTGGGGAAACAGTTGGGGGGCATATGCAATTTCCCATTTGTGGAAGCAAAAGCAAAAATATGCTTTTTACTCTATGTAAATGATTGATTTTTATATAAATCTTTTAATACGGAATTTTTTCAAAAAGGGGCTCTTACGCGGACATCCAATTTAGGAACTGGCCAAGATTTACGAGGTCCGTTTTTTGGGGGGGTTTTCTTCTTTTTGTTTTTTCTTTTCATGATTTTTGCACAGGGACACCTTCGTTTCCATGTTCTGATGGTTTTACATGAACTACAGCAGTGCTTGGAGCCTGAGTGGAGAAAGGAGGGTTTTGTAGAATATATATAAATATATATCTAGAAACTACGACAGCGGGACTTACAGGGTCATTGTCCCCACTTATGTGCCAGTAGATTATTTGCACTTAAAGATGTATCATTACGTGTGGTGGTGTGCAATCTCCAGGTGTCTCTTTGGCACGCGATTGGAACGAAGGGTGGCGAGGATGTGTGGGAGGGAGACTACAGGGAACCCGACTTTAAAAAAAAGAGGACGGCCTCTTTAACCAGTCGTATGAATTATTAGATTATGTCATTTAGGTATGTTTAGGATCATGGGAAAAAGAGAAATCCCCAGCAGCACTTTATGTCTATCACTATACAAGGTCATCAGAAAAGTGAATCAGAAGAATTTTATGATGATGAGAGGGGGGGAGGGGGAGGGTCACATCCCCAAGTGATGGGGCAGGGCAAGGGAGCCAAGGGTGCTGCAATACTCCAGTTTGTCTATGCGCCCCTGCTTTCTGTTCTGTTCCTGGCTGTAGCGACCACGTTAAGACCTTCGTCTATCAGAGAGCGAACGCAAAGGTGCTCGTCTTTCACTCGAACCTCATCCATTGTACAACTCCAACGTCCTCTTTTTGGGACGCCATCCTCCACGACTGCATACGCTTCTCATCACAGCATCGTGTCTGCAGCTTTTTCGCCAATATAGTAATGCTTTCAATAGAGTAATAGCTAGTATCAGTTTTTGGAATAAATTTATTGTTATCAGTACAACGGAAAAGGGATTTTAAGCACAAACATGCTGCTCATCTACTGTTGCTACATAATATCAAATGATTAAAACATTTTAAAAAGGAAAAAAAAACTAACAAAAAAAAAAAAGAAGATATCTGTGACTATTTACCTAGGGAAAAACATAAAGGTGTCACATATTAGAATGCTGAAATTTCATATGAATTATTGTGAATTCATCAGAGTTTATTTATTCTAAATTCTTCATTTCGAGGTTGTTTTGAGTAATCATCGATGAAGACAGGATTTTGTACAAACTATCGTGCTCTCTGTGGAACTGAAGTTTGATTTATTTTTGTACAACACAGCATGAATTTGTTGACCTTTTAATTTTGCTATAAATGTGTGGGATCACAAGTTGCTGTGATTTTTTTCATTTTTAAATTGTGGAATTTGTACAATTTTTTGTCATGCTGGATGTTGACACATCTTACTCTGAATAAAGAAAAACGGTGTTGCCACATTTTTGTATTGCCACTGTAATTCTAAAGGTGGATACGATAAACCCATGTAGGGAACTTTTACAGCCAATTCTGGAGGAAACAACTCCAACAAATGGGTTGAGGGTTCATTTGTCTTTAAATATTTTTCAGAAGTGCAGAACTAAGTGGTTAAGATGTAAACTCAATCAGAGTTGGTTAAATTCTAGAGAAATTCTAGAGAAAGTCAGTGGTGGTGATAGGAACCAGATGTCTGGACAGGGAGTAAAACTTTAATGTCTCCTTGAGGCAGTTTGGTTTACACACAGTAGTCCAACACAACGCAACACAAATATCATACACAACACAGTACCAGAACCATATTTCCTAGAATGGCACCAGAAATCAGGAGAGGAAAAGGGATGATAGTTCACCGTTAAAGTTTATGAAAATAGTAGCAGATAGGACAATGCGGTCTGATACATCCTTTTACAGTATTTCTGGAAGAAGGTATTTCTACGCTACTCGTGGTGGAAGGATACATGAAGAGCATTGTGAGGCAAAATAGTCCCGAAGAACTTCTTTTTCCAAATTTATCATCATCAGCATATAAAAATATGTAGAAGACATGTTGGTTCATTGGTTGTTAGCAAAGTAAAGGTCTATATTTGTATTGTAGACAATGTGACCACTGGTTCCATTCACAACCACTATAAAGTTGTTTCTCTACAACATGCTACAACTCCACATCAAACCACTGTAAATGACTCTAAACGTCTCAATGATTGAAATATGGAAAATAAAAAAATTATTTCCCTTTAATTAACATTGAGTGTAATAGATCTAGCCCAAGACCTGAACTTAACCTTAAGTTCAGTCTAAACCTAATCCTGACCACCAGCAGTTTCAGTGTCAGTAGATGCTCTACAGCAGGGGTAGGCAACTTCAGTCCTGGAGGGTCGTGGTCCAGCATGTTTTGGTGATTTCCCTGCTCAGAAACACCTGGTTCACCTCACCAGTTAA
>JBBJLS010000001.1:44836562-44854513 GCA_037577275.1 Bryconaethiops microstoma | reverse complement strand
AGAGGGAGAGAGAGAGAGAGAGAGAAGGAGAGAGAGAGAGAGAGAAAGAGAGAGAGAGAGAGAGAGAGAGAGAGAGAGAGAGAGCGAGAGAGACTCTTTTTAAATGCTTCCCAGTGAATGTTTTCCAAAAACTCTTCATGCATGATTTGTTATTATTTTGTCACTTTTGGCCTTTTGTTTTATTTTTCAAAAAGATTAGTTGTTAAAATAATCAGACACTTGATTGCTTGATTACAGTAACAGTCCTAATAGCGGCTGTTTGATTTCCAAACCCATATGGACGGTCGGGCGCACAGCTGTTTGTGTGTAGGGCTGTCACTATTGATTATATTAGTAATCAGCTAATTATAAACCTGCAGTTTATAAAATAAACATTTTACTTCATAGAATAGAAATTTGTAACTACAAACATTCTTATGATGCTCTGGTGGGGTTTTCCTCATCTTGAGTTATACACACAAAAGCAGTCTGAGCACTGACGGCTCGTGAAGAGGTCTCGTGGAGAATTTTCAGATGACTAAATGTGGCTTTAACCACATATTACCTTCATCAATCACATTGCAAACTAATTTCCTAGTTGACTCTTCAAGAACATAAATTACTTTTTTTAATCGAGTGATTGTGACAGGCCTGTTCGTTGTGGGAAGGACGGTGGGACGAGTAAGAGACCGAGCTAAGAAATGCTGGAAGCTCCTAGAGCTATGACCCCACAACAGCTGACAAGGACTTGTGTATGCATGTAAAAGAGCATTCGGTTTGATTTGCGGCCGCATTTATGACCACTTACAGCGCCGCCTCAAATAGTCAGGCACTTTAATTAGCCCCGATTTGAGTCAGGTGACTTCTGTCTCCCTCTTTCTTCAATATCCTTTTATTCAGCTCAGTCTGGTTTTCTATTTGTCTTTCTGAGCGAGCCGGTCCAGTCAGAGTGAGTAAGTGAGGAAAAGAGAAGCACTATTGTGTGGAATTTGCTGCAGTCAGGCTTTGTCAGGCGTTCGTTCTCTGCAGTACTGTGGAATGCAAAGCCAGAAAAATCCCTAAAGCTTTGCTAATTTGCACTGGGAGATTGGGGGGCCAGATAGTTATTGAAAAGAACACTCCTAGCCCTTCTCTTCCTGTGTCGCTGCTGCGGAGTGATTTCACCAGCCTGCTCTAACATTGTTACAGAGCTGAATATAAATCCAGATGCAGCCTGAGACCTTGTAAAGGACATTGTCCATGCAGTCTCATCGTGCACCGAGTGGGGGTTTCCTCTATACAGTCCACCAGAGGCGTGCTTTTTTGGACGTCATGACTTGAGGTTGCTAAATCACTCTGTCATAATTGGAAAGATCCACTGCATGATGCGTTGATGTATTAATCCCCAGAGCTGGTCCAGAGTTCTGCATATGAAACTTATTGGCTGTTTTCCCCAAGTCGGGATAATCAGTTCTTTCTCTCCTGAAATAACCCAGGACTGCACATCTGTGCGGGTTAATGGTGGGGGGGGGCGGGGGAACATCTCCCTCACCTTAATCTGATATACGAAAGTTCTCTTGAAGATCTATGGTGCTACGCGTTTAGTTGGGTGTTCCTGTTTTTGCGAAACCGTGTGGGAAGCAGCCTTGTTCTCGTTTAACTCTCGTTTAGCTTGACATCATCCATCTACGAATCCCATGATGATTCTTGGGCAGCTTAGTTTCTTGTGTGTGTGAAAGCCCAAATTATCTTTTAACTGCTGTGAATGTTCCACACATGGCAAACAAATGCTCACTGGTTTTGCTTATGTTCCTGTCTGTCATCATCTGCGTGAGATTCACAACAGTCTTCAGTCCAGTCTGCGAAAAAAAACCAGAACAAAAAACAACAGAAGAAAATAGTTTGTACTGAGCTTAGCGGGACAGGGATTGTTGCTATATGGAAAATGTTACAAGTGTAAATTGTAACTGGTTTAGTTTAGGCATCTTCAAATCAGAGCACCGACACACTGAAGCTGCAGGAACATTAAAGCTAAAAGAGCAGAGGTGCTTGAGAAATGTATGGAAGCGCTTTTAATGAACAGACAACAAGAAAAGCAATATTTACAATAAGATGTTGCTATGAAGGCATGAGAAGCTTGATGAGTCACCTCAAATATGTTATACTTATTTGAGCACAACTAGTTTCTGGGAACTCAGAGCCTCAAACCTGTTTGTTGTGGAGAATTCTGGCAGTGGATTAGACCTCTGCTGCCACTTCCCTGGTGGTCCTCTTCGAATTCTGAAGGGTCTATAGCTCCAAAACGTCCTCAGTCCCACACTTAACTCCCTGAAGCCGACTGAGCTCAACTCGGTCTGCATGTTGCCCTCACTGCTGCTTTCCATCACAAAAGAACACAGATCTTGTTAAAAAAATTAACAAAAGTGACAATCTTAACCTAAAACCCTGATGGTGATGAACGCATTTTTCTACATCCTCGCTTTGAACTGCAGTTCTAAAACTATGAAAGTATTGAAGTTCTCATTCCGATATAACAAATAATATTCAAAGCCTGTAACCAAAAACCTTGACCAGCCTTAGAACTTACGGTGCTTTCACCTTTTCAGTTTGATCCAAATCAAAACAGTAGATGTAAGAGGGTTCCCCAGACCACGGTCCAGACCAAAGGACCAAAATTTGGTCTGACCAATAGAGGTGGTTTTGGTGTGGTCTGGATCATGGTTCAGTTTGTTTGCTGGGACATTTGGACCAATTACAGAACATTGAGGGAGGCTGTCGAAGAAAAAGAACTGCAAGAGAAGTAAAAGTAAGCCCTGTTGGCAAAGGATTATTGGTAATTCAGTCTTAAAAAGAAATTAAAAGTCAACTTGAAAAAGCGCAGTAACAGAGTAAAGCCACCTGAAGATAAAGAAATGGTGGATGCGGCATGTAAAGGTGTGGGATGCCGTCTGAAAAGGAGGTGCGTCAACAAATATGAAGGACTGTTTTCGCACGTCTATAAACCAATCAGTTCCAAGCAGAAAATTGGAAAATGAAGCCAAAACTAGCCAGATCATATGTACATAATTAAGAAAAAAAACACAGACCTTGGTCTTAAAATGTGCTTTCACAACTCTGGTGGAATCTCAGTTTGCAACAATAAAGGCAAATTGTACTGCTTTTTCAGAATCATAATTCATCAATTAGTTAATGTGTCAACAAAGTAAACTGGAGTCTTTGATGTTTAATAGAATAGAATTCTACAAATGCTTGTCAAGTCAGAACTTCTAAAATCATGGAAAGTTACTACATGAAATGGTTATGATTGCGTTCCCTGATGGCTGAGAATGTTTTTTACAGTAGCTTTATGAAAAAGGTTTCACTTGCATTGCAGGGAGATATGTGCGGGCAATGTAGGGCAAAATATTTCCAAAGAAATGTCCTTTTTGATTTCCTTGTAACAATAGGTAATCCACCAGTGTATTGTTTTTATTTTGTTTGTTTTGCTTTGCGATTAAATGAAGTTAATAACTTGATTCAGGTAAGTGCACTCGAGCTGTCTCTGAATACTGCTGTTGCACCTGCACCATAGGAGTCATTGTGCTAAACAGCCTTTTATTTCCACAGAGCACTTTACTTGATTCATGTTATTTAACCCATTTTTCCATTTCTGAATTTATTTCCAGTTTGCCCTGGAATTCATGTTGTGGCGTATAGACGGTGCTGGAATTGTGTCAGTGTGTTCCATGTGTTCATTTAGCCCACACCTTTGGGGTTAAAAAACAGCTTGTAAAAATCTGCTTAAAATGATCTCTCAGCAATTTGACTGTAAAGAATCAGCTATTAAAATTCATGGTCAGTTCATCCCTACAATTTTACCATCGTCAACATCTATATTGTGTTTATATACGTCATTGGTGTGTTTGGATAGTAAATCAAATAGCTATAATGGTGCAGCTGGTGACTGGGCGGTTAGGGAGTTGCCCCTGTAATCGGAAGGCTGTGGGTTTGAATCCCAGGACTGCCAGTGTCACCACTGAGGTACCTTTGAGCAAGGCACCGTCCCCACACACTGCTCCTCAGGCGCTGCATCACTGGCTGCCCACACATTGTTCACACTGTGTGCTGTGATGTGGTACGTTTGTACGTGACTATAAGAATCTGCCTTCATTTGTAAATGTGTTGTATACGTTGCGACCCTTAGTTCCTATTACCGCCAGTGAGAAGGAATCTAATCAGAAACAGTTTAACTTTACATTTGCTCAGAAATATTTAACATTTGGTGGAATTTCACTTTATGGGGATGCTTGCAGTTTGGGAGGAAAGAAATTTTTTATGTCAAGGTTCAAGGTTACTTCATTGTCATAAGCAGCTGTGTACATAGTGTGATGAGACGTTTCTCCATGGACCACAGTGCAGCATATAGCAGCATTCAACAAAGTACAAGTTATGCCAGAGACAGAAAAAAAAAAAAGACAATATATCAGTGTAACTGTATAAACCTTCCAGAGTGACTAGTGTTACACCATAAGTATGATATTGCACAAGAGGCAGTTAGCAGCATATGACCATGGACAGTTTTCCGCCCACTTTTCAAACTCGGACCTCACAGCATCTCGATTTAGAAGTCTTCAGAGGAGAGTGAATTGTTAGCTGTACTGTCGTTCTGAACACTATCATGCTTGATGCTAGAACGGCGGAATTTCCCCCTGTGGGATCCCTTTGGCAGGCAGTGGTCCTACAAGAACTAGAGCTGCTGCATCCTGTTTCCGACTGCCGCCGCTGATTCGCTTTAGACCACGTCACATTCTTGTTCCCCAGCAGCCTATCATTTCTGTGAAGACAAGTTTGCAATGCACCATGACCTCAGGAAACCGGCTGTACGAAAGCAGGAGCTGTTAAATTCATCAGGAATCTGTTCCGAATCCAGTTGCAAGAGATGTTTGCTTTGAGTTGAGGCATAAATTTTGATGCTTTGCTCAACTGTTAACATTATAGTTACTTGAAGTTCATTGTTGCTTTGATACAATGCAGTTTATCAGACTGCTAGTGTTTTTGCACTATATGATATGGTGTAGAAGTTTAAGTGTGTTAAGACAAAATGTTGTTCCTGCCTACTCTCAGGAACCATGACGTCAAGCAATCAAACACCATGCTGTAGCAGCTGGCATCAGTTATTGGGATTGAAGGCCAGATGTAAGTGTACATCCAGATGCAAGAAAAGGGTGAAAGCCAGCTCATTATATTACTTTTTTCCATTTTGTTCATTATGTAATATGTCTCTGTGCATCGGCCTTGGATGCAAATAGATTCTGAATGGTTTCTCTGACCTTAATTGCACTAAATAATACTATAAGAATAATATTACAGGTTCTATTTCAGTTCTCTGATCATTCTGAGACTGTAATTTATGGTGTTTGCTAGGGATGCATGTGTTTGGATTTTCCCCTCCAAACACATGATTGACAGTTGGCTTCGGGTATTATTTTGACATTAGATAAGCTGTTCTAACATGGAAAATAACAGGTAAAAGCACTTGTGCTATATTTGAATACTGCTGCTACAGTCTGGCCCGTTTCAGAATTTCGGTAGCATTTCATCAGCTGATCTACTTTGAGAATTGAGAACGAGGTTTGGTGTTTCTTTACAGTGTTCTGTTATGTGTTTTGAAACAGATCCAGATTTGGGCCTGTGTGCACTACAGTGTCATCCTGGAATGTGGGAGCCTCAGTGTTGTGTTACTAGTAAAAAACTAGTAGAAGCTGGTGGAATAACTAGAAGAAGTTAGTGGAAGAGGGCATCTGAAATGGTCTCCAGAGCCTGGTGTAATCCTTACCTGACAGGATTGGCATTAAGGCTAGAGGGAGTGTCATAGAAGAAATGATGCATGTATGTTTTTGTTTTTTTTCTGGGGATCTGAATTGTCAGCTAAATTTTGTTGATTAACTAGGGGGGCAATTACTTTTTCACACAGTGTCAGTTGGTGTTGAATGACTTTTTTCCTTCAATAAATGAAATGCTCATTTAAAAACATCACACTGTGTTTATTCAGTTTGTGTTGTTTGCCTTATATGTGTGTTAAGATATGAAACTATTGTGATAAACATGCAAAAATAAAGAAACGTTTTCATGGCACTGTTCGCTAAAATGTTTTCACAGGTATATTTTAGCATATTATAAAAAGTGTATTTCAGTTTTCTATGTTTAGCCTTGACTCAGCCGCTCTGGCTTGCTCTCTGAGAGCACATGCCCTTATTAGTATTATGTGCTTTTGATTTTTGCCGTTCTGCGGCCTGGCACCTGGTTAATGAATCCAAGCTCCATTAAATCTTAAGCGCTCTGCCAAGAGAGCAAAGCTCAGGCTGCATAAACAGAGCCTGTCCGTGAAACAATGAGTGACTGCCTCTCTAAATCTAATCTCACAGGGGGTCCCTCCCAGTGTTCCACTCTAATGTGCTTTTGCCTAAAACTCTGTTAACCTCGCGGATTCATTCAGTTAACCTCAGTAATTACAAAGCTTGAATTGAGCCTCCATCGGTCTCATTGTCCCGTATCAGCTCGGGTTACTGTTTTTAATGTGCTGTATGTATGGGACTATAGTGCATGTTTTGGTTACAGTTAAAAAAAAAAAAAAAAGCTTTAAGTAGAGTCATTTAGGGTTCTTTGGCTTGACCCAAAAACCAAGGAGCCCTTCAGTGTGAAATAAAACCCTCTCGTAAATGTTCTATTAGGAGTGCCACCTGACACTGTCATATTTGGGTTTTTTGCAGCCCTTTATCCAACTTTAATGCACCTTTTAATGGGACATTTTCAAATAATTTGTGTAGTTAAATCATTTAGATTTACATTTCAGAGGTTTGATGTGATTTGATGTGTTGTGGAGAACATTACCAGTTCAGATTTCTTTGCAGCAGTGGTTTGTTTCCAGAGGTCATCAGTATATGCAATACAAATATAGTCATTTTATGTGATTTTCTGTGCTAAAAGACCAGTGAATCTATCTTCTGAGATTTCAGTTAAGTAGATGAAGTCCAAAAATTTGATTTAAAGCTTTCTTTGGACATGTTTTCCTGCATTGGGCAGCATATTCTTTACCATCACATTTAATACCTTTCTGTGAATTCAGACATCTGGTTCCATTAACCACCACTGTGAACAATTCTGATTTGCAACAGGTATTTAGAACGGAACATTTCACATCAAACCCACTCTGAACAAGTTTGTTTATGTCCTAATGATTTAATTCTGCAGAAATTTCACCTGTAAGGGTTTGAAACTACAGAATTCAAACTATTCTTCACACTAATAGTGAAATTAGACCAAATGAATTACATTGTATGTCTTGAAGGTTGTACAGAGACTTTTCTTTCTACACTCTCCAGACCCCTTGTTGAATTATGAGACCAAATGCATTGGCATAGTTTCTGTAGAGCTGGTAGAAGGTGTTTTTTAAGAACATGCGATTTGGTTCCTAACACATTTCATGTTGAATTAAACTGGTCTTGGCCAAGAAAATCAAGACAAAATGTGTTTCTAGGAAAGTGCACAATCTGTGGCAAATGGCCATTGGTCATAACCATTGGAACCATGAGTGTGTGTGTGTCTTCCTGCCAGTAGCGTCAAGAGATTCATTGAGGTAGCACATTCCAAGTTTTCTGGTCGATTTGAGAGGCAGATTGCGGCTGGGTGTGTAAAAATGCTCTCCAAATCTCGGCATGGTGGCAGTTTGACAGTCTTCAGTGTTCAATAGTAAGAATTATGCCAGAAAACCCATTCTTACCTCAATACGGTTTATAATATGAGGGTTATAATATGAGGGAATTTGACTCCATTGTTCTAAACAACCACCAGGTTATTATCACCTACTCTCTGTGGGATTAAAACGCCTGTATAATTAGGGAAAGCCGCAAATCCAGTAAGTGGCTTTCCAGTTTATATCTCCACAATCAGAGTGTAAACAACTTAATGTGTCTATTGACTCTTTCACATAGAGCTAATGAGATTTACTGTATTCGTAATCAGGCCACTTCCAGTTTCCGTCAGCACACATTCCGTCACACTTTTCCAGCACACGGACTGAAGTACATTGGGAAAATGCAGTGACTGTGTTTAAAAAGCAGTTTCCTATTACTGTAATGTGTATATTGTGAGATGGTCCTCTGTCCATAAAAGATTATTCTGTACTATAAAATAAGGATGTAATTTCAGTACATATTTATAAAACACTCTGTCTGTATCAAGGTTCTCTCACTGGCTGTGTCCATCCCTATCTGTGATTGAATTAGATAGAGAATGGCTTACGCCATGGGCACTCCTGCTCTTAAAAAACTTCTTTCTTATGAAGAGTTTATAATCTCTTTTCTTTTGTTTTATGCTGCAATGTGGGAGACGCATAAATAGTTTGACTGGAACACTTTTATTTCTTTGTATCAGACTCTGTAAAATCAGCTCTGTAAAATAATTTTATTGATTGGACTGACTTGAATCCACATCTCAGGCCCTGGCTGCTAACGTGACTTACTCGTAGACTTAGGAACTCGTAGTGAACCTCAAAAAAAAATTTCACCCCTTTTAGCACATTATTTCACCCCTGCTGTGCATGCATGTGTGTTTTATTAACATACTAACGTAAATATATTATCATTAATATGTTGTTAGAGGTAACAAAGTATTTGGCTTTGGTGCAACAACGAAATGATCGGTTTGAGACAATGGCGTATTGTATCAAATTTTAAACTTTCTATATCATTCCACTCCTATTGTGAAATGAATCAAAATCTCGTTTCATAATTTCACTAACTTGGACTATGGTTGACCAAACCTTATCTCCATTTTTGTCATGTTTCATATAAATCCTGATGTAATAATTCCATAACGAATAGACCAAAACAAATGGTCCAAAACTACTTCGGGAAAAAAAGGCTTTACATTGACTTAAATTCAAATTAAGAGTTGATTTTTTTCATTTTTTTTTTCTGAAAGGTTTCTTTTGGAGATATAATGCTTCTGTTCCAACAGAAACTATATATCATGTTCTGAAAGTGAAGTGTGTCTGCCAAAGAGAAGGATGATTGATATTTTAGCAGCTTTCTAACTTTTATACAGTATAAGTCTATTAACGACTCGTATACTGAGAATTACAGCCATGCTGCGATGGATTAGTGGGCCTGTTGTTGGAATTTGTTGTTTTGAGTGGCCTCATGTTCTCAGTGGCTTCCTCTCCCGATAAGCCCCTACAGACAGCACTGCATGGTTTCTTGAATAGGAAAATCTACTCTGATTGCAAACAATACTGCATTGTCTTTAGGCCACATTTAACCCATGTTAACAGTCATTTGGGTCAAATCCAGCTCCCTCTTCATCTTGCCTATACAGTACAGTAACAGCACCATCAGATGTATTGTGGCTGTCCATTTTTAGTACAAATTCCGGAACATTCCACTGATTATCTGTGTAGTTCTCTCTCTCTTCATATAAAAGCAAAAGTAGTTTGTGTTCGTTGCCAAGATTGTGCCTCTTTTTCTGTCACTCACAGGAAAAGACAAAGAATATCTCTTGAATATAGACAGAACATCAGACTGCAAATTCCAATAAATCCATTACTTTGTCCTTTGCATTTATAAAATAGGGGAAGATCAGACATTCCTGATATTTAAGGAGCATTCCATTCAATGTTCCTAATTTAATAATATCCAACTTTGAGAACATTTACTGAATGAGCCATCAGTGAAGTACTGATAGGGGTAGGTATGAACCAAGGGAAACTATATATTTGTTCTATAAGACAGGACAATAGTCACATAGCCTTCTCAGTTTTTAATATTTTAATGACTATTCAACTATTTGAAAATTGTGACCCATCCCTACCAACTATACACTGCATTTTCACTCTGTGCACACTGCCATGTCTTCATTAGGCCTGTGTACCCACCTTTGTGTTTCAAATCGAAGCACTTGGTACCCTACAAAACGCGAGCTGCGAGTAAAAACCAAATAGAACATTTTATTCTTTATATCTTCACTGTCAGAACAAAACATCTCATTTTTAATTGTTTGAGATTTGAAAATATGTCTGATTTTTTTCATTGTCAGTATGTTGGGTTTTTTTTCTAGATTTTTCTGACAATAATTTGACCCTGACACTCTGATGCAGTTTCAGAAAGATCACCTTGTTTTGCTGAAGTTCGAGTCTGACAGTTGTGAAGAGCAGGGAGAACCTATTCAAGCAAGTCCAAACAGTCAGAGATACTTGTCCAGTTGGCTGAATAGTTTCCATGTTATGGTGCAGGCTCTCTGTTGTGCTGCTGAAAGCTTGGCCTGAAGCTACATAGGAGGCCTTGTGGAATCCAGCCTGCCCGTGTCTGAGCTTGTCGCAGCTCACAGTGGTCTTAACGGGCCCGGTGCCTGCAAGCAGCCCATCTGTAGACAGGAGGGGGAGAATAGAAAGAGAATAGAAGGAGAATACATTCATAATAAAGAGACCAATGGTGGAATAGAGAGGCTTCCTGAATTAATACATGCTATTATGAATCTCCTTCTCTTTTCTGTCTTTTCTCTTTATTATAAATGCGTTTTCTTTCTTTTCAATATACGAAGCTGTGAATTGGTCTGGCCTTGTTTGCAGAATGAGTCTATAGTGGACCTGTTTTTATGAAGCCCTCATGAATAAGAAAGGCCATCAGACCTTTGGTGTCTAACCTCTGTAAACAGACGGCTCAGATCGTTTCAGTTTCTCTTTAGAAATTCATCTGTTATGGTTTATATAGTGATTCAGCCATCTAATGACCTCACTTGGATAAATCATCTGTTGTGTGTTAATTGGTTCAGTATTCTGTCTGTAAAGAACCTTATGGGGTTCTACCAAGAGCAGCGGAATTGCAGACTACTGACTCACCCTACGTGTGAAATGATTCTACGTGTTTGGGCTCTATGCTCTTTTCCCAAATCTGATTATTGTTTTGTTTTTAATACACTGACTGGAATAGGAAATGAAAGTTTTCCTCATTCTATTTTAGCCCATTAGGTAGAATCAGTCAATATACATATAGGAGCGGTTTCCCAGATAGGGATTAAGCGTAGTCCTGCACTAAACAATATAATGAATGGAGATTTTCCATTGAAAGAGAAATATAGTCTAGGACTAGTCTTAATCCCCGTCTGGGAAACTGGGCCATAGTGTTTTTTCTCTAATCCTGGTAGTCAAAACAACACCAGGGTTTCCGTACAAGTTTAGTAATACAGGGAACTGTAAATACGCATATTGAGTGTTTCATAGGGGGCGATATTTGAAATACAATTAATATTTTAAAGTTTTTGTTCATTCAGTTTTAAAAATTAAGGCTGGAACTTTTAGAACTAGTAATTAGTGTGACACATTATCATAAATTCTGGGCACAATATCGATGATTGAGTGTATATTTTAGAAACTCTAATATTTATATAAATGTAAATATTTATGAATTTGCATTTCATGATGAGATGAGATTTATATTTATGTATTTATTTATTTGTTTGTTTGTTTATTTACATGTTTCATTGTATTGTATTGCATAATGTGTGAGTTCCAATGTCCAGCCTTAAATATAACCACTGTTTATATATTTAGTGTTTCAAAAGATGATAGTAAATGGCCTGATCATATTTTGTTAGTGAAAGTCTGTAATGTTTGTTGCAGTATCATTAAAAGCCCTATAGTTGCAGGTCTTAATACTTCTATTACTATTTAGACATTTAATGTCTTCACAAAGCTGTTTTCCCCAAGTGTTATTATTTATGCACGTTTATCATTACTGTATGTTTGTATCTTTTTTTTAACAGAGACCTGAGGTTTAACAAAATTAAGGAGTTGCAGCCAGGCTCTTTTAGACGACTGAAGAACCTCAACACACTGTAAGTTTCTCTCTGCTCCATTAGTCTGCCTCTTTTTTTCATATGCTGACAAACTTTTATGAGTGTACTGTTAAAAGTGTTTACTTTGACACTGCGCTCTCCTCTGCCTCTCTCAGCTGCAGCCCACACACACAGGTCACCTCATAATCAGCGCAGAATGTATTTTTCATCCTCTTTAAGTCCTTTATCCATCACACAGCTGGTCTAACACTATGTTACTCCCACTGAGTGCTCTCACTGAACCGCTTTCTGTCCAACGATGAAAACGTTTAAACCACTCATTTTTAATACAAATGTGAATAAATAATGGTAATAGTAATAGAATAAATGTATATTACTATCAAAGTGAACATCTAGAGGAACTTTATTTTATGTCATGCTTTAAGGCCACTGGCACACTTTTACGTAGCACATTATCATACACAGTTCATTCAGTGCTCTTCACAGAAAAATAAAGACAAAGTGAGCAATACAAATAAGCTATAAAATCAGTCTAGAAAGATAAAAGTACATTTTGAATAAGTAAAAAAAAAAGTTAAGAAAGCAATATAATGTATTACTATGCAGCCAAAAGTGCATGATTTTTTGTGTAGTGTTACAGAGTAGTAATACAAATAGAAGCAACTGATTAATTGAAGATAGCAGATAATCAAGTGGGCAGCATGAAAACTAAATGGCATTTCACTCTGTTTACTTCACATCTGGGCACCATTAGTTCACCAGCTACTGCCAAACTAAGAGACCTGTCAGACGTCTGTTCATCAAACATTTCAGAGATATATTTAGGGACCAAAACATTGAGTATCTGATTGGAAACCAGTGTAGGTACATAACGATTGAAGTAATGTGCTCCCTGATTATTATGTTTTTTTAGAATTCTAGCAGCAGCATTTTGAATAAGCTATAGTTTGTCCATAGATAATTAAGCTGTGATCTTTTTGGGGAGGCAAGTGAGAAGAGTTCTTGCAATAGTCAACCCTGCAGGATATAAAGACATGAATAAGTTTACCCTCATCTTGTTTTGACGCAAAATCTCTAAGCTTAGCTATGGTCTTGAGATGCCAGACTGATTTTTTAACCTCATCACAGAAGCTAAGATTCCCATCCATGGTTTCGTCCAGTTTTTCAGGGTTATAGGGCCTTTAGTGCCCTAGTTTCCAGATATGTTACCTTCAATCTTTGTTTCCACACAGAACTATCTCTGTCTTCTCTTTATTTAACTAAAGGACGTTTTGTTACATCCAGCTGTGTATTTTTTCAAGGTAAAGATACAATGAGTGAAAGAGCGAGGCAGGTATGAGTGTCGTCTGCATAGCTATGATAAACCTTGTGCTTGAATCTGGCTGAGAGGAAGCTTGTGTAAGTTGAACAGTACATTATTCCATGCAGCCAGATTTGTGCTCGGACAAAGAGAGAAGAAAGAAGAATGGAGATATTTAGACAAAAGACGTTTAGATAGATGCATTGTATAGAAAACATGGACTACATTTTCCATTTGCTGGCCCCTTGTTTTGACCACAGTGTGCTCTTAGTGCAGCTTCAGTTTATCTCCACAGAAACAAACGTACTGCTGATGCAAAGGACAAGCATAAATTCACCCAAAAATGTACTCATTTTCTGAGCCGTTAATCCTAATCAGGGTCAGAAGGTGTGCTGGAGTCTATCCCATTGCTCATACCCTGAACAGTTCGCCAGTCTATCACTGGGCAGAAATACAGACAAACACGTGCACAAAACACAGTTCACCCAGATATAAAATTGCCAACATTACTGTCTTGGTTACAAATATACATCTTTTTTCAGTCTCCTTTAATGTGTGTCTTCATCAAACTTCTATTTGCGTTTTATGCATTTTCTGTGTGATGCTGAGATCTATAATGGCACATTATTTGAATGTGTTTCACCTTGCGTCCACGTTTTGGTAGTTTTCACTGTAGAAATCATAAAGAATCCAAGTTTAACATTGTCTAAAACACTTTTAAAAATATAGATATTGGCATTGGTATCTGATTATTAAACTACTTGGTTCTACTTGGAGATTAAAAAATGACATTGGAGCAATTGACCGTAGTTTTTTGGTTTGCCTGAGGTGAGGCTGTGAAAAGCATATACTGACAAAAAATGGTTCTAATTCTGACTGGTTTGTTGACATCAGCCTTTTTCCATCATTGTGCCACCTAACCAGAGCCAGTGCATGACATTTTCCCTCAAGGGGACCCCAATTTTTTTGCCAATAGGTGATGCGGAGGGGGGGTTTGATCTCTAAATCAAAAGGACTAACACCTTGTTGCTAAACCCTTAAGTAGATTAACTAAAAAAGCTGACCACCCTGTTAACCATATTTTTTCTTATAATCTTGTTTCAGATATTCAGACAATATCCATTTCCCCAAACCAAATGAATCCCCTTAATGTAGTTTGCCCCTTAATCTGTTCATGAGGTGAATTGAAGAGCTGGATTGTGGCTAAATCTGAATTGGAATGTGGCTAAATCTGTTTGCAATAGGTGGCAGAACTTTTTCGTAGGTTAAAGAAATGTGTGTTTTGCTCAAAAAGTGTTGTTTGACAGACTCTCTGATGTATGACTCATCTGTATAACCCCCAGTTTACGTTGCTTATACTGTTCCTGTTTTTTCTTCCACCAAAAGCCTTTTAAACAACAACCACATACGAAGAATCCCAAGAGACGCTTTTGAAGACTTGGAAAACCTGAAATATCTGTGAGTTTACATCTGCGTTCCTTCTAATGATAATCTTCTGACAGATTTTTCGAGGAGAGTTTGCGATGTTCCACGGAGTTTTGCAACATTAATATCAAAACGGCATGAACAGCCGTTCAGGGGGAAACTACCTAATAATCCTCATTTGTCACTTGATAGAAATCTAAATTCCTCTCCAGCTTTTAAATCTAGACTCTTGACTACCATTGTTTGGGAAAGAAAGCAAATCTCAGACGTATTATGAGACTTAATTGCCTGTGCTGTGAATTTATGTGTCTGAAAGTAGTCACCTAAAGGCAAGTCTGAGAGGGGAGGCAGCTTGAATAGCAGCCTTTTGCACAGTCCCTGCTTTTGTTAGTCACAGATCCATTAGGAAACCTCAGGATTCAGCTGCGCTGCTGAGTTCTGTCTGTGTTTACGTTTACATACAGTCAGTATGTCTGAAATGTCTGCTTTCATTCTCTTTAATTTAACACCTGCTTTTCCTCACTTAACCTCCTGATGCATCTGTAGACGTACTGAAGTCGGTTAGTTACATGATTAATGTGAACTCAACCTAATTTCAGTTCAACTACAGATTACTGCATTAGGGTGGACTATAATGTGATGTCACGCTACCTCAAAATGTTCACAATACACAATACATCATATATATATATATCAGAAATTTTCAAAAATCGAATTCGTTTTTCTCACATCTGATTAGTTGGAATGGATAAAGGAGACTAATGGCGCCTCATTTCAAAAACACAGTCAGTAAATACAAATACACATTACACTGTACTGCAAATTCAAATAAAGCTAAAATAATGCTCTGCTTGTAATGAAATATGCTATATTCTGCAGTTTTGAAAAAAATTCATTACGGGATATATTTGAAGTTCACAATTTACACTTTAAGACTATTGACAAAAAAGTAAATACTAAATAAATTCTTCTTAGAGATTTCATGGTCATTAATGACATTTATTGATAAGATAAGTAGCATTCGCAGCCCTAGGATTTCTGAATGTGCCCCTGCTAGTTCTTGTTTCATCCAAGGTTTTAAATCCCAGAAAAACAAAATTTGTTGTATTTTTTTCCCATAGTTCGCACCTTTCATGTTTCATTCCTATGATGCTTTAATTCATACCAAAACCTCAGGAAACAGAAACATCTTCCATCAGTTAAGAATGACACATCATGGTCTATTCAGCCTCAGGTCACTAACCACAAACATTACACCCTAGTGTCACTTCCAGCACTGTGCTGAGTGGCGAGTGTTGTGCGGCGAGGGGGAGGGGCGGTGGTCCCTGAGGGTGCTCCTGTCTCCGTCTGCCTTTAAGTGTCCTGTAATTGTAGTGGTGATTAAACATGTTACGGCTGAGTATAATTAGTGAGCATGCTGCTTTCAAAGGGACCAGAGCTTCATCCTGGGTCTGTCCTGAGTCATCTCACGGCTGACCCCATAGACCTTAGCGCACACACTCTAACATCAGTGAACCTCACCTGTGTTACCTCCTCAACACTGTAGAGCGGCTACTCAGGTCCGGTCTGCCGTGTATAAATGGCCCTGTTGAGTTGAGTCGAGGCAGATTCATTTTGAAAACTGAACCGGCTTTAGAAGTTTGCAGAAGCCCGTGTAACCCTGCTGGGTCCTTTAACGCCTTAAACTGACTTTATTTAAAGGGCCTGTATCATAGAAAATCTAAATTAGTTGTTTGCTATGATTGATACTGATAAATGTCATACAATTATATCTCATAAATTCAAATGTAAACTGCAAAATGTTGATGAGTATAGAGTGTAAACAATACATATTCAAAGAATTTAACCATTCACCCAGTTCTACTGGTTTCAAAGATCTTGTATTTTTTCTTTTTGTTTCTAAGACCTAAAATAAAAGAAATTTGGCATTTTTTCTTCTTTATGGTCATTTGCATGTAATGCCATTTTTTTTTAACCCCAGTAGTGTTTTTTTATTATGAAATGTTTTTTTAGTATACAATAACTTTGGTTCTACGTGACATAGAAACCAAACAAAGCTCATTATGACGTCGGACACCTCGAGCATCAACACAAACCAGGGGAAGTTCCATATGAGGAACTGTTTTGCTGTATGACAATGATTTACCACTTGTTACGCTCCCGGGACGGATCCATTCTAAGGGTTAATTCAGCAAGTAAATAGAAGAATTTGGTCAAAACGTGTTTTCTCTAATGATAAGATACAGGAAGTGGCCCCTTTAAGATGTCTAGATAAGATATCAGTTCTCCATGGAGCTGGCTGTGGGGGAAAATGACTGATTACACTGCTCTCAGATACTCCCCTCTAACTTACTGGTAGCCAAGCTTTTAGCAGAAATGTTTGACGTAGACAGACACTGGTGTGTCAGTTATTTATGAGTTTTATCATTAATTTTTAGGTTACCATAAAGGTGGTTTAACTTGTGTTTTCTAAACCAGCACTCAACTCTGAACACGCAGAATTGATGCCAGCTTGTTGATGCTGTGGGTCCAGCTGCTGGAAACTGCATGTTTGCATATGAAATTAATGTTTACATGAAATTTACATTTTAGATTTTACATTCATTTCTGTGTTAAATATTAAACTTGGAAAACCTGGCTTTTTATGATGACTTTCCCTTTTCCCTTGACTAAAGTACTATTTGGATGGGATTAATTCTCTATGGAGAAGTGAGGTAATGTCATTTTACCACTGAACATGAAAGTTTATACAGTTTTGCACAGGATAAGACATCACTATAAATGACAGAGATTTGAGTGGCTACACGATTTACGTACTGACTTCATCCCCTAAAAAAAGCTGAAAATCCTTGTTGAGTGGAAATTAGATTACATTTTATGAAACCTGCTAAAATCGTTCCTGGACTAACTGGCTCACTCGTGAATTCACGCATGACTGAAATCACAGAGAAATTGAAAAAATGACATTAACTCTGAGCCCGTGTTAAACTGGTCTCGTTTCAATAGTGCTTAAATGAATGCATCATGCACTCTGCTGCTCAGAGTCTTTCAACAGTCGCCCTGGTGTATAGTCTGTATTTGTGTTTAAAACGTGGGAAATGCAGTCATCTAAGTCTCCAAATCTGCAATGCTGGAGGTTGCAAGAGCGTTTAGATTACATGACTAAACTCTGAACAGCTGACCGCCCCAAACCCCCCACAGTCCCAGAGGGGGGACTCCTAGCACTCGATTCCTGTTTCCCATGGATCATCTTTACCCGCACTGAGCTGTGATGTGGGGAACTTGAATGTTTGTGTGTGTGTGTGTGTGTGTGTGTGTGTGTGTGTGTGTGGGTGCGTGCGTGTGTGTGTGTGTGTGTGTGTGTGTGTGTGTGTGTGTGTGTGTGTGTATGTGTACAATGTGTACTACATTCTACTTTAGCAGCCAGATCTTACTTTCA
>JBBJLS010000001.1:44809158-44828947 GCA_037577275.1 Bryconaethiops microstoma | reverse complement strand
CAGTAAACTCTGATTTCAGTAAATATAACCGGTGTAAAACAGTCTAGAACCGGTGTTTGTTCTCCTACACGCTCGCCATTTGCTGCTCTTTCTCTCGACGTGCCGCCGCTCAGCCACTCTCCGGAGCCCCTCCCTCTGCGGGTTTACCCCACCCACTTGTGGGTGGAGACTATCCTGAAGGATCTCCGGGATTTTTCCGTTTGTTTTTCAAACAGTCCATCTGTTTGTGGTGTAAAATGTCATTAACAATAATCAGCACTTAAAAGCTGCTTTCATATTTGGTTATATTTATGATTTTGAGGGAACTCTCTCAACATACAAAATTCAAATGAATATATAATATAATCTTATAATAATTTAGTACAAACTTACTAAATTATTATAAGATTATTAAATTACAGAAGTTATTATAGTATGTAGGTCACAGAGTGTGTTACGAATTCTGGCATGCTCGACAGCAGAGATCTTCTAAAGCAATGAATTCTAGTATTTTGTAACTGCAATATACACTTTGGCACGTTGTTAAAGAATTTTGTCATCATTTTAAAAACAGATGGAGTCAGTGTGTTTGAAGAGGCATGGTGCTTTTGTTGTTTTGGTCTGCATAATGACTTGTGTTTTCAAGTGGATACAAACCTGTCCTGGGCAGTGTTTTTAGTTGTACACCCTCTCATGGTTCTCAGCATGCGATTTCTTTTGTGTCTTTTACACAACTGGGCCTTTTTTTCCCTTTTTGATTTTTGTTCAGTATTCGTTCTCTGTTGTCTCACTGTTTATCATTTATTGTTTGAATGTGTCTGTGCTATCCGGCAAACAAGCACCTTCTTAATCACAAGTAGCACTGTTGGTAATATATGTGATTGGGGTGCTAGCTATTAGGTGGAATTGGACTAAAAAATTACTACAGCTCTTTGCAAGGTCTCCCTAAAAAGGTAGTGGAAGGCAAAGTAGTTTTTTGCATTAAAAAGTATTATCTCTGCTCAGAATACTGTGATGAATTGGCTGGGATTTCAGATGAAACATTTTCAGCCGGTCTTATTGATATTAAATGGAGTGAGAAACCACCACAAACCTGTTTCTATTGTAGGAATCCTAAAGTGAACTGAAGCCGTGGCCGAGAAGCAGGTTCTGCTTCTGCTGCAGCTCTGCAGGCGGTGTTGGTACACGCTGTAATGGATGTAATGGCATTAGTGCTGGGTAAACCCCTACATTTGGCACACAGGGGATGTCAACATGTCCACAGTCACTGTTGGTCTGGTGTTGAGCCGAGACATTATGGTTGCCCTGTCAGACAGCCAAGGGAGCCCTGCGGCAGAAACAGAAGCTTTGTCCAGCTGGCATGGACATCATCATCATCAACCAACCCGCCAGCCTTCTATGGAGTGATTCTTTCAGGAGCCTTCTTGCACTCTGAAAACTAGAGGGTCCTCGATAGGCATACGATAGGAAAACCGTTTTTTACATTCTGACAATGTTATTCATGCACATGTCATTTATGAGAGTAATTCTTTTTTTAAAATCATCCATTGACAGGTTCTTTACAGAACTAAAAGTGGTTCTTTTATGGTGTCGTCCCGAAGAATCAATATTTTTAAGTGTAGCCCAACTCTACTAAATTTTTCTTTTCTTCTTGTCTGCTCTCCATCCCTGGCCCCTCTCTACTCCCCATTTTTTGTTGACCTTCCCCCAACCCCCCATTGCCGCTCTTCTGTCTGTAGAGGTGCCCCGGATCACGTCCGAGCCACAGGATGTGGACGTGACGTCAGGGAACACTGTGTACTTCACGTGCCGGGCTGAGGGCAATCCCAAACCCCAGATCATCTGGCTGAGAAACAAGTAAGAGCTGCCGTTAGCCTATTATTTACATAATTTAACCCTTTCATGAATGGGAGTTTCACACTTCACGTGCTAAGAACTGAGCGCTTATTTTAAAAATGCTGCACAAAATTTTAACTCAAATGAATAAATTAATAAAAGTAAATACTACATTAATAAAAACATCACTTTGTATTGAGCCACTGTTGTGACAAATACATTGTAATTTTATACAGGAAGGAAAGAATGTTTTATGAACATTCATTAAATTACAATTAAATTCATTTGGCAGACATTTTTATCCAAAGCCTCTTACAATTTTATGTGGAAAAACTTATTCCGCACAGTTTTGGACCATTTCTAGAGGTCCATTCATCATGAAAAGATCACACAATGTGAGGGGCACCTAGCATTTTTAAATAAGACAAAACATTTTTGACATGATGGCACACACACTACACACACATGGTTTACAAAGGTAGCCTCATCAACTTTTATCCTCCTTTGCTTTTCCAGCAATGCCCTAGACATGCGAGATGACTCCCGTCTGAATCTTCTGGAAGACGGCACCCTGATGATTCAGGACACGAGGGAGACGGACCAGGGCGTCTATCAGTGCATGGCCAAAAATGTTGCTGGAGAGGTCAAAACCGGAGAGGTCACCTTGCGCTACTTCGGCACTCCATGTGAGCCCCCTTTTCCTCTGCCTGAGGCTCTGCTTCCAGTCTCCGTGATAAACTGAGAGGCCTTAGAGTTTCTGGCTTCCAGTTTAGATGCTGAGATCTACCAGATGTTCAGAATTTCCTGTTTGTGCCTTCGGCATCACTGTATATGCTTCACTGTTGTCTCATGTAGGTCATAATCTAAGTCTGAACAAAGTTTCCCAAATGTCAATCTGCCAAGTCTAAGGTTGAGAGAACTTTGACTTTGACTGTGTTCACATTATAAGTCTTACTGCTCAGATGCATTGAAGACTGGTCATAAAACTTAATTGGATGGCAAACCTATCAATAACTAATAGATAATAATGCCTGTCAATAGCTCACACAATAAAGCACCACATTAGAGCCCCTTCCTCACATCAACAATGAACTGATAAGCTGTTTACGTGTCATTTCAAATTGTTTAAATGCTTATTTGTACCATTATCTAAGGAAAGCAAGCTCACTCAGATGTCACACTATATTTCACAGCACCATTGCTTTTTATTAGTAGAGCATGAACAGAACAGGACCTGATTTAAGGACCAAACTGCTTCTGAAGAAATGTATTGATAATCAATAAGTAAAAGTATTTTACCTAATGTCTCTTACAGACAGTTAAACAAACTTAAAATGTCTGTGTACAGCTGCTAAAGCAACACTATTTGTTTGGGTCTAATACAGCAGGCGGAAGGGCCAATTTGGACGTCACAGACTTGAAAAAAAATAAGCCCAAACACACAATGAATCTAGAATAGTGTTTCACAACATTGTACATAGTAGCAATCCCAGATAGACCGTATGAATCTGCAGGTTGAGCTAGTTGTAAATCAGCCCCATCTTACCAAATTCATATCTTTCTTGCAACCTTTTGATGGTGTCAAATCTTTGTACCTCCATTTATTTCACATTTTTTCTTTTTTCTTCATTTTTTTGGAAAAATCAGTTGCCATCTATTCTTGGCCAAAATGTCATGATGAACAGACAAATAGAAATGGTTTAAAATGGATATATGAGGTTTTGTTCCAACAATGAAAATATGCAATAAAATGTCATGGAAAATAAGTGGATAAATACATAAATACCTCTCATTATGGGTGCTCTTGGTTATGCATCTGGTCAAGTAACACATTGAAAATCTGAAAAGGTTAGATTTTTGTGTTTGAAAATAAAATCTGCATCAAATTTGGGGAAAGTTAGATTTGTGGCAGTTAATTGCCTTGTTACATGAAATAAATTATTTCCACACTTGTATCTGAACCTAATTAGCAACAGCTGCTGTGAAGATTTGCTTCCTGTGATTTTTGCCTTGTTTTCACTTCTTGACTTTCGGTAGCCAAAAAGAAAATGCTTTCCTCTGCTTTGTAACCCCACGCAGCTCGGCCCAGTTTTGTGATCCAGCCCCAGAACACGGAGGTGCTGGTTGGAGAGAGCGTGACTCTCGAGTGCAGCGCTACGGGTCAGCCTCACCCACGGGTGTCGTGGACCAGAGGAGACCGCAGCCCATTGCCCAGCGATGCCCGCATCAACATCACCCCCTCGGGGGGTCTCTACATCCAGAACGTTAACCAGGCAGATGGGGGCCAGTACACCTGCTTCGCCAGCAACAACGTGGACACCATTCACGCCACTGCGTACATCATAGTGCAGGGTAAGATCGACGTCTTGAAAAAGCACAAGTCATTTTTTTCAATCAAGAAAGGATATTATTAGAGTTGGTGTAAAATAATATAATAATTAACATCAGATAATTAACATCAATGTTCTTGTAATATGTTATTTTTGTTAAAGTTGTGCTGAAGTGCTGTGCATCAGTGGGAACATATAGGCCACAAGATAAACGAAAATAAAGAAAACAACAAAGGTTCAACTCTGTTTACTCTCTCACTACTAAAACTACTGCTGATTTGGTCTTACTATAAATCAGTTGCACCTCTCTGTGTATGTTTCTCCCCCAGCTGTCCCCCAGTTCACAGTGACGCCTCAGGACCAGTCTGTACTGGAAGGTCATACAGTGGACTTTCACTGTGAGGCCACAGGCTACCCTCAGCCGGTCATAGCCTGGACACGGAGCGGTGAGTGTGATGAATTGATGGACTTAGAGTATACTTAGTTGTATAAAGGAATTTCCAGCAGTTGTTACTGATATTTTTGCTGGACATTTGAGTTCTACTGGACATTTTTTTTGTATGTAAATGCATCATTTAATAATGCATTTTTAAAACATAGTATTTAACTTTATTCAGTCGATGCATTACCAGGATTGAATCTGACTTTTTTACTATTGCATGGCAAAAATGTAAAGCAAGGTTTAATCAAGCCTGAACTGAACAAAATGTATTATCAAATATAATAATAATATTACCAATCTAATGAAGTCTTTTCTTATTCTGTCACAGGCAGCCCTCTCCCAAATGACCGGCGCCACGTGGTCCTGTCCACTGGTACCCTTCGGATCTCCCGGGTGGCCCCTCATGACCAGAGCCAGTACGAGTGCCAGGCCGTGAGCCCTGTTGGCTCAGTTAGAGCAGCTGTACAGCTTAACATTCAGCAAAGAGGTAAATATATTCCTTAACCCTGAAGTCTTCCATCAGGACTTTTGATAGGAAATACCACTATATTTACTAATATTTACATGACCTTGAGCACACATTATGCATCATGGGATCTCTTTAACAGAAATTCTGGGGGATTTTTTTTACTTGCAGACCCTTTTCACTTGCTTGTTGATTTATTCATACAAGCGGAAGTTTTAGGCAGATTGCAGACACTCAGGATACTCAAGATATAGCAGATATCAAGAGTGACAGTCTAATCATGTTTCAGATGAAGTTTTTTCACAAGGGAGGATTAAATACAGTCTTTATTACTAATTAGCTAGCAGATTTGAAGCCTCATTTACAAAATACAAGGTCATAAACCCATTGACCTCTAAGCAGGGTCTCAATGTTGGCTTGTCCAGGCAACAGTTAAAACAAAAATAATTTTTCATTGTTTGTTCTAGATGGTTTCATGAAAATAGGTTAGGGTTAAGGCTCTTATGCTTCGTATCACTCCAGTATCTACTGTAAGGTAGATAGTATATTGTTTGTTATTGCCTCTTTTCTCTCTGATTTAGCAAATCACACTCTTTGCAATGAAAATGAAGAAACTTTATCACAATCGCACTTAAAGAGTTTGTACAGCCTCGAACAAGTCAGAGTTGGCAGAGGTCAAATCTTCGTAGGTGTTTGGTTCGGCACTAGTGGGGGGTTGCCAGAAAGTGATGTGGCTCCAGAAAACCAAGCCAACTCACAAGCTCTATTCTCTTGCAAAGTATTTCTTGAAGAATGGCCGTATGAAACACAATCTTTATACACCGCAATCAAGAGAACGGGAGGGTTTCAGCCACCCATGGGGTCTGTCTATGTATGTGCCTGGTTTTAGGTAAATTTAGGTAAATGTTACGTAAAGTCCTACTCTCACCACTGATGTGCCGTTCAGTTTCAAAAGATGTGAGACAGAAGATCAAGATCAAAATCAAGAAGATCAGTCTTGTCCTAGCCATATTTAACTAGACAGTGGAATACTGCCTCTGTGCAAGATGCAAGAGATACAATTAAATAAGATAAAGACAACATATAATTGTGCAGGACAACACTGTATACAATATGATAACTATGCCAACAGAATAAGAGCCTTTTCTATGTGCCAGTTTGCTTGTGAGTCTTCATATGCAGTAAGATAGAAGACCAAATTATTGGGTCTGCCAAAACTGCACTGACTGTGTCCAATTCCACCCACTTATTTCCTACTGACCGAGCCTCATGACTCATGCAAATTCACAGAATTTAGTTTCCCATGCTCTGAGGTGAATGAACAGCGAAACAAACTCTGCTTCTTGTGCATTTTCCTTAAAAAAACATAATTGTAATAATGTAACCATGTATCCTAATAATGTGATAATGTTTCTTAATTACAGTCTCACTTTGCATTTACTGTACCACATCTGATCAGAGCAGAAAGTTTTCACATGCCAGGCTTGTTCCAGGATTGGTGCTAGGAGTCACTGACCTGCACCAGAGCAAAGGGTATTACTTGGTGGAATACAATTCAGTGTCATGATATTTTCCAGCTATATTATGATATCAGATTGTATTTAATTTTTTGTAAATAGGGGTAATAAACATGAGGACATACAGTGTCACTAATGCAAAGACTGCTCTTATGAAGCAATAAAAGCTATTTGAGTACTTTTGGCACCCCCTTGTGGAGAATGTTCTACCTGCTAAACACGAGTGAGTGAGTTGGTCAGCCACTCAGAAGTCGGTCATATTCATTTTAGGTGCATTGCAAGTAAAAATGAATATTAAAAGGTAGCAATTCCAGAGTGAGGAATTGGTAGATTTAGGAGACTACCTGGCAAGTTGGTATGGGCTGGTTACCTGGTAAAATGTTTTGGGCTGGTTACTGTTGGCTAACATATAGAAAACCACAAATCAAAACATGAGAATTCCCTCATAAACTGTATATGTTACACACAAGTCTATATTTGTAGTAATATAGGGATTAAATAACCACACCACCACAGTGGGCACTGCACCATTTGGCTGTTAGAGTGCCTGGAAATTTGTTCAAACTTGGCATGGTAGTGTGAATCTGTGGGTCTTCATTGCTCATTACTTTTAGCATTTCTAACCAGTGTAACAGTTTTCTTCCATGATCATATTAACTGTCAAAAAACAAACAAACAATGTGGAACCAAAAAGAGAAAACCAGGATGCAATGTAATGCTCCAAAATACTGGCAAAATCCAAGCAGAAGCACTTAACTAGTTACTGTTATCTCCCAGCATAACGTATAGATTTTGTCACATTTAAAATACAAGTTTCTACAATTTTGTTTACCAGTGTTTCGTTTCCTAATTTCTGCCTCCATTCCATTCCATGTAACAACCCCTAGGGCCACTTTTCTGCTGCTCTGAGGTTCTGCCCTCAAGCTTGGCCATTCTCCCTGTCCAAACAATGAGTTAGACTGGAATGTTGGTGAAGTACATGGCATGTACTGCAGACTGTTCATTTAGAAAACAAAAAAATGAGTGGCCTAACTACAAAATGACTACAATTTCAATGGAGACACCAGTGCAGTCACTGCGGTGTACTCAACACTGCGGTGTACTCAAATCCATAATCTTGTAGATCCCCTTCACCATTTGCCTCATTATGTCTAACAAATAGTTGTGAAAAAGATGAGAATGACCGGATTGCAAAAGACGTTAGCTAACCTAATTTGAGCTGTAACCTTCACTGTCATTTCTCTGCTATTTTCAGAAACGGAAGAAAATGACTTGATTTGAGGTTTTTCTTATCTTTTTTCGAAAAGTTGACAGTGTCTTTTGCGTGTCTGAGTTTCATTTGGCCTGGTCTGTATCATGTAATACCCTGTCTGAAAACCAGTCACAGTGGTTGCAATATTGGTTTCCCAGTATAGATGATATATCACCCAGCACTACCTCATGTTCAGACCAGATCTTATGTAATAGTTACAAGGTTTAACAAGAAAAAGTCAAATGGAAACAAAAAAAGAATAGAACCATGACCCCTGTAATCCTCAAGCTGTTGGCCATGAAGTCAGGCTTTCATCTGCAGACTGGTCTGTTGAAAAGAAAGGACCTGTGTGCTTCTTCTGTGAAAGCCGAACCTCCACACTTTCTCAGCACTGGCGGAGGCAGGGGCTTTAAAGGCTCGCTGTGAAGGGGAGGTTGGGATACGACCCCTTGAGCTAATTTGTCGTTTACTCGCGAGGGAGGGCTGCAATTGCAACAATGCCCCCATAAAGTCTCAGTGACAGACATGTGGCAGGGTCTCTCTGTCTCTCTGTGTGTCTTAAACCATCTCTTAACTGAAATTACAGGCTTGTGGAACAGCCCAGGAAAGAGCAGGGCTCTGTAATTCCCTCATGACAAGATGTTTTCCATGTAGTAATGGTTGTTAACACAAAACACCAAAGTGCATGCTGCATAATGCCCGCCTTCATAAACACGTAAACCTGGGCAGGGTTTCCACCCCCGGTGACATGGGAGTAGTAGAAAAAGTGGCTGCGACACAGAGTGCACAATAACAGTGCCAGCCAAAGGTTTGGCCGCATTTTAGTGAACGTATGTTTTTCTTCATCTCGAACGCATTTCGATTTAGAAGCTTATGCTTAAGTTTAGTTTTAAATCATTTTCAGTTTCAACTACATTTTCTTGTTCCTGCAACTAACACAGAAGACTAATGTGTGTTAGTCACATCATGCATCACCACATCTGTTCAGTCTGCTGCTAATGTAGTTTCATTGGATAGTTCAACACACTTGGAGCAGAACACTAAGTTCCAATTCAGTTACTTTAGATAACAGTCACTCACATCACACTAAGTTTTGGGAGGAGACTTTCCCACCAATTGTAGACTGTGGATGTTTCAGGGAAGTAAATCTCTCAATAATGGGGCTAACAATCATTAGGTATCTCCAAGAAGTAAAGCATTTAACCCATTCACCAAGTGAAGCAGCGGGCAGCCAGGAACTCAGCGCCCGGGGAGCAGTGTGTGGGGATGGTGTCCTGCTCAGGGTACCTCAGAGGTGCCACCAGACTTTCTGACCCACAACTTTCTGATCACAGGGCAAACACCCTAACCACTATTCCACCTGTAACTTTTAGCTTTTGCCTTTCAGTTTTAAAAAGGTCTTGTGTGCCTTCAAACTTGGTGGAAAATCATCCCAGGAAGCTCCTCTTGAAACAGAGAATACCACGAATGCACCAGGTTTCATCAACGCGAAAAGGAGCAATCATTGAACAAATGTTCATCCTTTTTGATCTTAGCACAATTTCTGGGTTATTTTGTTGTTTTGATCTCCACTTTTAGAGTAAAAGGGAAGTGTTTTGTGAGAAGGCGTGTCCAGACCTTTGACTTGTACTGTTTGAGAATACTTTGTTTCTAGTAACATAAAGAGAGAAGTATAAAAGGGTGAATCGAGGATTCACGTAGACGCTGTGCTAACTCTGTGGTGTTGTTATGGACCTCTCCTTTAGAGACTTGTCTTGGTGGCCGTTCTGATCTGTTATTTTTCTTAGTTAAGAACAGTCATGAAAACACTTTACTGTTTAAAGTAAATCACCTCACCCTTAAGTTGTCTCTGTTTACATAGTTCCAGACCATGTGTTTGTGTTTCCGTTTGCGTGCGTGTGTTTGTGTGCCTGTGTGTGTGTGTGTGTGTGTATATGTGTGTATGTGTGTGTGTGTGTGTATGTTCTTGCTGAATGCTCTTTTTTAAATCAGTTTGTTGCATATGGAAGTTGATGTACTGTGAATGCTTTGCGCGCCGTAATCATTAACACGTGTTTTTAAATCATCAGTAACGCCTGTTTTCACAAATGCTCCAAGGGACATGACGACGGAGTCTGGCACGGATATCCAGATTCCGTGCAGCGCTCAAGGAGAGCCCACGCCAATCATCACCTGGAACAAGGTGAGAGCATCTGGTCGATCCTCAGCTCTGCGGTGCTTAGGTCACTTAGTAGAAGAAATGCATTAGTATTGCTGGGTGTGCTTAGTTACAAGGATTAAATGATCATACTTTTAATTAACTATGGAAACGAATTACATTTGAACACTAAAGTAACTGATTTTTTTAAATTTGCAATTGGATACTTAGCTGTAGAAACATCCACTCTCAGTGTCTCCTTCAGCTGTAATAGGTGATGTGTGGCATCTTTCTTGTTGCTCAGTCTGACACACATTCCTCCACACCGGAACGGCGAAAAATTAAATCCGATCCAGATTGAACTAAGTCATAAGTCCAGAAATCCGATCAGAAAAGTCAAAAAGGCTTTTTTTTTGTTTTGTTCACGGTGCAGAAAATCTCTCCTGTATGTGTCAAATAATAATTGTCTGGAAGTTTGGGTTACTGCTCGTTTCCTTCTGGGTCTCCCAGTGGTTGGGATTTGAATGGCATAATTTCAGAAATGATTCGAGCCATCATGAAGTCTCCAGTTTCTCCACTCGTTGATAACATTTGATTATTCATTATTTTTGAAACATGCACTGAGTACACAAATGTGAGGAAAACTCGGTATCACTAGGGATCACTTTTTAAGCGAAATCTTGCGATTCTGATATAATCCTCATATCTTTGTGCATCCCTAATTTACACAACAGTAGGAAAACACCAAGCTTTATGTTCACAGAACATTTATTTTTATAAAGTACCACACTTCAATAAAATTTACATTTCTAAATTTAAAAAAATATGGCAACATATGACGATGCTTTGTTGAACTGACTTTGTTGATTTGACTTGCTAATTTATCATTCCCATGTAATAAACAAATATGATGTTTATGAGCAGACCCTCAAAACCCCCTTTTCTCTCTCTCTCTCTCTCTCTCTCTCTTTCTCTCTCTTTCTCTCGCTCCTCTCTCTCTCTCTCTCTCTCTCTCTTTCTCTCTCTTTCTCTCGCTCCTCTCTCTCTCCCTCTCTCTCTTTTTCTCTCTCTCTCTCTCTCTCTCTCTCTCTCTTTCTCTCTCTTTCTCTCACTCCTCTCTCTCCCTCTCTCTATCTCTCTCCTATCTACAGGATGGTGTTCAGGTGACAGAGAGTGGAAAGTTCCACATCAACCCTGATGGTTACCTGGAGGTGCATGATGTGGGCCTCGCCGATCAGGGACGTTACGAGTGTGTGGCTCGTAACTCCATCGGTTACTCCTCGGCTAGCATGGTGCTAACTGTGCAAGGTACATTAAGAGCCGACTGTGTGTTTCTGGGCAAAATCTTGGCTGGACCGGCCGCCTCCCACTCAGCCAGTGACATTTCCTTGGCTCAGCGGAACCATATTTGAACTTTTGAATCATGGCTTTATGTGATATTTTTCAAATGATTTCAGACATAAATGTCATCCTCAGTCAAGTGTAACATACTGTTTAGCCGTTAGACGTGTTTATCATTCGACAGTAAAGTTTTCAGGCCATAGATATGGATTCTTTAGAGGTCGCTGTTATTCTGCTCGGTGACTTATGAGGATGATGCATTATTTTGCCACTATCCGAACCACTTTGGCGCAGACCTGTGCTTTTAGGCCCGCTGCCCACTGTAAATCTGTTTTGTGTTAAATGGCCCTGTTAATGTTATACTGTCACAACAAGCTTAAGGTTATAGTTGGACATATCAGGCGACGGGTCGTATGGCAAACTAATTCGACTTCCAGTCCCTCATTAAGACTCATTTCTAAAAAAAGAAATCATTTTATATGTCAAATTCTTGAATAAGCTCTTGATCTGGGGATGGGGTGCGTTTATAATGGAATGAGTGAATAGAGGGGGAAAAACTAGACTACAGTTAACTTTATGGCTGTTTTTTTGCAAGCGATTTTATTAGGGTTTGTTGCTGTTGGTCTTGTTCAGTCTGCAGTGATACACTAAGCAGGGCAAGACAATAAATATATGTTACAGTGCATTAGTGTATAGGTACCTCAAGGAGTGCACATATGAGTGCATGTTATTTTATTTATAATCCTTATTTCTATATGTGTTTCCATTATATGGTATTTATCTGTAGGTATCAAATGCATGGCCTGTGGAATTCTTAGGTTGTTCTACTGAAACATAGCTTATCATTTTGAATGTTTCAAAGATTTTAAAGCAATAATCGCAACAACAGTAGTACATTGCTTTTATTATTTAAATAAAAAAGTTGTCATATAGTGGCTGTATTTCACAAAAATATGTCCAAATGACTTAGTAGGCGTTCACAGAACGGTGTTGATGGCTCTGAATTTCTCGTTGTCTCTCCAGTGCCGCAGGTGAGTAGGGAGGGTGATCCGTTTGTCTCCACTTCTCTTGAGGAGGCCATTCGCAGTGTAGACAGCGCCATAGACTCCACCAGAAGGCACCTCTTTGATGGGTAAGCCCACTTTCTCAGCTCTTATCGCTCCAACAGTCACATAAAAACACTCCCCACTCCTAAAATTCACACTGCTGTAATGCTTAAGGAATTCAGCAAGACTTCAGTAAGGTTTGTATCCGTTCCCACCGTCACCATTCCTAACTAGTCGCAGTTTGGCCTCTATCAGCTGTAGGGTTGCGTCCGCTGTCTGTCTAAGAGCATGCAAGCCTGCGCAACACCATTATCGCTGTTTAATGGTGACTGCTGATGGTTTGTTTCAGTGATTCACTTGCATGTTTCTCGGATGAAATCACTCAAGCACTCAGTGGAGTACAAGTCGTTTGAAAGCAGGTGCATGAAAACAGGTGTTTTTCCTGCGCACAGCAATTAAAATGACACCCTAACACATGTTGAACATGTTAATTATGAATTATTACCCTGATTTTTAAAGCATGTAGTTTTTCTGGAGAACACTAGCAATTATCCATAGTTTACTTTGTTTCCGTTTTGTTGTTGGTGCCGTTGGAGAATATCCACTGGCAACCTGAGCGTATTTTGATTAGGCCAGTGCTATATGGTTTATGTGAAAATGTAAAGCATATAAATGTGCATTAAAAAACATTCATTGCTTAATTAAATCAAAGAGCATACCTGTATGCCTGTATGTGTTGAAGCAGCGTCTGTTATTTCAGCTGTGTGCCTCATTTACTTAAGTGTTTCCTGTCAGCTTAACTGCAAGTTTAATACTCAGTCTGGTAAAGAACACGATCCTGTTAGGTTACTGAGTCAGTATAAAGCTGAACTTACCCTTTTGTGTTGTTAACAGTACTAATTATGTCATTTATGGTATATTAGGCCTTTCTCACACTACAAATCCAATGACCAAATTTAAATTGTATCAGTCAGACTTATGTTCACTCAGAGTCTCTCCTCAGCATCCTTCTCCCAACACACTCAGAGACTCTCATCAGCATCCTTCTCCCAACACACTCAGAGACTCTCATCAGCATCCTTCTCCCAACACACTCACAGTCTCTCCTCAGCATCCTTCTCCCAACACACTCAGAGTCTCTCCTCAGCATCTTCCTCCCAACATACTCACAGTCTCTCCTCAGCATTCTCCTCTCAACACACTCAGAGTCTCTCCTCAGCATCCTCCTCCCAACACACTCAGTCTCTCCTCAACATCCTTCTCCCAACACACTCAGTCTCTCCTCAGTATCCTCTTCCCAACACACTTAGTCTCTCCTCAGCATCCTCCTCCCAACACACTCAGTCTCTCCTCAGTGTCCTCCTCCCAACATCCGATATTCTGATATTTCAGTCCATAATGTCACTCCAGCACCTCCTTGCTGCCATTGCAGTCTTGTTGGAACAGGGTGGCCATTCACCAATCATCCAGAACTCCATACATCTGGACCATTTACATTTTTTTTCTGATTGCTTACTGTACAAACACTTAGGTGCTTAATAAGAGATGCACCAATCAGGTTTAGGCACTTGAAAAGTGAACAGGAGAGTTAACCTGTCATCAACAAACAGGGAGAACATGAGAGGAAGGGGAAGAGTGGACATGAGAGGACGCATGGTGGAGAAGCAGGTGGAGGCAGAGGCAGAGGCAGAGGCTGGGGTTAAGGAAGAGGTAGAGATAGAGGTAGACCTGCTAGAGGGAGAGGACAAAGAAGAAGACTGAATTTCCAAAATTTGTGCAACCCTTGCTGACTATGTAGTAAATCATGGGTTGGAGGCTGGACTTAGAATCCAGCCAAGCCTCAGCAGATATACAGTGGCATCTGTAATCCAGAGATTTCATCATCAGCATAGGTGAAGAACATCTCCTTTTTTACAGTAAATTGGTACCTTACATTAGATACTGCATCAGAACTTTCTGGTCTCCATGACTCATCATGTGATATTTTACTGTATTGTCCACCTTAGGTCCTTACAATACAGCTCTTTTTCTGGCATTTTAGAAGAACTCAATAATAGTGTTATCAAATTGATGAGATGTGATACACTGTCATCAGGGACAATGTATCACTCCACCGATCTCCTCTTGTGCGAAAGTGGTTTCATGATCATCCACAATTTACATGTGTTTATCTTCCACCATACCCACCCAGTAGAAAGTTTTTCTTGGCATGGCGGTGGAAGATTTATGATCTACAGCAATTTGTTCAATCACCTCTCATTCAAGCAATGGAGGACGCATGTAATCATACTGATGTATCTTTTCAAGGACGGATTCGACATTCTAGAAGATTTTTTGCACAATATCTTGCCTATAGAAACATCTGTGATGGCGATGAAACGGTCTGTGATGCCGATGAAACTCTTTGGCCAGATGCAGCTAAGCGGAGAGATGTTTCATTTAAAAAAAATTTTTTACTCCCTCTGTTTGCATGTCTGTAGTGGTTGCAGTAAATAAAGATGTACAAATTTGATATAATGTGGTGTTTTGGTGAACATATTTTGTACTGGAAATGCTAAAAGTGTTTTAGGATTAATACGGTAGAGTCTATCTTGAAACGGTGTTTTTCATTTTTTTTACATTGGTGTTTCATTTTGCAAAAGATCTGAGATGTTCTGCTACTTGGGTATAGTGTTGTGCTAATTGAGCGAAGTGTTTTTAAAATATGGGCCCAATTTTGAAAACTGTGCTTAAGCATTTAAAAAAACAAAACAAATGAAGCTCGTCATTCATCAGTGAACAAAATTGTTTTAAAATTAGTCTTCGTGCATTTCTGAGCCCACTGCAAACCTTTCTCTTTGTCATCATTAGTTGGGGATGGCCGAAATACACAACTTTATGCACAACTGCAAGTGTCTGGAGGATCCTGCATCGAGAGGTTCCTGGGACTCCAGAGACACCAGCAGCTTCAGATACTTGTTTACAGCTCATCACGGTTTTTTTAATAGCTGCTCTTTTAATACTATTAATTAGCCTGACAAAAGCTTTCCTTAAAAAGTCTTTATATGACAGCGTTTGGCCATGCTCTGAAACACACATGAATCTTTTCACAGCTTGATGATCCCTCTTCAGTTTCATGGAATATCAGTTGTTTTCATGCCAAGACATTGCATTTCATGTTTTTCATCTTCAGAAAGGTCTGTCTTTTTCCTTATATTGCACAAGAACTGTGACTTACTTATTAATGTGGAACAACACCCTTAAGTAGGTTTCCCCTTAAGATCACCTGCTAAACTAATTAACAAACTTGACTGAGATTGATCCCAGTTATCTAAAAAGATACAAAAGCAGTAAAACCTTTCACTGAAAAACCAAATGTTTATTTAACTGAAATCCTACTTATGCGTCACTTGCAAACTAATTTGAAACATAATGAAGAACAAATTTAAATATACTCTAATTTAAAACACATAGCAATAAATATAATGAAACAATAATCTTAAACACATAGTAATTTAAAACACAAAATTAAACACACTGACCAATGACACCACACATGGACACAGCTACATAAGCTAGAGCAACATTTTTGGTCATTCTACAGTAGATTAAAAATGTACATTTTTAGCTTGACTCCTCGTCCCAGTTTAAATGGTGCAGCCGGCTCCTGAAGGCCTAACCAATGGGAAAGCTCGCTTGGCTTCATTTACTAGAAAAACCTTTTCCTGATTGGACCCTTTTTGAATTTCAAATCTATGCAAAAATCAGTTAATATTTTTAGATAACAAACTTAAATTTGCCTTTCATCCATATTTTAGTGCCTAATTTCTATTTAATTGCTAAAATTAGTTAATATAATGACATGGCAATATAATGTGCCATTACTTTTGCATGGGTCACACTACATGTTTGACTTAAATATAAGTAAGTGTGTGTGTGTGTGTGTGTGTGTGTGTGTGTGTGTGTGTGTGTGTGTGTGTGTAATCCTATTAATAATAGTGGATTAAAATGAGAGTGTGTGTTCACACCCGTTTCATTCCCATGACCTCTCAAGATCAGATGGTGTCAGTGATCAAGGATGATCTTGACGATGCCTGTCAGATTCATTATTGCCCCACGGTTACCTTTGTGTCACCACGGTTACCGCCGTGTTCCCATGTGTGCTGTCAAAATGTGTGGCCTTCACCATCAGTCTTCCATGTCTGTAAGGTACAGGACACACACACACACACACACACACACACACATGCACACACAACACTGACAAAAGTGCATTCAAACATCTCTCACGGGTGGGTCAGGGGGCAAAGGATGAGAGAGAGAGAGAAAGAGAGAGAGAGAAAGAGAAAGCGAGACTATGGTTGTCTTTAAAGATAAGCCTTAAATCCAGTCAGCTGTATCTGAAGTAAGTATGTAAGTGCAGTGTGTGTGTGTGTGTGTGTGTGTGTGTGTGTGTTTGTGTCATATTGCCCCCCTCGTTTGCTCTCTACAGGCTGTGTATGCTGTTAAGTTGGGATTCGTCCTACATTGATATCCCTCTCGGCAGATATGTTCATCACTCCAGGAGTGTCAATGCAGGCTGAATCCCAAATCTGTTTTTATAAAAGATGTGTGATTGAAAACTACAGAGGACACAGTTGAAGCAACACAGAAAATATATACATTTATAATAATATATAACACAGAATATATTATTAGAACTCAGTTCTGGTGCTTTAAGAAGCCCCTTCTGGTGACACAGCTCTAATCTCCAAACCAATGCGTTACAGATAGAATGAGACAATCTGGAGAAGCCTAAGTTCACCATGCCAGGAGGTTAGAAGGGTACAAAGAAAAACCTTCTGGACATGCGGTTCTCTAGAGTAATGGAGCTCCATCTTCTACCTTTGAAATGAGTTGGAGTGGCATTTGTGCTCCAGAACTGATCTTCCAGCTTCTGCGCCTGATCTCACTGATGATCCGCAGCATTAAGCTCCACTAGTAATTCATAAGACGTGTTGGTAGAGCAGACAGGGGTCTATAGGCTTTGGGGCAAATAGGGCTGATTTCCCAGGCAGGGGTTAAGCCTTGTATTCCAAGGAATTTTAGTCCAGGACTGCGCTTACAAATAAAATTTGGGTAGCTGTAATGTTCGCAGATATGGATGCATCTGCAGAATGCAATTATTAGAGGTTTAATCAGAAAAAAAACAGTTCAAAAGACAAGAATCAAAGTCCCAAAGTCGTATCAGTAAAGTTAAAAAAAAACAGTTAAAAGACAAGAGAGTCCAAAATGCAGAACAGGGTCAAAGAACATAATAAAGAAAACCCCAGTGTGTTTCACACCAGTGTGATGTCCTTTGTGTCTGTTTATACCCCTAAGCCTAGTATTCAGGTGATCCTGATCTCCTCATCAAGGGTTGGATTGAAACTATGGAATGGGTATCTGGTAGGGTTGTCTGGTAGCACCCGTGTATAAATCCGGTCCAGATCTAGTCCTTACAGTAGTGCAATGGGTAGCACTGCTGTCTCACAGCAAGAAGGTCCTGGGGTCCATTCCTGGGGAGGCCTTCTGTGTGGAGTTTGCGTGTTTCCCCCATTTTCACCTATCACTCTGGATTCCTCCCATAGAACAGTGAGGTATATAGGAGCTGCTGAAGTGCCCCTAGGTTTGAATGTATTTGTCTGTGCATCTGCCTCACATTGAGCACTGGGATAGGCTTCAGAACCCCCAGTCCCTGGTTAGGATGGGACATAAAGCTGCTCAGAAGATAATGGGTGGATGGATTCCATGTTGAATTTTGGGGAAACCCCTGCATCAAGAGGTTGGTGAACGCTGGCGCTGCTATCTGGAATAGCTTTTATCTTATTTTAAGTTGTATTTTATTCTGTACTGTTTGTTTGTTCTGCTTGTCTATTTGTTACACAGTATTGTTTTAAAACTTGCCCCTAAATCTCATTGGACACTATTTTATCTGCTTATTCGGTTTTGTTTTCTGATGAGCTGCCGGCTTTCAAGCTAGCAGCCAACTGGCTGCTGATTACTTTGTGGACCTTGGACTCTGGCTTGGAAGTCATACCCGCTGTTCTGGATAGTGCTCCACTCTCTGTCTTCTGTGGGCCTGGCTCTGGAGTGTCCTGGTTCGCAAGCTGTGGACTTATTGCGGCCTTGTTTGCCTCTGTTGCCTGGTGTCTGTGCGAGCCCTCTTATGGTAATGCGCAGAGATCGTATTGGTAAGTACCTGCTTGCTTACTAGTGGGTGAGTTCTTGGTAATTCTTGTTCTCGCTACCAGAAGCCATCGATCTCAATAAGCATGACTTTTAAATACACGTCGGAGTTTCTCATCAGTTTGAGAAGGAAATCATATGAACTACCTGATGCTCTCCTCGAGCACCAACATCATGACATAATTCGCCGGCGCCCTAAATACTGCCACAGGGGCTCAGGTAGGAATCTCTCCCGCTATCATCATTTCAACAATATTGACTCTATCTGGAACCCGTCAATGCTGCTTCCGAGCGAACTGTGGATTTTAATAACTTGTGCCCAGTGACGATCACGAAAGCTACTAAAAACAGTGAAAATTATTGTAGTGCAAAGTTTGCCTTATACAATGTACGATCTCTTAATAAGAAGGCACTTTACCTGTACGATGTTATTACTGACTTGGGTCTTGACTTGGGTGCTTAACGGAGACTTGGCAAACCCCAAACGAGTTTATGGTGTTAAATGAAGCTACTCCATCTGGGAATAAATTCATAAATCAACCTCAATCAACAGGTCATGGGGGAGGGCTGGCTGTGTTGTATCGCTCTTGCTTCAAAATTATGAGTGTGGCTTTGCATGATATCTCCTCATTTTAATGTCTTGCTTTAAAATTCACTGCGAACACACCACTGCTTCTCTTACTCCTGATTCTGGGAGATTTCAATAACCATATTGACTCAAATACTTGAAACCTTGCTGACGATGCACTGCATGCACGGCATTTACACAACATGTAAACTTGCCCACTCACTCAAAAGGTCACATACTAGATCTTGTCTTTTCTCATGGTGTTTCTCCAACTGATCTCTGTCTTAAAGATCTCTCTGTTTCAGATCATAAAGCTGTTTTATTTAATATAGTTGTTCCTAAGCATCACCATCACTGTCGCAATACATGTTCCATCACCTACAGAAACATCAACACGGCTGAGCTACTAGTTACACTGCAAACCCATTTTAATGATCAGGCTTTTGTTAACACAAGCCTTGATGATAAAGTTTTACTGTATAACTCACAAATCTCGAATGTGCTTAACCTCCTATTGTGTTCGGGTGAAATCTGACCGAGTTTCAAATTTTCTCTCTAGAAAATGCAGTTAATTTCATCAGTTTGTTCTAAGGTTCCATGACTTTGCCTGCCGCCCAAAATCTCCATAGCAACCGCTTCCTTCACCTGAGCAACCATCTTGTATACCTTTGCAACCACATAGAAACTCC
>JBBJLS010000001.1:44797279-44809058 GCA_037577275.1 Bryconaethiops microstoma | reverse complement strand
AGTCTCTCCTCAGCATCCTTCTCCCAACACACTCAGAGTCTCTCCTCAGTATCCTCCTCCCAACACACTCAGAGTCTCTCCTCAGCACGTGTCCAAACAAATGCAATCTCGCCTCTCTGACTTTTACTCTAAAAGGTCCAACTCGAGCTGTCCCTCCAATAAACTCATTCCTGATCCCGTCCACTCTCATCACTCCCAGAGCAAATCTTAACATTTTCAACTGTGACACCTCCAGCTCTTACCATCACATTCATTAGCTTAGGTCTTACTGTGTACTGACTATAACTAGCAGAACCGCTGTGTTTTATTCCTTTTTATAGCAACTAGGGCATGAACAAAACATATATAACAGACCCGGTCAGCAGGTAACATTAATGTTAAAAGTTAAAGGCTAATAGACAGTAACAGTAAAATTCAGTGATAGGCTGTTTACTAAAAGTTGCTATTAAATTATAGAATTTAATGTAAAAAATGTCTGTTTATAGTTTCAAACCTCTATGCTCCTTCGTTGCTCTCCTTAAACTGTAATAGGTGATGTGCATCTTTCTTGTTGCCCAATCTGATGTCTGACGCACCTTCAAGAACTGCCACCCCTGATCCTCAAAAAATAACAAGTGAAATCTGGACCAGAATATGTCATACGTCCAGAAATCCGACCACAAAAAGTGGCTTTTTGTTGTTCACAGTGCAGAAAATCTGTCCCATTTAAGTCCGGAATGCCCCAAAAAAAGGATTTGAGCTGCTTGTGTGATCAAGGCAGCCATACAGTAGAAATGCGTTATTTTTGCTGGATACGCTTAGTTTCGAATCATTAAATGGTCATACTTTTAAACCTGAACTAATTAAATATGAACCTTAAAGTCATTGTTATTTTTTTGGGATTGGACGTTTAGCTGTAAAAGCATCCACTCTCAGTGTCTGCTTCCAGCTCTTATGTAATAATCCACAGAAGAGGTGATAATTGTCTGGAGCCTTGGATTACTGGTCATTTCCTTTTGGGTCTCCTAGGGTTATCCATTCATAGAGGCATCACTCGTATAGTCTGCCTGAATTGAAGCACTCATTCTGGACCACAGGGCTTCTTATTTGCTTACGGAGGCTTTAGCTGGTTATACAGTGGCTCCAGTTATTCCTACAAGGTTAATACTTGCTTAGTCACATGAGGGAAGGATTAATTTCATAATAATCTTTCCCTTGTCGCTTTTTATGAAAAATGTTGGGTGTGTACTGTATGTGTGTAAATATACTGTACAATAAAATCTAAGCATTTGAACTGTATGTAAATCCTTTGTAGAAAGAAGAGCACGCCCATGTTTTAGATACTTTGTTTGCATGTAAATGATGAATGATCCTGTTACTCTGAGTCAGTGAGTAAGCAATTCTCATGTCTGCACAGACACTCATAATTGTACCTAAACAGTATGTTTGTTCTCTGTAGGGCTGAAACAATCATTCAGACTTATTTAAATGATAAAAATCAACAAATATCAATCAACTAATATTATATATATATATTTCATTTACATCTTGAAAGCGACTAGAGTGGGTTCACGACTTTGCTTAAATCAGCTTTAGGGTTGTCCTAATTCACCTGTTGGGTAGTGTATCTGTAAGCACGTAGCTTAAATGAAATAGGGCAGTCAGTGTTGCCCATGTAGCATCTTCGACAGTAGATTTAGTGCCTTTTGGTAGTGACCTAGTGGGTAAAACACTTGTCTGTGAACCTGATGACTACAAAGTTGCGGGTTCAAACCCCCACTATCTACCACTGTGTCCTTGAGTAAGACACTTAACTCTCAGTTGCTCCAGGGGGACTGTCCCTGTAACTAATGATTGTAAGTTGCTCTGGGGCGTCTGCCAAATGCTGTAAATGTAAATATTTTTGGCCTTCCCTAGCAACTAAAAATCTAATCTAGGGACTAGCAAAACAATTTGGCAACTTCTCACTTTGGCAGCATCCATTCTCATTGCTGAGCAACAGCAAACAGCATCTTTCTCTGTGAATAACACTACGTTTGCCTTTCCTATTCTCACAATTATAGGATCTATGGAAACACACAATGAGGGTGGGTTCATTTGGGTCTGAATGAAAATATAGATAAACAGCAAAAAATGCTATCTTACCCAACCCCATTCCTCTGAAGAAAAAAAACCATCCAAACAAAATATTCAACCTGCAAAAACAGGATTCACGTATGTGACACATGCAAATTAGATGTGGTTACATATTAGCAGGTTGTGTCACATCATCATCATCATCATCATCATAACTTTTAGCAATATTTCAAAGTAGCCGCATATAACATATCTAAGTCTGACTTTGCTGTCTGCAGAAACCCAGCATTATCTTTTCTTTCATACTGCTCTTTTCACAAACCAAACTACACCAACTCCCTGAGGACACAGGGATATAATTCATCAGAATAAGTTAATGTTTCACCATGTTGCATCAATAACACTGGTCACTATTATTACCTATTATTTTTAGTTCTGTACATTACAGGTATTAATATCTGCTTCCAAAAACAATTAAATATTCAGTAGTTTGTTCTATCGAAGTGTTTTAAACATATATATACAGGGATTGACATAAGTGGTACGCAAGCCCGAATAGACATAAGTCATACACAAAATGCACACCAGTTTTCAGTCTTCACAGATTTGTGATTTCATACTGAGTGCCTAACCCCCCGGAACCACGCCGAGACATAGACAAATGATGTCATCCCCTGTATATATACAAAGTACAGCTTATTCTGTAAACATTTCACATAAAAACATTAATAGATATCATCTATGTCATCGATACCTGTTCACACACAGTTCATCTAGAAAAGTAAAATATCATCAAACGTGTTAAAATGTTGGACTGTTATTATCTATTTGTTATTATCTCAGATATTCTAATCTATTATCTCTTACCGAACCTCAAAATTATGAGCAGTCTAATAAGACATTTAGGCTTAATCACTTCCTTGTAATTCATTCACATGAATGATCGACTACCAAAATGCTCATTTTTGCAGCACTCCTTAGTGCTTCTAACAGCTGGATCTGAATCAAAATAGTTTAACATTAAATAAAGAGAAATACATTAAAAAGAAGGGTTTTAACTCTTCCACATGTAATTACTGCACATCATAAAATGTCCTGTTTCAAATCAAATGTTGTGTTAGATCACTGTTCAGTTTTGATGATATTGTGGTATGTACCTGAATGAAAATGAGTGTACACCCATTTCTGTTTTTTGTCCTTCGGGCAGCTCCCCCCGGACCCCCGGTGAGCTGCTTGCTTTGTTCCGGTATCCACGGGACCCTTACACAGTGGAACAGGCCAGAGCTGGCGAGATCTTTGAGCAAACCCTTCTTCTTATTCAGAGGCACGTCAACCAGGGTCTGATGGTGGACACTAATGGAACAGGTATCTCAGAGTACTGTGATTTGTGGAAATTCTGTGGGCCGGAATGTTTTCTGCTGGTTTTATCTTTTGTTTGTCAAAAGAACCTCGGCATCATTTTATCCATATGGCAAAATGTAGTTGTATTTAAAAGGGCAGCAAGTTCAGCAAGCTCATTGGACACTGTGGCGCTTTGCACTGCCGAGGAGTGGCCTCACTGTTTTTACTGCTTATGACAACAGCCAAGCTCTCGTGGTCACACTGTGCCCTATCCAAGCAGAGGCATTTTTGACCAGTCAGCATTGAATAGCTGGGCCAGGACTATAATAACTTTAGTCATTATTTTACTTCTCATACAGTTCAAATGCAGCTTTATTTACTGAACATGCATGATCATGCAGATGAGGAATAAAGAGAATAAAAATATTTACAGGCACTGTCCATATACTCACGGAACAGAGCAGGGAGTGGACCGATGGGAGGAGTTCTAGACTGTGTCATCATTATCCTCAGCTGACTGTTCACATCAGTTTTGGTTGTATAGTTCGTCTTTCTCACGAGCATGGCCTTAGACAGAAAAATGCCATGGCTACGTGCACATAACCTATGCAGCTTCCACACTGATGTATTACAGTTAGTATCTATGTACCAGCAATAGGGAATATGCTTAATTCATATACCCAAACATTTTCCTTAATTATATCCCTAAAACCCACTCAAGCCACATCCAGCTCTATATTGAGGTGGCACAGACTTGTGGATGTGGTTTAGGATGTGGTGTGACTTAACCGCCTAGCTTTGGACAGACATTTTTAAAAAGCATCAAGTCCAGAGAGGACTGATATTGGATCGAAGTCCTTTGGGTTTATAAAGGTTGTTGCCACAAAAACATATTCTAGGTCAGCACTTCTGCTGTTGAAATGGTTTGTGAAAACAGAGTTTTATTGTCATTTACATTTTGTACACGGGGAGACGAAATATCGTATTCATATATATATATGTGTGTGTATATATATATAAGTGTTGTTCATACCGGGGTGTCCGGGCTCTATGTCTCGGCGTGGTCCGTGTTTGTCCGTGCACAAATTAGGTATGCATTTACGGCATCCAAAGCGACTTCCATTTCCTAACTACAGGGGACAGTCTCCCTGGAGCAACTGGGGGTTAAGGGTCTTGCTCAGGAACCCAGTGGTGGTGTGCTGGAGGTAGGATTCGAACCCACGACCTCTTGGTCCGGAGGCAAGTATCCTACCACTAGGCCACCACCTCCATAGGCAGCAGGGTATAGGCATAGGGACACTATAACAATGTATAGGCAGCAGGGACACTATAACAATACAGTGTCGTATACAGACTTATAATACAATATAGATATAACATATATGTGTGCAATTATGCATGTATGCCGTTTTATATATGCACACGTAAATATATATACACATACATATATATACAAAGGTACAGTAAACATTCCAAGAGCACCTGCATACAGGTGACTGTGACGTCTAGGGCTCGTCCACCACGCCCCTTCGTCCTCATGCTGGTTGTTTATGTTTAGGCGCGGCGCTGAGCAGCAGAGGCTCATTCCGTTCAGGTGTATCTGATTGCCTTGCTAACTGCCGAGGCCAAGACGTCACAAAAGCAAAAACGCGGAGGATATCTGCAGTTTCTACATAGGTGTGGGGGTTTCTGCGAACAATTATTAGCTCGGTTATTAATCCACGAGAGACTGAAGCAACAACTACTGAACCGCATATAAGCGGGAGGTTACCGTATATACACACATATATACACTATATGTGAAGTGGAGTTCATTTTCAAATCTCATGATAAGTCATTTACTGCCCAGTTAAATAATTTTAAACAAGCATTTCAGGGTGTCTAAGACCTCTGCAAACAGTTGCATATGTGAGGAACTTAACCTAACCATTTATTATCTTTATTATAACCTTCTCCTAGCTTTCCGCTACAATGATCTGGTGTCACCACGCTTCTTGGACATGATCGCCAACCTGTCTGGCTGCACAGCTCACAGGCGCTACAACAACTGTTCAGACATCTGCTTCCACCAGAAGTACCGCAGCCACGACGGCACCTGCAACAACCTGCAGCACCCCATGTGGGGCGCCTCGCTCACCGCATTCGAGCGGCTCCTGAAGTCTGTCTATGACAACGGCTTCAACCTGCCACGCGGGACCACCGAGAGACGTCACAATGGCTTCATTCTGCCCCTGCCCCGTCTGGTCTCCACCACCCTGATTGGCACAGAGACCATCACTCCAGACGCACGATACACACACATGCTCATGCAGTGGGGCCAGTTCCTGGACCACGACCTTGATTCTACAGTAGCTGCTCTCAGCCAGTCTCGCTTCTCTGATGGCCAGCTTTGTACTTCAGTCTGCACTAATGATCCTCCCTGCTTTCCCATCATGTTCCCACCCAATGACCCACGGCAGAGGCGAGGCGGGGCACGCTGCATGTTTTTTGTGCGGTCCACTCCTGTATGTGGCAGTGGTATGACCTCACTGCTCATGAACTCGGTCTACCCACGGGAACAGATGAACCAGCTCACGTCTTACATCGATGCTTCCAATGTATATGGCAGCTCCCACCATGAGGCAGAGGAGGTTCGTGACCTGGCCGGCCACCGTGGTCAGCTGCGGCAGGGCATTGTCCAGCGCACAGGAAAACCCCTGCTTCCCTTCGCCTCCGGACCCCCCACTGAGTGCATGCGAGATGAGAATGAAAGCCCCATCCCTTGCTTCCTGGCCGGAGACCACCGGGCCAATGAGCAGCTAGGTTTGACCTCTGTGCACACCGTGTGGTTCCGCGAGCACAACCGCATCGCCAGCGAACTTCTCCGCCTTAACCCGCACTGGGATGGAGACACCATCTACCATGAGGCTCGCAAGATAGTAGGAGCTCAAATGCAGCACATCACCTACAGCCACTGGCTGCCCAAGATACTAGGCGAAGCAGGCATAAAGTTAATGGGCGACTATCAGGGCTACAACCCCAACATAAACGCGGGCATCTTTAACGCCTTTGCCACTGCCGCATTCCGCTTTGGACACACCCTCATTAATCCTATTCTGTACCGGCTGGATGAAAATTTCCAACCTATCCAGCAGGGCCACTTATCTCTACACAAGGCCTTCTTCTCACCCTTCCGTATTGTCAATGAGGGAGGCATTGACCCTCTGCTGCGTGGACTGTTCGGTGTGGCCGGAAAGATGAGAGTGTCCACTCAGCTACTCAACACTGAGCTGACAGAGCGTCTCTTCTCTATGGCCCACGCGGTGGCACTGGACCTTGCCGCCATGAACGTCCAGCGAGGCCGTGACCACGGTATTCCCCCGTATAATGACTACCGAGTCTTCTGCAATCTGACCACCGCACAGACATTCGATGACCTGAGAAATGAGATTCGAAATCCCACAGTTCGGGAGAAACTTCAGAGGTAAATGAGAGTTAAATTTAGTCAAATAGGAACATTTAATGAGATAAGCATCTCCTTTTTATCCCATGTAGTCAATCAGCCAAGACAAATTTTTGGGTCTGAGGTTTGCTTTTTTACAGTTGTCGTGAGGCTGTGAGAGAAAACTATTTAATACTCAAGGTTTAATAGTGTCATGACATGAAGTACAAAATAACAGATACGACTACAGACATTCTATTAAATAATGCTTCAAGCTCTTTTAGTATCACAGACACCAAGAGAGCCTTGGCTGATTTGGTAAGGAGAAAATTACTTTGGTAAAATTACTTTAATTGGTGCTGAACAATGACTCTTTTGGTTGTATGTGTCCCCAGGCTGTATGGCACACCCTTAAACATTGATCTGTTTCCTGCTTTGATGGTGGAGGACCTTGTTCCTGGAAGCAGACTGGGGCCCACCCTCATGTGTTTACTGGCCACCCAGTTTAAGCGTCTCAGGGATGGTGACAGGTGAGCTCTTACCTTCTCAACAAACCTCCCAGAGGCATTACTGCTTTTCTGAATTCTTTGTGAAGTCATAAACTCAGTCACCTTCTAAGGGGAGAGGTTTCACATCAGTCTGCTTCCTATTTGTGAAGGTTCTGGTATGAGAACCCTGGCGTCTTTAGCCCGGCACAGTTGACACAGCTGAAGCAGGCATCTCTCGCCCGGGTGCTGTGTGACAATGGGGACAACATCACCCGCATCCAGTCCGACGTCTTCACCGTGGCAGAGTTCCCTCATGGATATGTAAGCTGTGATGATGTGCCCAAGATTGACCTACGTATTTGGCAGGACTGCTGCGAAGGTATGCATGCAGATCAGATTATGGTCTCTGTAAGTACACATGTCAACACACTCTGCACTTTTTTAGGCTTCATCATGGTGTCTCTAGGTGATTTGATGGCTGTTGGTTATGATAAACTGTATTGTTTAGGTAAGACCCCTATGTTTTCAATTTCACTGGAAATTACATTGTGAGAGCTCTGCAGAGAAAAAAGCGATGGAGACAAGGTATGAGGGTTCCTGTGTAATCAACCCGTCCTTTTTATACTGCAGATTTCATCAGTACCCTGGAGAGACATGGGGGCCTTTTAACTATAGGTTCACATTTGGATTTGGTTGCTATTAGTGTCATTCATGAGTGTCAAAATTATATACTGCCGACAGCAATAAGGCTTGGCAGCCCAGATCTGACTAATAGCTCTGTGTTAAATGTCCCTGTCAGATCTTGAGTGTGGACAATAAGAAGTAATTAGCTATTTACTTTGTCCTACTGAAAGCACTTTCTAGCTGCCACTTAGCCCTTCATTCTTTCATTTAGATTGCTCAAGCGTGTGCAATGGCACCATGGGGTTCACTGCCGGTCATGGCATCTGGGGAATTAAGATTTACTACATATCTTCCACATGAGTGAACTGCACGTACTGACATTATTCTGGGTGATGAAATGACTGACTGGCTTTCGTCTTAAATCTTGTGTCGATGTGTTCCGGCTCAACCAGTGCAAATTATAATTAGAATATGGAATTTTAGCAAAATGTTCTAAAAATGTTGCCAGAATATCATCAGAATAATTGGCTTTTATAAAGGTAAAGTCAAAGGAAAAATTCTAGGACCTGGATTGCCTAAACTTTCCAAAGACTGAAGACAGAGAAGATTTGTTGTCATGTAAGATGATCCATTGTTTTATCATGTCTGGAGGACCCAGAAACACCAAAAAAAAAAAAAATTCTAAAAACTTTTTTTCATGATGACATTTTTTGCCAATCAAAGAAGCTTGATTTTTGTGTAAAGATGATGTCTTATAGACCTTCTTGCTATAGTCAGAACTGAACCATGCTGTTGTTTTAGCAAGAGCCCTAATTGTGTCCTCCATGTTGGTCAGTGCTGGATTGTAAGAAGGAATGGCAATTTTCAGTTATCTATCTTACTGCCTCAACTAAAGCTAACTCCTTTGACCATCTCACAAACAGTAGCAACTTATTCACAGGTCACAGCTGCAGCTCCTTCATCTGATGATCAAGGCGTTGGGTCTGACCCTCTTTTTCATAAGTTTGAGCGACACTAGAAAAGGATTCTTTCAGAGTTGCAGGCTTTGAGAGCACCAATTGAGTAGCTAAGGCGCTACAGTATGTCCTCAGCTTAAAAAGACAATAGAAAAATATGTTTATTCGGTTTATTTAATCTGTTACGTTAGTTAACTTGTGCCCAGCAGAGGGCCTCCTAATATCTGGGCCCTAATGTATTTGGATAGTTTGCGCGATGGCAAAACCACCACTGAGTGTAAGCACTCACTACTTTCCTGACACAGAGTAATTAGGCCAGTTGAACTAGGCATGTTATTCACCATGCAACGTCATGGATAAATAGCTTGTACACAAACTGTGAACTGGGCCAGACCACTATTTGTAGGAGGGCCAGTTACTGGTTCTCTGGACCACTGCCAGGCTTGAAAACAGCATTTACACAACCCAATAAAAGCCAAAGTGTAAAAATGTCATAAAACTGCAAATCAGTGCAGAGAATTCTCTTTTTATGCTTAGATGTGTTTGATTTCAAGCAAAAAGCTGACATTTTTTGTAGATTTGACAGTTCTTTTAAGAGAACTGTATCTTGCTTTGGTGCTTTAATCAAAGAGGCGTATGATTTTGTATTAACCTTATGCAATAGGTTTCGCATATTGTTTCACGTCTTAATGCCTGAATTCACTTTAGATGGATGAACATCCATCAGCACTCTTTAAGAACCAATTAACTGTGGACTTTTCAGTTTTATTTATAACTGTTGAGTGTTGTTTTTTCCTTCGTTTCCGTGGTGGCCGGAGTTCAAGCTGTCAGCATGAATGACTTTGGGAAAAGGCGCCTGTAATAAACAGTGAGTGTTGATTGCTGAGAGGTCAGGGAACGAGCTGCTAATATTGATTACTTTTTCAAGGATTTAAACACACTGAGTGAAGTGTGCATATTTTGGTTTATTGCGGTTTTGTGCGTGTGCTGGAGGAAAGGGAGAGTGTTCAGTGTCTTTATACAGCATTCCTGTCATTTCCTGCCATTTGCCTACCCTGATCCTTCTAAAGACTATAATGAGAACGTTCTGAGAGCAGATATTTAAACTGTACAGGTGACCATTTTATATCTTTTCATTCTTTTCACAACTGTGTTGGGAGACATTTCATACGTACTTCGTAAATAGATATCTATTACATGATTAGGCTTATTGTTGCTTTAATTGTGATATTTTAATAGCATTTGATTTATCTATAACCATGTAAATCCTCTTCAGTGGAGCCAGTTCAAGGAGGATTTATGTGTTTGTGTATGTAACGCTTCAGAGACAACTTTGATTTTCAGTGTTTGTGTTCTCCCCCGTGCACAGCTAACTATAGGACTTAACTCTAAAGCACCTCTTTTTCCTCTCACTCCTACACTACTGTCTTTATTGCATTGCTGTGTTGAGACAAGCCCCTCTTATTACTCTACCAGATAAAAGCAGTGTGTGAGCTCACACAGAGCCTAATGCAGATGCTGTGATTTACACATCATACACGTCATTTGAAAGTTGGCAAATATGCCGAGATCTGAAAGACATCATTTGTTTGAGTCCATTACATTATATCCTTTTCTAAAACTTCTGGTTAAAACAAACACCAAACTCTTGGTTTAATTTACCTAAATAGACCTGGCAGTCAGTATTAGTGTATGGTTTAACTCCCAATGCAAATGACTGGTAATGGCAAGTATTGTTCAATATATTGTCCATATGATTGTTTCTTTATATCAGTTAAAAAATCAAACTGGCATCTGCTGATCTGTTCACAGTGATTATTTCGTATGAATGCCTCAGAATTACATGGAATTAAACTTTGTTACATTAATGTGCATTAGAGGAAAATGTGTCCTTAAGTTGCAAAGATCTGAGTATCCAAAGATAAAAAGTTTTTCTTACAGCGGTGACCATATGTGTCGTTGCCTTCCTTCTGCATGAGAGAAAGGTTGTTTTCGTCCTGCTCTCAGTAAAGGTCATCTGTGATTAATCCCACAGACTGCCGCACCAAAGGGCAGTTCAATGCCCTGTCCTACCACTTCAGAGGCCGCAGGTCGGTGGAGCACAGCTACGCAGAGGAGAAACCTTCGGGAAAGCTTGAGAATGATCACAAGTAAAACCCAGTTTCAGCTCCATCTGCAAGTCATTTACCTTATAAATCCTTTAAGAGGCTTAAGCAAGGTTATCAGTTATGCTTTTTGCTGGAATGTAGGCATGTTGAAACTGCATCCTTGAGCTGTAGCAAATGTAACTGTAGATTAAATAAATATACTGTGTCTGTTTTGCTTTTCAGCTTTGAAGATGACAGAACCATCGTAAATGTAACTCTCGCGCCGAAGTCGAGCCTTGAGCCCTCGCCTAATGAGTTCCAGGACTTTGTCGTGGACATGCAGAAGACTATTACTAGTTTACGAAAGCAGGTGAGACTGGACAGTCTGTTTCGCAGTGGATAAGGCATTACCTAAAACATACACTTTTATACTGAATCTTATGCATAGATGTGTAGTGTATGATGGTTATGATAGAGCTGTCTATAATTAGATTGAAATTGTTGTCAATTAATATAAAAAAATATATATAGATTACATATACTGTAAAGCATGCTAGGGTGAAATAATCATTGCTCTTTTTACCCTGGTACTAATTTGATGTACTGTGCAAAAGTCTTATGCAAATTGTTTAAAGTCTCTGTGATAGTGTTTTTCAGCAGTAAAGTTAACATTAGAATAAATGCCAACAAACAAGAAATCAGTAAAGAGTATCTAGATTTGTTTTGTTTGTATAAAAGTAGTTGATAGTGTGTGAGCTGGTGAGGAGAACACAGGTTCGGTTCCAGATTCCTCCTCGGTTCCTCCAG
>JBBJLS010000001.1:44774093-44795833 GCA_037577275.1 Bryconaethiops microstoma | reverse complement strand
TAAATATAACTGGTGTAAAACAGTCTAGAACCGGTGTTTGTTCTCCTACACTCTCGCCGTTTGCTGCTCTTTCTCTCGGGGCGCCACCACTCTGCTGTACCTAAACCATACTGTGATGGTGTGGGATGAATTAATTTTCCATTGTTTCTCAGCCTGGAAACAGTGTTTCTGACACCACGACAGCGCTGTTCTCTAGTCACAGTTTATAGCCGATCGTCGTCCCAAAACCACGTCCATGAAGTCGAACCAGCGAAAAGATTTTTCTGTCAGAACTGTTTTTGTTATTGTGGTCTTCATTATTTAAAGACTTTTTGAGGGTTTTTTTAATATATTTTTTCGGTATTCTTTAGCCATGCGACAAATAACAAACCAAGCTTGTTAGTGATGTCCTGTTTCTCACAGCATTAGTAATTTGTTAGTGTTACATAGAACTCACACTGAAGTTTACCTTCACCCCAAACCTTCCCAGTTGTTTGTTTGCATCTCCATTGTGGTTGCTTTTTTGTGTGGAAGGTGAAAGAGCAATGGCCTCTTTCCATGTTGTGATGACAACATTTCGACCAATCACAATGCAGTGACGCAGTCAGCTCGGCTGTGGCCTGCTTTTGGTACTGGTGGCTTTATTTGTAATGGAAAATCATTTGGTTGCAGCGTAGTTCTTTGTACCAGTTCTTTGTGCCAGTTGTCGACTCCAGATGCTGTTCTCTACTAATATATCAGCAAATTATTGTACAGCGCTGTGATTCTGGACTGAACAAAGGCATCACAGTATTTTGCCATTACCCTGAAATTTCCTGCCATCACAGGTCATACCTTAACATCTGCATTCAGTAAAATTTCCATCTGGAGCCGGGTGGAGCTGAGGTAATTGGTTGCATGAAAGCAAAGAGGCAAGAAATCCTACCTGTTTGGTTCATTTTCATTTTCATGCACAGCCTGTCCAGTATTTGTGGGCTGACTGAACCGCAGCGTCACTGTTTATCATCAGGAAATTAATTCCACACACACCAGTGCACTCTAGTAATGCAACGGAGCATTGCCTTTCAGAAATCACTTTTTATGTTGCACCGAATGCCACTTTGTTCAGTCATGCTTCTGTTTGCCAGTGCCAGTGGTTGCAGTAGATGTGTGTATGTGGAAGATCTGAGTATCAGCTGTCTCTGTAGCTGAGACACTCTTTTCTTCTGCTCTAACTCTGTGCCCAGAGAGGATTTAATGCTGCCACTCTATAATAGCTCTTCAACTACCTGCCAAGTGACATTCTTCTCAAATGGTGGCAAAGCCATTCTTAACCTTTTCCCTTATCATTTTCTCCATGAAAAACTTGGATTTTTCTGTGTATCATTGTCTGTCTTACCAAAAAAGACAGTGGTGGTTTTGTCTGTCCTCACTTGGCTGTGAGAATGGCTAAAGTAATACCCTCTCAGGAATTTCAGTAAAAACGTGCAGCGGAGCATGAAGACTGTAAATAGATTAGTTTCACCCTCCCTTCACTGCCTGTATCTTCTCTGCCGTTTTCTCTTGTGTGTATTAGGAGGCCCAGGTGACATGTTTGGTGGAGAGATGTCCCCCAGCATCATGTCCAAACCCTGAGACACTGAAAGGTGCTTGCTGTCCCGTGTGCCTCAACCAACCATCACAACAGCAGAGCAAAGAACGTCAAGTATAACCTCAGGACCCCAAAAGCATCCTAGAGAGACCCAACCGATGCAGCCTGTCACATCCAAATGCCTCGATTACATTTTTTTTTCCTATATTTTTGTGTGTTTGTTTGGTTGGTTGTTTTTCGTTTTGATTTTTTTTCCATATCTCCAGGCATGGCATGACTTCCACTGCCAAGAGCAGAGAATATGCCACATTATCGACCTTCAGAATTATGGACTGATGAATGAATGCACAGATGGATACATAGACGATATTCTCATCCTCCACCAGGCCAAAGGGACCAGAGGCCTTTAGAGACCACCAAAGGTGTCGGCCTGACAGTTACTGCCCTGATGTGTGCACTGAAGAGGAGAGGATTACATTGCAAAACATGCTTGAACGGAACCTACAGAGAAGCCGTTATCAGCCATGTAGTCTCTAAAAAGCGTTCTCAGGTTAGAGATGCCGGACAAATGGTGCTACTCCCCCTTCATTAATGACACATACTTAGTTTATACAGCCTTAAAAGTATTGTTTTGTACCTTTTCAATGTTTGTTTTTTACACAGTATGCAAAATTTTAATGTACACTCTTGATGTGCCTGTTGGGCATGTTTTGTATCAGAAACAATTAGAATTACTCCAGCTTTTACTAAATGTTTATGGTGCTTTATCTCATTTACTGAATATATGCATATTACACATATCCCCACATTTGTATCGACCTCCATGTGAAGGTAATGTGAAAATCTAGGGGGAAAAATGAAATTGAAGAAAGTCTACTGATCACCAGGTTTCCAGCATGGATTGCTGGTTAGCCACTGGTGTTTTTCATACTTCCTTGTTTTGCCCTGACAATAAAAAAAATGTGTGGTAGCTGAGGTAACGGTCTGTTTGGAGTTAGACTTACATCAGGGTATTATAGTCTTAGTTGAACACATTTCCCTTTTTCATGCTCACCAGTGCAGTATTTCCAGCCTGTTCCAGAAAGGTAGTCCACCACCAGCTATGTCCTTCTCTGTTTGAACAGGCTCTCTCGACACTGTTTGAAGAAGAATGTAGACCATGCAGTGCCTCACCACAGTGCAGCACAAGCCTCGACCTCATGCTCTCGTCAGCATCGTTTACTGTCTCCGGTTATTCTCGTTTTCCTCCTCACCTTATGCCATAACTCCTTGCCCTGTTAAACATGGCCATGCAGAGGCCTGTTACATGTTTTTCCTCCTTTTGTACCCCGAGCCCCGGCGTTTCTCCACAAACAGTGGGTTATGTTGGAGTTTGGAGACCTGACAGCTCATGGATCAGTTTCTCTCTCGCTTTTCTTTAATCACGTGTCCTAACCATATGGAACACGACTTGAGGACCTCTCTCGTTTCCATCTCTCGCTGGCCTTGTTTTTTGGACGGTGAGAACATTTGGCTGCGGTCTCCAGAGTTAGCGGGAGGCATGTGAACAGCGCTGATGTCATGTTTGAGAGCGTGATGCTCTCTGACCTTACTCTCGCTGTAATCAGTGCCATATGGATAAGAGCGGGGCGGATGGAGGGACTGGGGAAAGATGCCGTGAAACAGAAAAACAGTACTGTGCAGCCCAAAAGCGTAACCAAGGATTTCAAATAACAGGCACATATACAGCTCACGCTTAAAAAACGTGAGTGCAGTTTTTCTGACATTGCCACTCGTGACTTGCGACAGCTTTTATTGTTTGTGTGTTTGTTTTTCTGGCTTTCTAATTGATCGGCATTTGGTATCCTTTGCAAGCGGCAAGTATGAATCTGGACTGATGTGGTGTGCGATTGCATTGCTGGCCTAGCGTGACGGAACAGTTCACCATGGTGATTTTGTGTTTTCCATTGCGTATGTAAATTATAATATGCCCCCATTGGCCCTTCCTCTGTCCTCTGCCCCAAACTGAACCCCTATCAAATGCAATGCACTGCCCTGCAAGACTGAACAGACTGACGCAAGTGGTTGAAGTGATTGCCAAGTATTTTGTATTGTACTTCTGCCAAAGATTGTTTGCACTGTATTGTATGCCTCTCAACAATAATAAAATGAACACATTTGCCATAAAAATCAGCTGTGCTCAATCGAAAACACCCAAACTTACTCCGTTATCCATTATAGTATATATGCTTGTAGTTTGTCCATTATAGTTTAGGCATGTATGCTTGAGCTTAAAATAGACTTTTGTTACTGAATACAGTTCACGTCCACATGCTCTTCTTGATCTCATCACAAATTCATTGCCACATGATCGAAGTCACAATAAACATACATGAGTTTAACAAAAATGTAACATTTAGCAGGATTCAGCTGCAGGTTGTGTTCTGTTTTTTGAGTGCTCGCTACATAATCCTGAAGTCAAATGAAGACGTTATATGGTGCGGTTTGTGGTGAATGTCTCATGAGATAAACTACATCCCAAAGACAACATCGTTCAGAATTCATTCATACTGTTTGGTTACTGTCCAAAGAGGCACAGACTATGTTTTTGTTCATATCAGGCCATTTATTCAAGCGGTCCTAGACCATTTTTTGAGCGGAGTTAAACACATCAATTACAGCTAGTTTATTTCCTCCCTCAATGTTTAATCATTTAAGACAAGACACAAAAAAATATATAATTCTGTGTATTATTAAAAAATGTCAGCGTGTTTAGTCCAATTCACGTCCAATCACTTCTAACTGTACTTTCCAAAATGTAGCCCCACCCATCCCACACACAAATGACCCTGTGCACCTGTAGTGTCTCGCCTGAATGTGATTTCTGAAGTGTCTGCGGGCAGCTGCTGTGGAAGCTCTTTTGCAAACCATCTGTTGGAGTCTGTTTGCATGCATAGCTCTGCCTGTAGGTCATTTTCGGGCCTTTTGCGAAAGCTTCAGGGCATTTCGAAAGCTAAGAAATTCCACAAATTCCACAATTCCACAAATGAAACCTTCCAAGAAAAAGATACAGGCTAGATTTTTATGAGGGTTTTTATTAAATATGTAAATGTAAGCATATTCATGTATATAGCACCTCATCTGGATATGTATTTTTTATATAAAATGTGCTTCGTAAGAATATCCTGATATACTTTTAATAAATGACCCTGTTCACCTGTTATAATGACGATGTTATAATGTTGAGAAAGGTTTTGTTTTTTCCTGAACCAGGATCCTTCGGCGCTCCTCACCCTAGATGTTGGATTTCTGTCTCCGGCTGGCGAGGAAGTGAACATTAACTCACAGCCAGGCAGACAGGGCGATGGAAATTGGATGTGGAAATTAGCTTTCCAGTGTTGAGCTGGATGAAGAGGGCTTCCTAGAGCAGTCAGGAAAAAACATTACTGACAGCAACATGGGAGCTGCACTGCACGATCGAACCGCACGAAATCTTCTCAGCTTTCTGAGCAGGTTCAGAGAGCACAGCGACAGGAGAGAGAGAGCACATTCACCTTTATCTGCATTTTCCTACAGCCACAAGTGGGCGGCTTCTACTGCCTATAGTCAGTTACCTGACCTTAAGCTGACTAAACTTCTCTGAGTATTTACAAGTAATCAGTCTTACTCCTATTCGAATACATTTGAGGGGAAAGTCATTTGAATGAAATGAATACAAAAGTATCTAGTTGTAAAGAGATCTAAACTGGAGCTCAGGAAAAACCTCAGATCCATTTTAGATCTTCACAACTAGATACTTTTTTATTCATTCTTTCACTAATTCATTCCTTCTTTCGTTCGTTCATTTGTTCATTTATGAGGGTTATATTGCTTGGATTGCTTTGCAGAGCAGGACCTAAAAACATCATTTCCAAAGCTGGTAGATTCTATACATTGGCACCCTTATTAAAGACAGGTAAAAAAATGTCTTTGTGGTTCATTAGCTCAGGCAAAAAACAGGATATTAGTGAGAAATCTAAGCTTTTTACAAAAATGTGTATTAATTAAGTTGTTTCTTTGTTTGTTTGTACATTTAGTCCAAGGAAACAAAAAGACTTATCAGAAATGTTCCAGTCGCGCAGTTTTTATCCCAGTTTAGCCTGCTTTACTATCTCTGCCCGTTGTCCTTGACAGATAACCCTTTATTGCCATAATATCTGTGGAAATATCTGAGGTGTCTGCGGTCAGACGAAGTTCTCTGAGGTCAGTCTGCTCCACCAGCTCTGCAGAGGTGCTGCCGTTCTTATGTAACCTTCTTTTTTTCCTTTTCTTTTCAGTGAACCATCTGTGGGAATCTCTTAGGATGCATATCTCTCCATGCAGCTCATTTTCTGGCCTTCGAGGCATCTCCAGAGCTAAGAAATTCCACAAATTACACATTAAACATTGCGGGACAAAAGATACAGTAACATCTAAATTGCAGGAAACCATTTCCTCAAACAGCAACTAAAGTCATTTTGTGGCCTTAACCACTCTTATCCATAATGTAATAACTGTCAGTGGGCAGGAGTTCGTCTATTCCAGCCCTGTGAAAGTGATTCATATCTCTGGAGTTTCACTCCACTCCACCATATGGTCAAACACATTGCTGTCCAGATGCCCCAAATTCCAGCTTCATTTTACCCAGAGGAGGCATGTGGGCACACCTGGGGAAAACCTGGACCCTCGCCACAGTTTATTTGGCTAGGTGTCATGTTAAGGAAGATGCTAACGAGTAACATTTTGCACATCTTCGAAGGGTTTTTTAACGTCCTTCTTACTGCCTAGCAGACTCTATGCAGTCAGTGGATGTTGCTTTCTGTCTTGAACACGCCTGCTGTGTGTATTATCTTGCCATAATGGTGTCTTTTTTTTTTCCTGTTTAGTGACATTTCCTAACAGAAGGGGGCTTGTAGGGACTTTGTAATATCATGATGCAGAAATGTGACCATGTACATTGAGAGGATGTGTATGATGTCTACAATAGGTGGCTTGGGGCAGCTGGTGGCTCGGTGGTTAGGGAGTTCGAATCCCAGGACTGCCGGTGGCACCACTGAGGTACCCTTGAGCAAGATATTGTCTCCACACATTGCTCTCCAGCCACTGTGCCGCTGTTCCTGGCTGCCCCCCAGAGAACAATTTAGTGCTGTGCATGCTGTGCTGTGGTGTGTTCACTTGTGACAAATGGATACTTTAAAACGAATAAATAGGCATCTGTGCAACAGTGTTCACAAACAACCAGCACCAATCAATACCGCCTTCTGCTCTGTCGTGCCCTATGCCACATTCAACTCGTCCTCCCAACCTGTGGTTTCATTAATACATTGTGCAACAGCATGGATTACAGGCATAATTTTTCTTTAACCAAATGTTGCTCAAAATATCATGAGATATCCATATCTTATCCACGCTCCACCAACAAATGCATTCTATCTTATCAGCTGTAGTCAGATTTGGCAAGACTTACGAAACACTGGCAAAAATACCATTCAACCGAATGAGAAACTGTAACACTTTATTTTTAGTATATCTTTTTAACATTGAGTATTCACAGAAAGAACCCTCTAGCCCTTCTGAGAAGAAGTAAGAATTTCTAAAAGCTACTGGTACTTCAATACTACTGGTACTTCAATTTTTGGCTGGAAAATAGGGATACTTTTTCAAACATGAAATTTTCCAGCCATATGTTTTTTTTATCTAGATGAAAAGCTCTCCCACTGGTTAGGCCTTCAGTCCAACTGCGTCAAGTTAACTACCAGCGTAATGGGAAGTGTCAATGGAATTAGCCAATCATATTTTGATTTACAGCTACTGGGACCAATGTTACAAAGAAAATCTTCACTCTAGCCCTTTTGGAAGTTCTAGATTGACTGTGAATATGAGCAGCAGTGTCAGATTGCGGCTGCTCAATCTCAGGACTGTTTACTGAAGGAATCACTGTAAAAATGCTGCATACAAGGTGCATGTTTGTTACAACTTTCAGATAAAACATGGAATTTGTTTTACTATCAGCAGATGTCCCTGTATAATCTAGAACAGCGCCCCCCAACCTTTTTTGCACCATGAACCAGTTTCATGTAAAACAATATTTTCACGGACCGGTACAGATACAAAAATACGAAGAAGCTCCCCAAAGTGCGTTAGTTTTTTACTTATTTTTGCTAGCTTGTGGGCTAAATTTTTGATGTACTGTATCACATGACTGAGACGGTAACAAATGACTCATGGACCAATACTGGTCCGCGGCCCGGTGGATGCAGACCTCTGATCTAGAACATGTTCCTGTGTAGCGCCCAGGGAAGCAAACTCATCAGGTAAAAATAGGTGACAAAGATGTAAACGCTCAAGAGGGATCCAGGGGCATGCACCCAGGATGATTGTTTTAAAATGCGGATTTACGGTCAATCTTAGCAAACACATCCTAGAATATGTAATCATACTGACACAAAAATAATGTAAGAGCGACCTCACTTCAGGGTTCAGTTCAGTTCACTGTAACAACATCTTATAGTACCATTATGATTTACCGTTATGACGATGCACCCATTTCCATAAAGCCTTTCCATAAACATTTTTATTCCAGATTTTATAACTTACTCAAGTTACTGGCATGAGGACTTGGACACTAATTGCTAGATTCAGCTAATGGTGCCAATTTGCCAGTGATTACAATGAAAGTTGAGCTCCTCAGTCAAAATGCCGACTTACTGTTAACATTAAAAGCTCACCTCCTAGCATTTGCCAAGCACAACAGCCAGATTGCTTTTTTAAAATTATTTACTTTTGACAATTCAGACGACACGTTTCTCATTTTATTGCCCATGACTCTGACTCTTTCAGACCCAGACCACCCCAAAAGGTGATAGATTTGCATTCCTGATTGCCGTCATCTCATTGCTAACATACTGCTAGAATCCCTTAGAAAATTTGCAGTTTGATTTTTATGGCCCAAACCGAAGGCCTAGCTCTATAATCAAGGTTCCCCTGAGCATCCAGTATAAAATGCCACTCTGTTTAGCTGCAAAGCTTGGAAAGTTGGTGTACGTAATCAAATGTCAAATGTAATCAAATGTGGACAACAACCATCATGCTAATGTTAGTCTGATTAAACAAAAGAAAAGTCTTTACATGCATAGAAATGAATGATGTATTCTAAATATATGGAATCTGACATAACCCACATTGCATGCTACAGTGTCTCATTGCCTTCAATGGGAATTTTCCAATGTAGTAACAATTTCTACGAAAGATCTGCTGCACATTTGTGGACAGAGCATGGATCGGCCTATTAGAATTTAAAACTGAAGTATATGGAACACACAGGCCTTAGACCCGAGGTTTGACATGCTGGACAAGGAACACATGTTAGCTGAATGTGAAATGGATTAATTAAATTTCCCCATATTAAAGTCACAGTAACTGAATTTATGGATTAAGACCATGCCAAAACGTGAGATATGCTTCATGTCTGGCCATTGCCTGGACCTTGAGCTTGAAATGCCAGCCATCCTTTCCACGGTGCAATAAGAGTAATTGCCTAAACAGAATACATCCTCTGACTTCGTCCGCAAAAACGGGGTCACTTATGCAAGCTGCAACGCATTCTCTTTCATTCCTGAAGAGCCTTCGGTGAGATAGGATCTTACAGTAATGGGAGTGGTCAAGAGGGGGCACAGAGGAGTCCCATGAAGTCATTGTTGCTGTTGAAAACAGACATACCTCTCGTCTGAAGAATGACTAACTGGCCCGAATTCCTCAGCTGAGGCCAAGCGAGTTCAGCCTGCGCCAGTAATAATCTGCTTGCTGCCAGGGCTCTTCACAAGTTGACAGAACTTCAGAAAAGTCTTTACACTGGACCTCCATAAAACACACACACACACACACACACATACACACACTTTTTCTGAGTGCCCAGAGCAAGTAGCTCATCCCGATCTTCTCCTGGCATGTGAAATATTTTTATGTAATGTTCAGGGTATTTTGGTCCTTCACAGAAGCCGACATCAGAAATTAATGGTCCTTTCCGTACCACACAAAAAGGTGCTTTACAGCTGGGGAATTTAGATACTTTAAAGTGCACCAATCACTGACACAGGTTCAGCAGGACATAATCTCTGTAGAAAAGCCTTGTCAATAGAATGTATTGCTCAGAAGCATCTCTACTTGAGCCTAAGGCCATCATGCTCAATGCCAAGTGGAAAAACACTGAACTCCAAAAAGGTGCCGTTTAAATTGCAGTCATATTATTGGAAAGGAAAGTCATAATTAATTAGTGGCCTGGTCAGAGGGGCATTAAAGTAAAGGAGCTCCACTGATACAATTAAGATAAGCTGGAGTGATGTTTGTGATCCGGAACTATCACACAACATCAGTACCTGACCTAAGTAATGCTCTTATGACTGAATGTAATCAAATCCTCACAGCAATGTTTAATATAGTCTAAAGCCTTCACAGAAACATAGAGGCTACTGCTTCACCAGAGGGGGATAAATAACTGTCATATAAGCGGACGAGTACAAACATTTGGACATCTATTACAGTACATTTCGTATCTATCTGCAAAATACAGACAACATATAATAATCATTGCACAGAACATCGTACAGTGTGACTTATGTCATTGCGTCACTATGCATGCAATCGGTAGTATGTAAAGTAATGAAGAAGACAGGAATGTCCTGCATGTTTCCCAGGAAGCAGCTTTTATAAATGACAACCTCTTACTTCATGAAAGGAACTGCTTTATAACAGCAAATCTAGCCTGATAGACCAGATCTATGTGTCTGCAACGTTTTAGCAAGCTTTCTCGAATGGAGGCATTTTTGGCCTTCACTGCCAACGAACGTCAACACAGTGTAGCACAAAGCCAGATCATCTTGCCAAGTGTGTGTGTGTGTGTTGGGCTTGTGGACAAGAGAATATGGCACCGTCTCTTCGCCAAAAACAAGTGAGCAGATTGTGCAAATATGATGTTGGCTCAGAAGGGAAAGTATTCTCCTCACTTGAAATGTTTTCTCTTCAGGGTTCAGGCTGGGAGAGCAGCCAAGCTGCACAATTAGGCCACGCAGTTCCTCCCCATCTGGTGGGCTTAAAGCCAGCTGATGAAGACCCCTACTCCGTGGCCCCTAACTTCAGATGGGGCCTGCTTTCCATAGGCTGCTTGAACCTCCACCTCAAATAAAAGTCTCTTAGCAGTGATGGCAGATGGGATCTGAACCCAGGTGTGAAGAAGCCCAGCGACTCCAGAGCACTCTGTGCAGAATCCACAAAGGGAGGGAGGAAGTGGGGCAGTAGAGTTTAGTTTAAGGACAGAAAACGTTTTCAAGAACATTTGTGTCTTTGTAACATTTTAAATGTGGCATAGTGTCCAGTATTACTAGGGCTGAGGTTTTGAGCAAATTTTGAATAATCAATAAATTGTGATAGAATTATCAGTAAACATCAATATTTTCACAACTAAAACTCATGGTTGTTTTCCAGTGACAATGCAGCATTACAGCTAGCATTTTCTAGTGCAGATTTCATTTGCACGAGAGGGGGCGCCAAAGACTAGGGCTTTTTAACACGGAATTTTACAGACAAAAAACACAACTTGAAAACTAATACAAGTTCTGAAAAAGTAAATATAAAGACTAAAGCCACTCCTTTAAATGCTCGGAGCTCCGATCTGAAGCAGAGCCTCAAACTCCTAAATATTATAAGGAAAACATTATGTGCAGTTTTTTAACCTCTAAAAATGTTATTCACACTTTAAAAATGTGTAAAAATCCCTCCAGTGAAACCTTTTTCAGGGAACAAAAAGTGGTTCTTCTATGTCAATGATTTTCAATCTGTGATCTGTTGCCCCTCAGTGGGGCATAGTGGTACTAATGTTACAGTACAAAAGTATTTAACACAACATAAGTTTAAAAAATAAACATTATTGCTGTGTTAATTTGGGAAATAATAAATATATTTAGGTCAAGCTTGATTGATCAGGCAAAACCAACACAAGCTAGCTAGATAATTATAATTATAATTTGACAAATGTTTTTAGTCCTTGTGTGTGAATCTCAGTGATCCTCCAGTTTTAAATGTACACAGAGTGTCACATATCATGATGTGGTCTAGAGTCATTGCATGAGAGCGCTGTTAGGGAGCAATATATGATTGACAGGCATAAGCCCATCCCAAAAGAAACACTGTACTTTGTGTGACTTGAGGCCTCAGTAATAATGGTCAGAGCCATTCATGATATATGGTCAGAATCTCGGCCGCTGCAGATATGCTTAACAGAAACAGATGTTCCAACAGATGTACTAGGGCTTGTAATAACTGATGAAGATTGCTCAAGTGCAAATACAGAGTCTAAAGAACTTGGCTCTCACGTCATTTGGAGAATGGCATATCACCCTGGAAGAAGGTCAGAGGAACTTGCAGAAGTGGTTTTACATGGGTCAATCATGTAACTACCTTCTTAAGTTATTGCAGCATGCAGAGCTCGGTTTCCAGGCAGCTCCTTTCTTCTCACAGCTGTTCCATTATCTCCTCATTATCTCGCCACAGTGCTATCACACAGACAGTGAAGGAAAACCCACAACACTGAACTCTTTCAAGAAAAGGAGTTCAGAACCAGCAATGCAATCCATGCAAAGGGAAAACCCAGGCTGCTTGAGGTGAACAGTAAGAGGCATTGCTTTCTAGTGTCCTCTAGTGGTGAAGATTCATACATACATGCCTTCTGGAAGTACTGGAAGTAAAAAAAACCTTCACAAAAATCTTCTTCCAAACTGGAGGGTCATAAATACTCACAGTGTGTTCTATGTATGGTACTTTTTGCTTAGTGTGAGACACCTACACATGCGCAGATAATAAGATGTGATGAAGGGATGAAACGAACATTCAATAACATACAGATGAGTAAATAAATAGCAGATGAGTGATATTGCACAATCCAAATGAGAACCGAATGACATAAATGCTGAAAAAGATCACCTACAGAACGAGGAAGAGTTATACAGTCTTATCGCCACAGGTAGGAAGGGTTTCCTGTGGTGTTCGGTTCTGCATTTAGAGACGATGAGTCTTTTGCTGTGTGTGCTCTGATGGCCCATCATGGAGGCGTGCATGGGGTGAGAGGGGCTGTCCATGATACTGAGAAGCTTTTTCAGCATTCTCTTCTCATACACCTCTGCCATCTGTATGATTGGCTTGTGCACATTTACTACAAAGGATTCTCATTTTTCTCTTTGGTAAACATGCTCAAAACTGTTTTGTCTGCACTGCTATGTAAGAAATGGTCTACAAATCCCACGATGAATTTGACTTTCACAATCCATTTCAAATATATAGCTTATCAGAATCATAACATAGCTCTAACCACTTAAACTGTGAATTTTTCATGGAAGAAAATAGCTGTTTTGGGCAGTCAGGTGTAAAGCAACGGGGAAAAAAGAGCTCATTGAAAAATGCAGGAGCGAACGCAGGCTCTTTTTCTTTGAATAAAAATGATTCATCACCTTTGTTCACTATTGCACAGTACCAGTTCTCCAAATCTCATTTGAACTGCTGTGATAGATGAGAGCAGTCATCCAGGAAAGCCTCCACTCTCCCGGGATCTTAGAGCCATCAAAAATGTCAAATCCACTAATTCTTCAGTTTAGTCCTTCGTTTATCATATGCCTCACTTCTTCATTTACCAGTGGCTTCATCTGCTTACTGAAGACAACTCTCAAGCTGTCTTCTCATTCTTTACTACAGTGAACAAACACAAAGACCCAAAGTTGAAAAGAACTGAACAATTTTACCTTAGAAAGACCATTAGTAAGAATGAATACAGGCAGGTTTTTTTCTGGATCTAGAGTAGGCTTTGTCCTTCACTGGCAGTGAGTGGGGGGTGGAGGGTTAAAGAGTAATAACTTCACTATCATGAAGTTTATATTAGTGTTGTAGTGCTCAAGTCTGGTCATGTTGTTGAGGCCACAAATTAATGATCGTGGTCTTGTCTCGGTCTTCAGGCAGTGAGGACATTTTCTTAAGACCGGCTAAATGAAAGGCCTTCTTAATATGTTATATTCTCTCAGAGAACAGTTGTGTTAAATGAAGGACACTTTAATTCAATTCAATTCAATTTTATTTACATAGCGCTTTTTACAACCAGGTTATCACAAAGCAGCTTTACAAAGTCCAGGTCCGAGCCCCGAATGAGTAAGCCAAAGGCGACAGAGGCGAGGAAATACTCCCTCAGCTGGAGGAAGAAACCTCGGGAGGAACCAAGACTCAAACCGGGAACCCGTCCTCCTCAGGTCGACCCAGAGAGAAAGGAACGACAATCTTTATGGGGATAAATAACAAGAGAGGGCTGCTCTGTTCTAAACCCTTTTTAACAGTCTAACATCTGTGTCACAACAGCATCGAATCACCAACATCAAATACTATCTACGTGCCTAATGGGAAACCTTTCTGACAGGAGAAAAACAGGTCTCTGCTCTCCTCTTTCAGTCTTCCGAATATTCTGTCTAATTTTATAGTACTACCTAACTTTAACAAATTTCTAAGCTAATTTATTTATTATTTACAATATTTCAGTTCAGTGTTGTCATGTTTCCCCCTTAAGGTAGGCTTGGAGGCAGTAATCCATTTCTTTTTCTTTTATTTAGAAACTCCACGAAACCAAACACAAGTGAGTTAGATGGTGGAACGACCCCCACTGTCGGTCCCCAAGCAACCTAAATACAAACTTGACATAAACGAAAACCAATACGAACACAAATCTCATTACTCCGAGCACCCCGGCCAGCTGCAACTCCTAATCTACTAATACCTGGCCGGCAGTGCTCAGATGTCATAACAAAAGTCTTAACACCATAAAAACCCCAAACACAAACACAAAATACAAACATAAACAACCGTTACTGTCCCAAAGCCTGACAATTGCTAGAGTATCCTTTACGTGTAATGAATGTAAAATGAAGTACAAATAGATTTCAAATGGGTTTTTTTGTTTTTTTGGGGTTTTTTTATCTGATCTTTGTCTTGACTTGTCGTCGCTCTTGGTTTTTCGCTTTATTCAGACCCTACTGCTACAGTCTTGACTCAACTCGGCCTGAAAAACATTCTTAACTTACTATACTATACACTATACACATTCTTAACTTACTAAAACACTATAATGCTGTTTTAACATTTGTCCTCCAAGAACCTAGAAACTGTATTCCATAGTTTTAGATTAATGAACTTTGGGTTATTGCATCCATGGCTCTGTCTACAAATCTGAGTCTCCAATTCTGTAACAGTGAAAGAAAGAAAGGGCAAAGAAAGAGCAAACACATCACATTCATCTTCGTCCACACACTGAATCCATAAATAGATCTGACAGTGTGTTTCATTCAAGATTTCATGTAAAAGGTGTTAAATGCATCCAATAATTTACTGGCTAATATTCTGAAGGCCGCCTCTGACCCAGAAAGACATGGCATCTGTGGGATCTGGGATCAAGACATTAGTAACAGATCCTTTAAGTCCTGTATATTGCAAGGTGAGCCTTTCTATATTCTATATAAACATGAACTTTTTCAGCAGTTTGGGCTACAGTAGTTATTCTGTGGGTTCAGAACTGACAGACTAGCCTTCACTCCTCATGTACATCAGTGAGACTTGTCCTTCCCTGAGCCACTCTGTCAAGTAAAGTCAAATGTATTTTTATAACATACGCATTTTTATAACTTGTGTTGTCACATAGCAGCTTTAGAGAATCTGAGTTCAAGACCCTGGTGATCAGGCAAAAGGGGAAAAGGCATGAAGAAAAAACCCTAAAGCTGAAGAAAGAAAGCCTCGGAGAAACCAAGGCTCAACGTGGGAACTCATTCTCCTCTGTTCAACACCAGATAGCAAGAGAGAATATAAGAATGACACTATGGAGATGACTAACTGGAAGAGATCTTAGTGTACAGACTAATCGCTGATGACCAATAGACTCTCAAGGTGACAAAGGTAGGGTATGTTCTTAATTAGTAAAAGCAGTTTCTGTTTCAGTAGTAGTTTTGGGTGAGAGAAGCACCTGCAAGTGATCCATGGTGGTGGAATTGGTCTAAAGGACAGGAATCTCTAGTTGTAGAGCAGATTAGTGTAGCTAGTAGTTCGGTACTAACCATGTCATTCTGGGAAATCCCCTTAAGACCTGTCATTTTGGAAATGCTCCAACCCAGTCGTTTTGCCCTCACAATTTAGCTCTGCTCAAAGTCACTCAAAAAAAAATTTCTGCTTGCAACACATCAAAGTCAAGAACTGTTCACTTGCTGCTCAAAATATCCAACCACCCGCCTATACATCCACTCAAGAAACACTTTGCAATAGCCCTCACATTCAAAGGTCTTAGTTGACAGAGTGAAACCTTTTTGCCTGGCCGACCATGGAGAACATGTGACAGGAATACTACAATAGGAGAGCAACAACAAGACAGGGACAGATTTAAAGAATGCAGTCTCTTGTCTCTCACATTGAGAACTTTGCTACATGCCTTATCTTTAACTTTATGAATTCATGTTGTCTATGCAGATGCCTAGAGAAATTATTATTCATGTCCTATTTCTGTCCTCTCATGTAGTCTATGTAACGGCTTTCAATTTTTAATACAACAGGCAGAAAGAATAAGAATAATTCCGGGAAGTGCCTATTTTGATGTGATGGCAGCCACCACTATTAAAAAACATGCGGATTGGGAGCAAAACAATGGTGAATAATTGATCAGTGTGAAAAGATACGGCTATAACCATGCATTATTCAAGGTGATGGTTATTATTTTCATTGCATTTCGCAGTGATAGTCAGTCCTGCAAACAACAATGCACTGTGCAGATTATTTGGTCCATTAAGTCTTTCAGGAAACAATATTAATAGGCTCATACAGCTTACTTGACCTTCAGGCACATCACTGATGGCTTAGAAAAAGGCAATATCTTAAAGCTTATACCTCATCCAAGTCATCCATACATCCATCACTGCTGTCTGGCAGCAGCATTTTAGTTCAAAGCATCGTTTTAAATGATTTTTTTCAATTTACATTTCTCAAATATTTAAGATACAAAGACATATTTCAGATATTAAAATACAATGACAATACAAACGGACAATGGTTATGTGATTGAAATAATCAGTTCAGCTGCTGTACTGATCAGCTGTATGGTCGTCATACAATTATTATCAGCTGTGCATACAAAAGTACACACCAAGAAAATGCTATACGGAGTGTCAGGCTTTACTTAGAAGAGCCTTCACATATGTACGCTGATAATGCTGAGAACACCCAACTCGTCCCATTGCCTCCTCAGGCTTGTAACTTCACACTCAGGAATCCACTATTCACTAGATAGTGACCTCCACAAGAGGTCACTATCTCCAGGATACCACAGCTGATTAAATTACATATTCATGACCCTCTAGAAGATAGATCGCCTATTTGTTTGTTTATTTCTTAAACAATGCCCTGTGAATTCCAGCATCCTTACAGATTGGTAGTTCATCCATGTAAACACATTAGCAATGTAAATGGCCTCATTTGCTTTGTTTTTGCTTTAGAAGAAGGATTTCACACTAATGCGCCTGAATCTGTACTGTCTAAGGATTAATTTCAAGCCAGCTTCCAAAGCCAACAGGAGAACTTAACAGTGAGTTCACTGTCCGGAAGAAAATTGATGCAAAACATCGGATTTCATTACAGTGAAGTTGTGATGAAGGAACATACACTTGACTCCCTTGTGAGATAACTTCAAAGACTGCCCTATAACCCTGTTGTGAATTCATACTATCATAAACATTTACCATGGTGTTTTCAAATGAAAACCGACTCAAAATTTTTATTTCCACATGTTGAAAGGGCTCATAGGCAATTTCCTTACACTACGACAACTCTATTCATACACTTATATGCAATACTCTGCTGCCCTGTGAGGCCTGGCTGGGCAAATGTTTACATATATGCAGGTAAAAATGCTTCTTTTATATTACATCTACATACACACTAAGTGTAGTTGGATTGTTTATGTCCACTGGCTACAGTTCAGACAGGTATTGTTATTGTGAATTGTTATTGTTATATGAGCACTGTGATCAAGGAGGAGCATTATTTCATCTTACTATGTACTTGTTGTACACAGTACACAGTTGTTGATGACAATAAACTGAAACTTAATGTTAACAGAAGACAACAAGCAAGTTTTATGGCAATGTGTTATTTGCACAAATGTGTTGTTGTGTAAACACATTTGTACATTTTTTGAGGATTTTTTTTTTGGAGGAAATTTACAACATTATTAAAAGCAGTAATGTGATATGTAACTGAAGGATGGATGATGGATGGAAGGATGCTTTTATGGATGGAGTGATGAAAGTCACCCCAGTTAATGGTTAGGATCTTCTTCTAGATCACATATGAATAAAAATAGGTCAGAGTTGTGATGAGTGGATGTGTTTGCCGGATGAACAGATGGATGGATATTTATCAATTCTTTATTGTTTAATTAGAAAATTTGCAACATGATTAAAATCAGTAATGTGTTATGTAATTAATTGTGACATTCCAGGTCAGCGCCCGCTAAAGGTCGCCATTGTTTATTTTATGTTTAAAGAACTCTTAATTTGAAACGTTTTTGTTCACTACCTTCACATGTTCTGTCAGCTGTCCTGTGTTTGTATCTAAGTGGTTGTGTTTAGTCACTGGATCTTGTCTTTTGTCTAGTTTGTGTTTAAGTTCCACGATTTCACGTCTTGGTTATCTGTCCACCCTCACACATACTCTTGCTCTACCCGTCCTTCATGTTTTATGTTCGTGTTTTGTTTATAAAACCAACAAAATGAACTCTGCGTCTGCGCCTCGCTACACTCCCAGCACGTGACATTAATGGATGGCTGGCTGACTGGATGGATGGATGGATGGATGGATGGATGGATGGATGGATGGATGGATGGATGGATGGATGGATTAATGCATGGATGGATGGATGGATTAATGGATGGATGGATGGATGCATGGATGGATAGATGGATGACAGTCACCCCCGTTAATGGTTAGCATCTTCATCTAGATCACATATGAATAAAAATATGGAAAGAACAACTGAGTGGTGACTACAGGATTGGTCAATGTGCTTGGTAGATGAATGGATGGATGGATATTTATCACACATCTTAATTTTTGTGAGAAATTTTGCAAAATCATTCAAATCAGTAATCTAACATGTATGGATGGATAGGTGGATGGATGAAAGTCCCCTTTGTTAATGGTCACCACCTTGTCCAAGATCACATATAAATAGATAATTAAAGAGACTGTTATGGAAGAACAACAGAGTGGTGACCACTTGATTTGCTGTAAAGCTGAAAGAAAATGTTTGAGGGACAGTAATTGCCCCATTTATGCTTGTGTCAGTGTAGGTAAGTACTACAAATCATCTCCACATCAAGTAACTTGTACTTGATTGTTTTTTATTAAGCTATTTACAGAGGTGAAGAGAGGTTCTTACGCTGAGCTGCTCAATAAGTCTGGGTGGATTGAAGGATATGATTCATGTATGGTATAAATGACCATGTACCGCCACAGCCTACACTACAATTTTGTTTCTGGTGAATGCAGTTGTGGCTCAGTGTTCACTTTAGTATTTCGGGTTTGAAGGATGTCTTTTGGATTTTGCATGCTGTAAGGAATATATGATTCAAAATACAGGGTGAATCAAAATCCCTTAACAATGAATGGACTTACAGAAATAGGCCAACTTTACTTGGAGTAAAAACTCTTCACTCGGGTGTGACAGCATCAACATTAAGTTGATTTTCATTTTTCAGATTTCAGTCTTATAGATGTTTTATGAACACTAACTGGCGTTTGCAGCTTTAATGGGAAACTAGTTTGATTCCTGAAGTCTGAGATTATTGAAAATGACATTCAAAACTCTCTTTAATCAATAGCAAAATCAGTAATAATATCAGTTATGTTAGTCATTTTCTGGGACAATGTAAAAATAAATTATGTGGCTCGGTCAAGACTTTCAAAAGACAGGGAGAGTTCTACTGAGGCGATGTTGATGTCAATCTGACAGTTTTCTGTTATTTTCGCAGCTTCAACAAACGCTTCAACATGGCACCTCAGGCAAAGCTGGTGAAACAAGAAACATGCCATATGAGTGTGAGGAACACTAACACTCAATAAATTACAACTTGCAGTTTTAGCACCAAAAGCATGCATGTTGAATAAACATTCTTTTCAAGTGTCCAGTGCTACCAAAAGACATTATGGTCTTTAAGAAGACTTTTACACTGAAATACACGCTACAAAGGGATTTTACTCTTTCGTACCCTATATTTCTCCAATAGAATTCCACTCAGACAAAGCAAGTCTAGACTTTGTTTTTAGAAAATCCTTCTAATGATGATGACAAAAATGGTTCCTTGAGTGATGCCATAGAATAACTATTTTGTTTTTCTAAAAACACGTTTGAAATTGAGAAGAATCCTCACATAATGTAAAGGTTCTAAACCAATGAAAAGTTCTTCCGAGAACCTTTAAGTTGTTTGGAGGTTCTTCAAACAATGGAAAGATTCTTCGCACTCACACTTACAGAAAGTGCTCTCCGAAGAACCATCTACTTGCAGATTTTTTAAGGAACCAACAGTGGTTTGCACAAAGAACCCTTTTTGGCAGCTTCATAAGAGTGCAAGCTTTCAGAGAAATATATTTTGAATGTCACAACAAAGACTCAGGTTCTAGACTCAGCGTGGAATGGGTTTAAATGCAAATCTTTTCTACAGCCATATTTTGGTCAGACCTCTCAGTATAATAGTTCTAGGACTGATTCCATTGGTGATTTTTGAGATTAAAATGAACAGTTGTCACTGTTCAAATAACCCTCATGTTATATTCAAATTTATTAGCATCCTTTATGTTTGACCCCACTGATTTAAACTTCTAGAAGATTAAAATTGCTACTCAAGTTTGTGTGTTAGGTACCTTATAATTCTTTGCTGACTGTCGAACAGTGCTTTAAATAAAACATACATGTAATGCCCCCATGGCAAAGGAAGTCTTTAAGTTCCTGTGGAAAATGTGTTTTCTCCTCCCCTGTGTCATGTGATCTATCAGTGGTCCTCATTTTACTACAGGTATGATTCTGTTTGGTTATGGCCCTAAAGCCAAGGGAATTATTTTGAAGATTAAAAAAATGGTGAACTTTGGTGTTTCGTTGGGGTAGGAAGGGGGCCTTTAACAACAAATTTAATGGAACAAGAATGCTATTATTACTCTTCAATAAAATAAACAAATTAAAATCATTGTCCATCCCATTCTCCCTATTGCAAATCCGTGTTTTAGCATCCTGGAAGATAAGCATCATTTGGATATGTTGTGATATTTTGGCTTTAGCCTTGGTGAACACAGCCACAGGAGAGGCATGGTATGCAAAACAGTGAGCAAAAGTGCCTTTGAAAACAGCTGAAAACAGTGTGGTCTCTTGTGCTGCCATTTTCTCTTGTTTTGCCATTTTGAGAAGCTACCTGCTGTTATTTGTCAAAATGCCAGTTTTGGATCTGTTGGCAGACCTTATCATTAGCATGCAGAAACTTCTTTTTCTCATGTTTGCTAAAAGCTTTTCATTTGCTTGTAACATTAAATGGTAAATTAGCCAGTTTAACTGCATAATAAGCACAGTGTAGTAAAGAATCACAGCATTAACAAGCAAAACCTAGTCAGTGGAGTTAATTTTACTGAATCATCCAAATCTATGTGTCATGTTTGGTGGCTGCTAGAGGCCGTCCTTTTTTGTCTTTTGAATGGAGCTTTTATTTTGACATGCCTGAGTACACTGGTCTTGAGTTTGTTTGTATTATGTGTTGTAGCTGAGCGCTGTGCTCAATTAAAGTGACGCTGCATGTTTATTGGTTTATTGAGTTTGGGTTTTGTATTTAGTTCTGGTTGTGTTGGACCTCAGTGTCAGTAAACTGTCATTCTAGTTTAGTTGTGTTTGCTCCTGTCTACTTTGTTTTGTGCTGTATGCCGGTTTCTGTTGTTTATGCCGGTTTCTCATAACCGGTTTCTGTTGTTTATAATAAAAGCATTAAGATGGAAGTCTGCATTTGTGCCTGCCTTCGCTGGCCAGAGATGAGCACCTTGACACTATGCTATTTATCTAGGAACATTGTTAATTAAATAGAGTTAAACAAATTTATAT
>JBBJLS010000001.1:44752398-44764768 GCA_037577275.1 Bryconaethiops microstoma | reverse complement strand
TTCGTGCTGTTCACACTGTGTGCTGTGGTGTGTTCTAGTATGACAGAATGGTCACTTTCACTTCACTTTCACTTTCAAATATATGCCTATGATGAAAAATACATTGCTCAGTTTCTCACACTGTTTGAAATTCCTGTCAGTGCATTTACACTGCCTTACATTGTTCCTCTTTTTAGATCCATTCTCATCTGATCTCATCTTTTGTTCTTTCAGACCTGCTGTTAGTTGGACCTCCACCAGACTAAAGATTTAATACTCTCTAATATGTATTGTGGCAAACAGTTCAAAAATACTTAAAAGTCCAATTAACATCTTTTGAATTGGAATTCTGTCAGACTGAAGAACATTTAGTATTAAACAAACATTTAATACTCTCTGATATCTTTTGGGGGAAACAGTTCAAAAACACTTTAAAGTCTATTTAAATTTGATTGTAGTTCTCTTCTATACCATGACTCCTGTACAACAGTGTACATTTTTGTCAGAGGAATGAATTCCAAATTTGTCTCTGATGACGCACATTTCTTTTACACTGTGTCAACAACTCTGTGTGTGTGTGTCTGTGTGTCGCTGACCTGATGAAGAGATCCAGGATGCACTATGGGAAAAAGGCAGTGTGTGTGTGTGTGTGTGACTGACCTGGGGAAAGGATGCTATATGGAACGAAATCATTCTTATTGCAAATTCTCCATATTATTTGTTTTAGTGTCATGTTCAACAGGTGGTGGGTGTGATGGGTGACATATACATACATATACAAAACACTGGACACGAAAAAAAAAATTAAAAATCACATAATACAATTGATACATACATATAATTGATTTTAACTGATGTCTGGTGTTTTGTATAGGGTGGTGGCCTAGTGAGTAGGATACTTGCCTCTGGACCAAGAGGCCATGGGTTCAAATCCTACCTTCAGCACCACCACTGGGTTCCTGAGCAAGACCCTTAACCCCAAGTTGCTCTAGGGAGACTGTCCCCTGTAGTTAGGAAATGGAAGTAGCTTTGGATTAAAGTGTCTGATAAATGCCGTAAATGTTTATATGGATATGAGGTTGATTGATAAGAGAAGAGCAGTAAAAGTGACAGGAGCTTTATCAGCTTCAAACTGCTTAATTATAACGTCTGGTCGGCAATACTCACTGCACACAATGTGTGGGGTAACTTTGATTGAGCCCTTCAGTTATTGGAATATTGAATGGGACACATCACCTACACCCTCCTAAATCTATGCCTAGGATAAAAAAACACATTGCCTTGTTTCTCACATTGTTTGAAGTTCCGGTCAGTGCATTCATACTGCCTCACATTGTTCCGCTTTTAGATTCATTCTCATCTGATCTCATATGATCTTTCACTGTTTTGCTCATTTAGACCTGCTGCTAGTTGAAGAACCGCCAGACTAAATAACTAAAGATTTAAAACTCTCTCATATGCGTTGTAGCAAACAGTTAAAAAAGATTTTAAAGTCAATTTAAATTTGAATGAAGTTCTCTTCTATACCAAAACTCCTGAATGAAGGGACTGAATGCTCTGATAAAAAAATTGGCTCTGATGACTCACATTTTCTTTTACATTGTCAGTAGCTGTGTGTGTGTGTGTGTGTGTGTGTGTGTGTGTGTGTGTGTGTGTGTGTACCATAATGCTCTATGGGAAGAAGGTAAGCCGGTAGAGCCAGTGTGATGCTCTAGGCAATGTTCTGCTGGGAAATCTTGAGTCCTGCATTCATGTGGATTTTAATTTGACTCATACCTCCCACCAAACCATTACTGCAGACCAAGTTCACCACTTCATGGCAGCTGTATTTCTTAAGAGCATGTTATCCTTCTCTCAGCAGGAGAATATGTGAAGAGCTCTTTTCCAAGACGCAGTAAACGCCAAACTAAAAAAAAAAAATTAAAAAAACGAGCTTGCCATGCCATTCTGCTGTGTACTGAGCCTATTCGCTGTTCAATCAGCGTTTCTTGCCAAATCGCTGTACTTCCTTGTTTAAAATGTATTGCAAATTGCAGTTGGCTGCAAATTGGCTGGATCTCCTCTCGACCAATCAGTGTTCGGGTTAGTGTTACCAACCAACATGGCGGCACCCTGAAGAGAGGAGTATTGCTTGCTTGTTTAAACTGTGTTGAATTCTTTGAAAGTCATTGTGAAGGACAATGGTCCTACTGTTCCACATCTGACACTTTACCGAATTGAACGAATTGCATTGAATAGTGAATTACCATTGAGCGTTTTGAATGTTTTGCCATGTATTATCAATGTTGGTAGTTTTTGTCATCCTATTTAGTGCAGCACTTTGAACGGTCCTGAATAGAAGATAGAACACTAATAGGCCATGTGAATGTGTGTTATTGTGAATTAAATTAAGCCTGTTTTATGTAGCGGACAACAATGCTACTTTTACAGGTTCGACACTTTACTGAATAACTTGACTATAGAACACGTATTTTTAGCAATGTTGATTATTGCATTTAATTGGTGGTTTTGTTATGTGATTTAGGCTGACACTTTGAATTGTCCTGAATTTAAGATTGAACTAACTGGCCATTTGTATGTATGTTTTTTTTTTATTAAGTTTTTTGTTTCATGTGTCAGACAATCTTAAAACATGAGATTTAACATAAATCAGAAGTTATTCTTTATTTCTGCATGTTCTCTTGCTTCAAAAAGAAAGACAAAAAAAGAATGGATTCTTTTTGAAAAAAGAAGATAGATTTATAGCGCTTGGAAACAAATATGAACTTTGGATTTATAATCGACATTACTGTTAGATTTGATCATTATTGTTGAACATGTTCAGACTAAGCCAACAAACTAACTATCTTAACAGGATAAATTAAATAATTTGTAAAATATGTGGGCAAAAACTATTAAAATGGATACATAGTGTTTTAGAAAAGAGCTCTTCATATCCTGCCACACTGCAAAAACAGTTCAGGAATGGTTTCAGGAACATGACAACAAGCTCAATCCAGTTCAGCATCTGTGGGATCCCCACCTCACAACTGACAGAACTTAAATGATCTCCAGTGAACGTCTTGGTGCCACCCACTGCCATACGACAGCACCTTCAAAGGTCTTGTGGAAGCGCCGTGTTAGTGAGTCAGAGCACGAGTTTCTGTAGTGGTTATCATGTTCGCCTCACACGCGACAGGTACCCGGTTCAAAACCAGTCTTATTGCAAATTCCGCACTCATGGGACTAAAAAAGTGGTTAAACTGGTGGTGGGTGCGATGAGTAAATTTGTAAGTTTGCTGACTTTAAAAGAAATGAACGGGCACACGGCTAGCTGGCTGGGTTGTAGGTCAAATATCAAATACTTATTTCCCTCAGTGAAATGCAAATCAATGTATAACTTTTATATAACATGCTTTTTCTTGACTTTTGGTTGATACTCTGTCTCTCTCCATAAAACTACCACATAAATCAGAGACTGTTACAAATTCAGCAGGGTATCAAATCATTATTTTCCCCACAGTACATACACAAAACGCCAGGCTCCATGCTTATATATTCCCTAAAGATGTGAGTTCAATGTTGACTAAACCAAGAAAGAACTGCTTTAGTTACTGCTAACATTCATACATCAGTAGGAAAGATGTACTTTGACATATTGTTACATATATGTGCATATTGTGCTCCTAAACAAAAATGACTGAAGTGGTACAATGCTGCGGTGTTTGAGATTTGCATTTTTCAGATTTGCATGTTTAAAACAGTTTTACAGTAAAGATGTGTATGTGCATTTTTAGTTTGCTTTTAGTTTATTTTTTTATGTTTTTTTTATGGATGAATGAATTAATTAATTAATTGATTATCCACTATTATTTACTTATTTAGTTCACTAATAATTTATTTCTGTGTGTGTGCTTGGGGAGGCAGGAGGGTTGGCTTGGGGCGTTGCATCTCAATTCTGCTGCACTGCACTGCTCCCTTGTGGTGCGACACCATTCTCAATGCAGCAACTTTCACGACTCTTTGTTCTTGTGTTTCTTATCATAATCATGAGACTCCTGTGAAGTGTTTGTGATTACAGGAAACACATTTTTATATACACACTGGCATATCAAAACTCCATTCTAAATTCTGAATGTTAGTTTTAACACAACTTTAAACATCATTAACAACATCTTATACTTGTACTGTGATCCCTCTGGAGTTCATTGGCATTTTACAATATTCATATTGTAATTTTAATGACATGTTTATGGAGAAGGTCCTTACTTTAAAGAAGACTTTCATCAGTTCTTGCAGCAAACAATCCTCCGCTCTGCGCCTCTGCTGTCTCTGCTCCCTGAGGATCAATAAAGGTCGAAATCTGATTAGCAGCACCGTAGAAATATGAACAAATATCCATTATGTTGTTGGATAGTTTGATTCTTAGGACAATGTTGAGTCAGTTTAATAAAGTTTCTGGGAAAGATCTGATTTAGTAGCTGAATGAATTACAGCAAATTATGGAGAGTTCTGCAACACATTATTGATCACTGTCTGAAAAACTAGCAGAGAGATTACCACAATGATATATCAGTGTATTTTGGTTTTTAATAAATTTCATTTATACTAGTGGCATCCAGTTGTTTTCTTAATATGAACCACATGAGGCAGATGCTGTATTGAAATGCTTGATGCAGACCCTCTCACCTCTTTCTCTGCATGATTTCAATCTCTGCAGGTCCAGGAGCCTCCATGTAGACCTCTTCTTCTGTCTGAGGCTCACTCATTCCCTGTTCTGTTGAAGCTTCAATGATCCCCAAAAAAATCCAACAATGGACATGTGAGTTTAAGAAAAAGTCCCAAACTTGAAATGGATATGCATGCTTCCTCACTGGTATTTAGAATACAACTGGAAGATAAAACTAAATTAAGTGAAGGCTCTGTTTGACAGAGATGTTAAGTCATAAACGTCTTTAACAGGTGTGAATGCACAGCAGTTACGTGTCAGTGATGCTTTAAAATGCAATTAAATTTTACAGACACATTAAACTTTCATCTCATTCTTCATGTTTTCCTTTGGAGAAAGCCAAATCTCAAGGGGAAAGAGGCGGTTCTTTGTACTATTGCATTAAAGTTTAAAGTTAACTATTTGTTTATATCTCAGTTTGTATTTCTCCTTACATTTAATGGAGAATGTTCTTTTACACATTATACACTATATCTTATACTTACCTGTTTTCTTCAAGGACTGAATTTGACCTTTGTCTTCCTGCTGAACTCTACTTTCTACTTTTTGACCTTTGGTTGTTTTCTTTTTGATGGTGCAATGCTGGAAATTGTCCATCAACACTGAAGTGAGGAGACTTGGAAGACAGAAAGTTAAGAAAAAGTCATTAAAATAGCATTAGCATGTACTGTCTAGTAGTGAAAGGGCAAGGCCATCGGATTTCTGCTCTTCTCAGCGTTGCCATACGCTGCTTGATAGTGCTTTGTAGTGCTTCCAATCCCCTTCTCTCCTTTTTCCAGTTTCTTCAAGCTTCTTCTTTATGTTACCAGCCTTCGTATCTCCTGCTGTCTCCTGGATTTGTACTTCTCCGGTACTTCCTCCTGTGACCGTCTGCTTATGTCCTTCAGCCCAAACCTCTCTACCCCATAGGCATAGATTAGATCTCCTAGTTTCTCAAGTTTCCTTCTCACATCACCTTTCTGCCCCTCAAGGAGTTGTACAAGGTCTGTGTTGATTGTTGCCCACTCATTTATCTGACAGGATTTTGTCACTTTTCAAGCCTCGTTTAGCCACTTAAAATACCTCCTGACAAATGTAGCGACTCTTTGTCCAAAGCTGTGCTTGTTTTCCCAGAAGAAAGCTGGTAGTGCTGCCCCCGGGCAAGAAGGAGCCGCTCTCCGTGGCCAGTTCCCTCAGGGAGCGCCTGACTGGCGGATGCTTCATGCTGGTTGCTAAGTAACAGGAGTGGGAGCGTCCGAAACTGCAAAATGAAGTGAGCAAGTTTTAAAACATAGGGTGTAGGGAGCGAGTACACAGTGAAGCAATTGGATCAGATCCTTGTGAGCACAAAGTGACCAATAGACTCAGTGTCTGGAATGCTTGTAAGCCTCTGATTGGCCAGCACTTGGGCTTCTTCTGTGCTTAGCCAATCAGAGCCAGACACGGTGAGTTTCACGCTCCTCTGAAAGTCCACACATCAACAAAGGGTCCTTCATTCAGAGCAGTGAGACTCAGATTTACAGGATACCCTAACAGTCATGGGGCTTTTACATGGTATGTTGTTGTAACTTAACTTTTAATCTTTTGTTAAGCTATATAAAACAAAGACTGTGTTTTTGGTTTTGCTAGCTTTGCTATTTGACAGGTAGCCAGATAATAAGGATAATAATAAGAAAAAGAAAACGAAGAACTGTGTATAAACACCTTAGGGGAAAATGCAGCTTAAGGTACTTCACAAGAAGTCAAATAAAGTCGAATTAATTTATATAGCACATTTTGATGATGATGATAATAATAACTAACAATGTGTGTAAATACTGTTGGTGAAGTCAAGTCAGGTTTATTTATAAAGCACATTATCATTCACAAAATGCCATTTAATGTGTTTTACAGGATTAGAATAAAAATAATATACAATAAAATAAAATAGCTTTACTATTTGACAGGCAGCTGGATGATAATGATAATGATGATGATGATAGTAATAGTAATAATAATAATAAGAAGAAGAACTAAAGATAATTCAGTTGATTTAATTTAGATAATTCACGTTACTAAATTAAGTAATTCAGGTTAATAAAGATAATTGGGAGTTTTTATTCTGACTAGTCTGTTTGTATAGAAAGGTTTAGTATTTGAAGAAGGTTCAGGACTTCAATAGCCACCAAAACTTGAGTTTACAGAGTTTGAGCTTAATATGCACTGCTGTAAAACGTTGTGTCTATACTGATGGTATCTGTATCTGGAGTTAGTTTCATAATCATCTCGCAGCAGCTGCTGTAACTCCTTGTACGTGTTTTACGGCTCTGTCTCCATCCAGGTGTTCTGGTCTCTGCTCTCATCCTTACTGTCCATGGGTTCTACACAGCAATTGATGATGTAGTGGAGCTCAGTCCCTCTAACTTCCACAGTCAGGTGCTGCAGAGTGACAGTCTCTGGCTGATCGAGTTCTATGCGCCGTGGTGAGTCTCTTCACACGTTGGAGTTATTCAGAAGTCCTACACTGACTTATTAAAAGAAATAAGTGGGCATAAGGAGGGTCAAATCCCGTAATAAAACTGCCGCCTTCCAAATCTGTAAGACCTTTATTTTCTTTAGTCATATCGGGATACCAATTACAGTAAAATAGTGAAAGGTATCTGATATCTTTTTTGTTTTCCGGCACTAAAAAGTCAAGTCTTTGTCATTAAAAAGAGAGTAAAGTTTTTTAAAAGAATGAAAAAAAAATGTAGGCCCTGTAAAAGAATAAAATAGTGGGCCCTCAATTTAATAGTGCCCCACTCACAAGATCTTGGTGGGCTTATAGTTGGCCTGGGGCTGATAACTGATGTTGTCAAATATTGCAATAATTCAAATTAGTGCTGATGTTATGTAAATTAATTTGTTCTTTCATTCCTGACCACCTGCAACACATTTTTTTTTTTTTTTTTATTGCTACCTCTAATTTAATCATTCTATTCGGACAGTCATTTGAATGCATGGTTAGTTCAAAAATACAATACAATAGAAAATATTGCACATCATTATAGTCTGTAGACAGAACAACACCAGCTAATTACTAATGTACACGCATATTTTGAAAATCACGTCTCACAGATTGTAACAAGTTTTCAGTGTGTTAAATTATGCAGGGAAGTGTGGAAAAGAATCAGTGAAAATCCTGTAAATGCGAGTTCTGTTTGAGCAGAAAATGGTCAAGTTTCAGACTCTAGTGCTCAGTTTGACAAGGTCGTCCTTTTTTTAATTTTGGATATGAACAGTATTAGATGCTGTCTGTGCAGAATATAAGAATTTTAAAAAGCATTGTGTATTATTAAACAATATTAGAAGTTATCCCAGTTGACGAGCCCCAATATATATATATATTGGGGTAAAATAAAACATAACACAGTAAATAAACTATAACATTTCATATTTTTTACACTTTATAGACAAAGGTATTGGGACGCCTGTTTTTCAGGGTTTGAGTTAGGCCCCTTACTTCCAGCGAAGGACAATTTTAATGCTTCAGCAAACCAAGACATTTTGGACAACACCATGCTTCCAACTTTGTGGACACAGTTTGGAGAAGAAGCTTTTCTATTCCAGCATGACTGTGTCCCAGTTCACAAAGCAAGCGCCATAAAGACGTGGTTAGAGGAGTTCAGTGCGGAAGAAATTGATTGGTCCGAGTCCTGACCTCAACCCCATCCAGCACCTTTGGATTGAACTATAATGGAGATTGTGATCCAGACCTTCTCATTCAACATCAGTGTCTGACCTCATAAATGCTCTCCAGAACGAATGGGCACAAATTCCGCCAGAAACTCCAAAATCTCGTGTCTTCCAAGAAGAGTGGAAGCTGTTGTAGCTGCAAAGGGGGGCCAACTCCATATTAAAGTCTATGGATTTGAAGGCCATGTCATTAATGTCCCTTTTGGTGTAATGGTCAGGCGTCTCAATACTTTTGTCCATATACTGTACCTAATTTAACCGAGGGTGTGCAATGTTTTGCCCTCAACTGTATGTTGCATACAAGTAACCCTGACATTAATCAAACAGAGGTGGTTAAACATGATTAACCTTCATATTTGCTGAATGTATCTGTGACATGAGGTCATATTAGTACATATTTACTGATGAAGCAGTTTTCAAGGTAATGTATGAGAATAAGGAGGGGCACTCAGAATAGAGCGGGGGTTTATTTTTGCGCTGTGATTTCCGCAGGTGTGGTCACTGCCAGAGACTTACACCTGACTGGAAGAAGGCTGCCACTGCCTTGAAGGTAATGTCTTAAGTTTCTAGTTCACCTAAATGCCTTGTCAATGCACCTATGGAAGTAATTTAGTGACAAAAGTGTTTGAACTTAAAAAGCATATTGAATTGTTGCAACTGAATAAAACATGCTTGATTGATAATGGGTGTAAGTTCATGTTGTGAAGTTGGAAAAGAAGTAGAGTGCAGAGCGCAATCCTCATGGACTGAAATTAAGTTTCCGGTGAACTCAACGTCTCCCGCACATTTAATGCTTTGGCAGCGCCAGTTCGCTCCTGCTGCATGTCAGGCACCAATGCATTAAACACACGCGAGACGCTGCGTTCAACAAAAATGTAATTTCAGTCAGTGAACTTTGCACTCTACTACTTTTCCTGTAGGTCCTGGATGTCAGACTGAATTTCCAACTGAATTTTGAGCTGATTTTCCAACTGAATTTGTCCCTGTGAAATAGCCCACTTGAAATGGCAAAGCCGAAATGAAGGCGCTGAATAATACCGATTTGAATAATTTTTAAAAAAATTGTAGGAATTTTTTTTTTTTTTTTTTGCTGAATTTGAAAGGCTGAATGTTCCTATATTGAATCTTAATTACACAAAATTCACTACATAAGCTTACGTGCATTATCGGTCAACCATGTTTTTATTCAATTTCAACAATTCAATGTTTTTTTTTTTTTATTCAAATACTTCTGTCAGTAAATTATTTGCATAATGCACCACATCTCCGCTGCATGGTCCACTTAGTGGCAGAGTCTGATTTACATTTCCAGGGCATTGTGAAGGTTGGAGCTGTTGATGCTGATCAGCACAAGTCTCTGGCCAGTCAGTACGGCATCAGGGGCTTCCCTACCATCAAAATCTTTGGAGCTAACAAAAATAAACCTGAGGAGTTCCAGGGTAAGTGTTTGATCAAAGCTGCTTCTGATGGTCTTTCTAGAATTTCCCTTCTTCTGCATGGATCATATGAGGTTCAACATTTCTGTTTCTCATTCACTTTTGCTTTCATTCTTTTTTTTCTGGCAGGGGGTCGTACGAGTCAGGCGATAGTGGAAGGAGCCATGACAGCCCTGCGCTCTTTGGTGAAGGACAGACTCAGTGGAAAGACTGGAGGCTCTGGCCAGAGTGGACAGGCATGCTAGCTTTTGATTCACCTTCATTCCTTCACTCCATGGTCTCATTTTTTACATGATCCACAAGTATGATCCCATTGTCCAGGTAATCTGGTCACTCTTAGTAAATTAAACACTTATAGTGGTCTTTTTTTAACAAAACATTCAATAGTTACCCATGGGACCAAAGCCCAGAGGTTATTATATCTATCCCTGAAGACCAGCGTCTTCTTTGTGTGGCATATCATCCCAGTAGTGATTAAACTTTGTATCTTCTGCAAGTCGAGTTTTTTTTACAAGTCAAATATTTCACAAGTACTCAAATACTTGTTCTCGATACTACCCTTAAAAACAAATTTTTATATTTCATAATTAACTACACTGCAGTGGGCTGGCACCCGTTGGCCCTGGGGTAGGCCCCAGGTAAAGATTAAACAGCTAATTAATTGATTATTTAATTAATTAACTACAATGTTAAGTTTGTTCCTTCGTTTTAGGTCATTTTTTAGATTACAAAACTCCAGTCTTTAATTTGTAAAAATCTGACACGTTTATTTTATATTCCCTTTCACAATGGACAGCCCTATTATTATTATTATTGTTGTTGTTGTTGTTGTTATTTATTTGTATTATTATTATTATAAACAACAATAACAACAATATAAAGAATAAGAATAAGTAATAAATTCACCCCATCTCCCAAATGATCTATGTATCACATGATTTTTGTAGCTTAATTGTTAGGTAATTCTGCTGGGATCAGAAGAGTGAACAAAAGATGAAGCATCTGAATACTAAAAAAAGATCCGAATGTAATGAAAAGGTACTCAAATATTCAAATTATTCAGGACAGCTCTCCAAAAATGGTAAATGATAGAAGAAATCATTTTGACCCACTTCCATTGGTTTGTTCGTGTTGAAATGTTCACACACTATGATGGTCAGTAGGCCTTTTCAGCTTTGTTTGAGGTACGTGCCTAAAAAAGGGTGTTGGGTGGGGGTGTATGATGAAGTGACACGGTTTCGGATTGTTTTTTCAGAGCGGGGGAGGCAGCAGAGCGGGCAGTAAGAAGGATGTGGTGGAACTGACTGATGATAACTTTGACCGCCTGGTGCTAAATGGAGACGAGGTGTGGTTGGTGGAATTCTTCGCTCCTTGGTGTGGGCACTGCAAGAGGTAAGTTCCACACAATACAAGCCTGATGTCTGTTTTTCTCATTTGTAGCTTTCAGTGGACACGGTCCGCATTCTTGAATAAATTCCTGCATTTTCTCAGGCTTGAGCCAGAGTGGACTGCAGCAGCTACCGAGGTGAAGGATCAGACAAAAGACAAAGTGAAGCTGGGTGCTGTGGACGCTACAGTGCATCAAGGACTGGCCAGCCGTTACGGTGTAAGAACACCACTGTGGACAAACCTGTAATAACAGGTCTTTTCTTTATAATAGCAGTTAAAGATAAAAACAGTTTATTCAATTCGGACTCATTTTAAATGGACAGGTGCTGTAATTAAGTGCTTAGTCAAGTCAAGTTTATTTATATAACACATTATCATGCACAGAGGTCATTCAATGTGCTTTACAGGAACAGAATAAAATAAAATATTAAAAGAAATAAAAGAATACATAAAAAATTTATAAAAGAAGATCAAAAGTGTGATAGAAGTACAGGCGAAGGACAACAGTGCAGTTTTCAGCAGCTTTTTAAAGCTCCAATTGATGCAGATCTGATATTAATGGGCAGTTGGTTGGACAGCATAGTGGATAAACACCATTTCACCAGATTTAAATTCCCCCTAGCTGAGCAGCTCCTGCAGCTCTAAGAGATCCACCAGGATTATAATCATCAAACATATCAGAGATGTATTTAGGGACTTAATTTAATACATTTAATCAGTACGAAACTGAAATTTCCATAGTTCTTAGGAATATAATGGCCTTTTTTTCTTTTTCTTTCTCTGGCTCGTAATAATGATTGTTATTATCTGTTCAGATTCGTGGTTTTCCCACAATTAAGATCTTCAAGAAAGGAGAAGAACCAGAGGATTATGAAGGAGGAAGGACTCGGTCTGATATCGTGGCCCGAGCCATGGACCTGTTCTCTGCAAACACTCCTCCACCTGAGCTGCATGAGGTACGTCTGCTGTGTTTCTCTGTCCTGTTCTAGGAGAGAGTTCTCTCCAGATACATATTCTACAGTGTTATTAGGGTTATAAAGAATAAACAAAAGTTTTGCTGCGCAAAATATATATACATACATACAGTGGGGGAAAAAAAGTATTTAGTCAGCCACCAATTGTGCAAGTTCTCCCACTTAAAAAGATGAGAGAGGCCTGTAATTTT
>JBBJLS010000001.1:44739994-44752298 GCA_037577275.1 Bryconaethiops microstoma | reverse complement strand
AAACATCATGCTTTGGGGCTGTTTTTCCGCAAAGGGACCAGGACGACTGATCCGTGTAAAGGAAAGAATGAATGGGGTCATGTATCGTCAGATTTTGAGTGTCCGTGTTGTCCATGTTGCCGAGCGACAGCCCCAAAACATCACTGCTCTAGAGGAGATCTGCATGGAGGAATGGGCCAAAATTACCAGCAATAGTGTGTGGAAAACCTTGAGAAGACTTACACAAAACGTCTGACCTCGGCCATTGCCAACAAAGGGTTTATAACAATGTATTGAGATGAACTTGAGATGTTATTGACCAAATACTTATTTTCCACCATAATGTGCAAATAAATTCTTTAAAAATCAGACAATGTGATTTCTGGATTTTTTTTTTTTTTAGCGTTTTGTCTGTCATAGTTATACCTGAAAATTACAGGCATTTCTCATCTTTTTAAGTGGGAGAACTTGCACAATTGGTGGCTGACTAAATACTTTTTTGCCCCACTGTGTGCGTGTGTGTGTCTATCTATCTATATGTCTATATCTATATGTCTATATCTATATGTCTATATCTATATCTATATCTATATATATATCTATATATCTATATATATATATATATATGATAGACAAATCAAATTGCAAGCAACAGGTCACTAATGACCTGTTCAGTGAAATAACCGGTATCATGTAAAACAATATTTTCACAGACCGGTACAGATATAACTCACCATTTCACTGAATTATTGGGAGTCCTGCGCTTGTTTCCCTTCTACGAGCCGAGGACCATGACGAGCGTTTTTTCAAAATAAAAGTTTTTTAAGGCTCTGATAATCAATAAAATATTTTTTATTCTGTCTTTCTGTGCGGTCCGGTACCAAATGGCTCACGGACCGGTACCGCCGCCCGGTGGTTGGTGACCTCTGATTTAAACAACAAATCTGAAACCATTAATCAACACTTACTCTTATTGTGAAGTGGTGTCCTTATTGTTATGATATTAAACTTTGGAATTAAAGTCAAAATTCTGGTATCATGACGGCAATAAGTGCAATAAAATGTTGAAAAATATCTTTATTACTACACTGGTTACTTTTTGAGCTTTGTGCTGTTGCCCTCCTCAGATTCTTAACCAGGACATTTTCAAGAAAACCTGTGAAGACTACCAGCTTTGCATTGTAGCAGTTCTTCCACACATACTTGACACAGGTACTTTACAGATTTCGCTTTTATTTAATGTAATTTTATTTTAATTTTTATATATTTTAATGATGACTTTATTGCACAGTCTTACAATTACATGGTACTACATTTCATTACTTGTATAACTATGTATGTGACAAATAAAGAATCTTGAATCCCCCCTTACTGGATCGCTAATAGAAGTCTGAGTGAATCGGAGTGAATGCTATACAGTTCTATCTTTTTTTATTGGACTTTCTCAGACTGCACGGTAAAGAACTGAAGACTATCAAGGCTGAGAATTTCAACCTCATGTCTCTCATTCTCCCATTAGGTGCATCAGGAAGAAACAGCTATTTGGATGTGATGAGGAAGATGGCTGAGAAGTATAAGAAGAAGATATGGGGGTTTGTGTCTGAATTAGTCATCTTGCTGGTTGACTCATCAATTCAGAGAGCATCTCCTCTCCTGATGCACTATCTATCTTCTTGCACTACTTCTACATAAAGATTTTAGTACTTAGAACTCTGCTCTGGTTCTCACACTATCCTGAAACTTGAGTGTTTTCTCAAATTTTAAGTCGCTTTGGATAAACAGATCTGCCAAATGAATGTAATAAAGTAAAGTAAAGTGGCCCCTTATAGTCACACGTGAACACTACAGCATAGAGTGTGAAGAATGTGAAATTCTTTCTCTGCATTTAACCCATTCACCAAGTGAAACAGGGGGCTGCCACCAGAGAGGGGCGCCCAGGGAGCAGTGTGTGGGGACGGTACCTTACACAAAGGTACCTCAGTGGTGCCACTGGCAATCCTGGGATTCAAACCCACAACCTTCTGATCGCAGGGGAACTCCCTGACCAATAGGCTATGACATGTAATGTTATATAATGTAATGTAATGATTGACCTCTTTAGTTTCTGTTCATTTAAGGACCCTCATCTCTTCTGGCCCCTTCTAAGCTGTCTGTTTAAAGTTGGTTTCTCGTTGTCTCTCTGTTTCTCCAGCTGGCTGTGGACTGAGGCTGGTGCTCAGATGGAGCTGGAGTCCTCTCTGGGCATTGGTGGTTTTGGATACCCGGCTATGGCTGCCATCAATGCTCGCAAAATGAAGTTTTCCTTGCTGAAGGGCTCCTTCGGTGAAACAGGCATCTATGAGTTCCTCAGGTTTGCCAGTGCTCTTGAATGTCCTTTTTATTGGTTGGTACTTTAAGACCATAAGTAACATGTTTTTATTAAAAATCATCGTTTTAAAGCTTAGGTTAGTTTTTAAGGGAAAAATCAGTGAGGTTTTAGTATTCAAAAAAAGTGGGATTGTACCATCTTTAAAGGTATCCTTAAGTGTTTAATGCTTCTCTATTACAGGGATCTCTCTGTTGGTCGTGGGTCCACTGCTCCAGTTGGAGGAGGAGCACTACCGAAAATCCACACTGTGGAAGCATGGGATGGCAAGGATGGCCAGGCAAGCTAAATCTGAAACCTCTAAGCCTCTAATTTTAACTACTCTTAATATGACTTGTTTTATTATGACTGATATTGGTTAGCATTTCCAGTACTGTTAATGCTTCTAAACAGATTTTCTTTCTTGATATTCAAAAGAAAAAATGCTTTTTTTCTTTTGAATACCAAAACAAATGGTTTGTACCTGCAGTGCAATTAATGGGTGAGAACTGTGCATGAGTATCCTAATGCAGCTTTGGTTGTTGGGAGCAGAATGATGTTTAAAGTCCAAAAGTCATCACATGTATTGCTCATAGTCAACCACACATTAGAATTTTTCAAAGTATTTATTTAAGTATATATTTGTTATTTACAGTGTCTTATTACTTTCCCACAGCTCCCAGTGGAAGAAGATATTGATCTCAGTGATGTGGACCTGGATGATTTAGAAAAAGTTGAGTTGTGAGAACCACTCAAGTTGCACTATAATCGTTCTCTCTTATTCAAGTCTTGATTTTCCTCTCCTATGGAAGAGGAGCGAATACTTCGTGAACTCAGGAACTCATGTTAGTGACCAGTATGCTATGGGATCATCCTCCTGTCTGATACGATCTCAAAACAGAGTTTTGAGACCACTTAACAGGCACTAAGTACACCTTACAGTGCCTTAAACCTGCTCTTCTGTTTGTTTTATTACATCTTTTTTTTTTAATGTCTTAAAAAATGCTTAGTCTTGACTGTTTGTTGATCTAGGAAAAGGAGGGATGGAATACTGCTTTCTTCTTTTGCACATGGTGTCTTTTTGATTATACAGTTATTACGTTTAAATAAAGTGTTTGGGAGTCATATTGTCCAGTTCTGCTTCTTTTTTGTCTATTGTCCAAAATGTTTCCTTTTCATTGGATGGAAATTTAGGATTTCACCCAGTCTTTCTTCATTTCAACTCTTTTACCCTTGAACCACTAGAGTGTGCTAGAAAACAGTGTTAGATCCTCACTGAGCACAGGAGTGATATGCAGTTTTCTTATTTATTCATTTAAACTAGTATTTTACATGAAAACTAATTAGCTGTTGTATAAGTAACTTCAGTGGTTTCTACAATGTCTTTGCAAAAATATCTTGGACCAATTGACAAAAATGCACCAGAAACATTAGTTTGACCTATGACCTATTGCCTCGTAGACCAAATAGTGGGGGAGAAAAAAATTCTCCTTTGTAGCGTCTTTAACTATTTAAAATCAGTTTATTCTAATATTTAAGTGTAAATATTCTTTTAGATATTTGGTGTTGTATTTTTTTTACACTGACCTGTTCAAATCTGACTATACAGTCTCTCAGAAAGTGATCCCATGCCTGTGTCAGTAGAAAAGATCATTACACTCAACATCTTACTACTCTTATGGGTTGTTTTTTTTTTTTTTACTAAAGCCTGTGTGTTACTAAAGCCTGTGCGTTGATCAGTATGAGTTATGAATCTCAATTTGGAGCCCTTTCCCCAAGTCCCATGTCTATGAAGTGCAAGTATCTAATAGTCTGATCTATATACACGTGACTGCTAGCTGGAGTCCAGCAGGTTGATGTTGATGGAGTAACAGATGTAGGAGTAATACTCCTGCTGTCCAGTGTTCACTCCTGGGATGTCCAGCCCCATCTAGAAATATAAGAACATACATTTTAGTTCATTAAGGCAGTGGTTCCCAACCTCATTCTAGTTTTCCTGCTCTAACACACCCACCTTAAATCAGGGAAGGCTTGCTAATTTGTAGATTAGTTGGATCAGGTTAGTTGGGAGCATGGAAAACACTAAAACATGCAAAGCAGGACCAGGATGGGAGCCACACTATTAAAGAAACGTACCCCCCTACACACACACACACACACACACACACACACACACTACCATCCCACCCCTCATCTGAACTTCCCTCTCCTCCTCCTAATGCAATGCATAAACATACAGCTCAGACTTTAATTACCTTTGTAAATACCCTTCTGTTTATTATACCGCACATTCTCTGTCCTGTTGCTGCTATATTTGCAGTTTTATTTATTGCTGTCTACTCCTTTTCTGCATATTTGCACATGCAACTCCCTGCTTGTAGAATACAGTATTGTCATAATACTGTATTCACTGAGACCAGTACTGTGGCTTTTGTCAGCTGCACTACATGTTGTCTTCTCCTGTTGTTTCGTCGCTCTTGTGTTTTTCTTGCACTCTCTTTTGTCCTGTCTGCACTTGTGGTGGCACCACGATCCTGGAGGCACGTAGTTTGGTTGCACTGTGTACTGTGTGTATAGGGTTGAAAAAGACAATAAACCTACTTGACTTGAGAATAACTACAATCCTTTGTACAAAAACTGCTTTAAAATTGCTATGACCTGTTTTTGACTGTGCAATACACTCTTTAAATTTGTTTTATTTAGGCAGTGTAATAAGTCAGGAAGATTGGAGTGCAACATATTTTGGTGATTTTCCTACTTAAACACACCAGATTTAACTGAACTATCTCTGCAACTTTGGTTGCTATGATGACAAGGAAACTCGCTCAACTGTACTCAACACCAGGCCCTCCAGGACAGCAACCCTGTAGCAGATTGATTGTTGATTTTTTTTAGGTGTCAAATCACATAAGCAAGTCTATTTGACAGAACAACTCAACACGGGTTTGAGGCATATTTGATGATTTACACATGAAGTGGGCATTTTTGTCATATGTGAACACACCACAGCACACAGTGTGAACACTGTGAAATTCTTCCTCTGTATTTAACCTATTCAACAGGTGAAGCAGCAGGTAGCCAGGAACACAGCGCCCGGGGAGCAGTGTGTGGGGAAAGTACCTTACTCAAAGGGTACATCAGTGGTTCCAAGGGCAGTCCTGGGATTCTAACATGGCCTTCCAGTCGCAGGGGCAACTCACTAACCACGAGACCACCAGCTGTACATGATGGTATGCATGATGATTTTTTGTAGAAGTTTTAGTATATGCTACTGGTGTCTGATAATATTTGGTGTACGGCTTTAAACACCAACTATAATTCTATGCCTAGTAGAACAAACGTGTTGGTAAACTTCACTCTAGGCCTGAGGGAGCAGTTCCACAGTGATTCCTGACCAGAACGATAAAGCAGTATCAGTCCTCAGAACCGTGCCCTCTACCCAAACTGCTTCACAGGATCAAAAACATGAAAAAGGTCAGTTCCTCACATCCGATTTGCAGGCTGCTGCCATGGGGTCCAAATGTGCGAATAAGGAGCTGAGCTCCTCCCTCAGCCGCTTTGTGTGCTTCTTCTCTGGCTGCAGCAGAAGAGCCTGGTAACTGACCGGCAGACCGTACCTGACCGACAACAGCACAACACGCTTTAACAGAAACAAATTATGCTTAAAACTTGCACACTTTTTCAGAGTCAGAATCAGAAATTGCTTATGCAACAACTGCAGTCACACAAAGACACAAAAACAATGTAAACTATGATATATAAAGTCAAATTAAAACCGCTCCAGAAAGAATGTCACACACTGAAAACAAATGTCATACATCTGTACCTGAGAACTGACTCTGCAAACACTCGGAGGGCTTTGATGTGGACCCAGGCCACAAACACTTCACTGAAATTCACTTTCAGCCAGCGCACAAAGGTTCCCTGGAGGCACAAACCGTTCTGGTAAGCAAAGAACTGTTCGATGACGCACATCATTCTTATCATGCCTTTACATATGTTCTATGTAACCGCGAAAATAGATTTTCCACCCCTGTCGCGACTCATTCACCAGTAACTTTCCTCGTGCAGATGTAGTCCCCCACTAAAAACGAATATTGTGAAAATGTATCACCACATGCCTTATTTATATTCTGAAAATACATGAACAAATGTATGTTCATAGCGGTTCTTAGAGAGGTCAGTTTTGAACTAGCTGTAACACATACGATCCAGTTCAAGGGTCTTCTGATGAAATATATTAGCTAGACTGGGTCTAAAAGATTAATATTAACTAAACTCTGCATGAAGGTAAATGGCCGTTCAAGGTTCTCTAAGTACCAGTCTGACACAGCTTCACTCATATCTGGATTGCAAATAATTATTATGGTTTTCTGTTGCTAACTATTTACGTATAACAAGTGAATTTGCTTTACCCATTACACACTATGGCTGGTTATCAAAATGCGTTAATGAAAACCTAATGAATGCTGCACACTGAGTGACATGCAATGTTATTAAAATATAACTTAGCTAATATACTAATTTAGACCAATGGTTAGTTGAATATGCATTTGTCGGTTAATTCATTACATGATGCAAAGTACAGAAATTACTATAATTATCATTTTAATTGCCCTGCGATGGACTGGCTATCCTGGGTGCCCAGGGTGTTTCTCATCCTTTTGTTCCAGCACTCAGACCCCAGGTCAACTATTTTGAGTTTGAGGTTTGGACATCTCTTGTATTACTCACATACTGTTCTTTCTTGTCCACTCTGAGGCGGTTCAACTCCTGCCTTTGCTGCTCTGCTTCTTCTAAGCTGAAGTCTCGCACTGTGAATCTGGTGGGGAGCAACATTTTGATGGGCACATTTTCTATTTTACAAGAGTTCATTCACAGAAATGAGAGCAAGTCACTCACTTGTGCTTATTGGCATTGGCTTTGAATTCGCTGACAGCTTTTTTGAAAAGTGTCACTGTGAATATCCCAGCGTCCACCTCTTCCAGTAACTTCCTATGGCACACAGGGATCATTTAACTTGGCTTGGTAAAGAAGGGGAGACATGGTAAGTCATAGCCGCTGTAAAAAGGGGAGTAGGAATGTGTATCATTGACAGCCCATTCATGTCTAACAATCTTTTGGTACAGATGGGTATTGTGCTGAATAATATAGGGTAAACATAAAAATCAATGTCTTTGAAAGAAATCACCAGCCTGTTCTACAGTGTGGACAGCAGATGATCTTGAGAGGCTGACTGCAAAGTAGGGCAACTACAGCCAATTAGAAGGAGATTGGCTTCCAGACTATGGTGAGACAAACTCTTGCTTTCCGTCAGTAACTTTACCCCGGTGTGAATTTAACCTTAAGACCCATGGCAAGAGCAAAAGAGGTGAGCTGTACTGCAGTCATGACTGGCAAATTACTGAGCGAAGCTGTAGGAGCCAACCTGCTGGAGCGAGGGACCACAAATTCCGACATGGATTCGTAGGTGTTCTCCCACAGCTTCTCATGTGACCTGAAAAGGCACATTGTACTGTAGAGTTAGAGCAAAACATCAGAGCAATCAGAGCACCAGACCTCAACAGACTGACTGCCATCACACTTAAACAGTAAAATGCCTCGTTTGATCATAAGGCAACAAAAACCTTGGAAAAGTGGGAAATTTGCATTGCTATGGCAGAAAGCAGACAGAACAAATATATGTAATATTATATTACTATATATATAGATTCATAGATTCATAGAAATCGATCGATCATGCAATCAACTCTGAGGGCTATCAGGCCTAGAAGAAAAGTCATGCAGTGAAATAACTTCATTCAAAAATGCACATTATTTACACAGCAATAAAAAAGGTCAGGGGAATTACCACCAAATCAAACTTAAATACTAAATTGTGTTAAACAGACCATATCCTACATTTCATCCAATTCTATTCATTGTTTTTTCTGAGGTTGAATTAACTTTTTTCTGTGGTTTTATATACCAAAAAAAGCCATAGTACATTTACCAAGCTCTTATCTCTTATAATTCGACAGGTTGTTTCTCTTCCTTTAGAACGGATGTATGTTAGTGATCTGATTAGGTGTCTATTTGTGAACCACTGAAACACTACTTATAACTTTTTCTGGAGTGAATAGTATGTTTTTACACACATTAAACTCTTTTGATGATAAGAAAAAGGAGAACATTTGATTTTCTATAAAATGGGCCCTTTATTGTAATGCGTTTTCTAAATGGGCGTAATATGTAGAATCATACAAATTCAAAGTATCGTGTTTGTCAGTGTTAACACATACTGACCTGGGCACCACTACCAGCAAAGTGGTCAGATACTCAGAGTTTAAGACCAAGTCCTCTTTCTTCACAATTCCAGCCAGTGTGCAGGTCAGCAGGCTTCCCCTGGTGAGTTAAATAGTAGATGTATGTCTTTATACTGCTTGTGTTCTTTATGTGAAAGAAAGGCTCATCTTAGACCATTATTTCTAGTCAAAATCCATAATTGCATAATTTTAGGTCACTAGAACTCACTCTGTTTTCTGCTCAAGGCCTTGCAGGCTGGTTTTCACGCTGTTGTACGCAGCGCTACGGGACTTCAGTTCTGTCTCGACCTGAGACACTTGCTGACACACACACATGCAACCGCCAACACAGATACACACACATGAATATTAATGCCATTAAGGATAAAACGGCGAGTTCTTCTGTGTTGTTACAGGGTGTCAGTGAAGTCAGTGTGGGATGTATACCTTGGAGATCATCTCAGTCAGTGTTTTTAGAGGCAGGGCAGTGGGGTACCTGGCTCTGTCCCATTGGAACTTTGTCGCATATGTAGCCAAGTCCACTGGAATATTAAGTACAGTGTCATGGGAGAAACCAAATGTGCTAAAAGTAACTCAAGCACAGCACGGCATGGAGGGAAGCTGCATCATTTATAACACACCATTCCACAATAAGTGCCAGAAAACACTTCAAAGGGTCAAAAGCTTTCAGTGGAAATAATACACACCATGCTGGTTAGTCTAACCAACTCCACAATACATATATATATATATATATATATCAAATATATGGAATAAACAAAACAAAGGCAAGAGCTCCAAATGCATGCCAGCATACCCCGCAAGGCCTGGAAATATACTTTCAAGGGCGACTGCTGAACTTTGCGATGGCCCTTGTGCTCTGGTAGGAACAGGTAAGAGTGCGATCATCAATAGTGAGAATTACAGATTTTTTCAATATATGTTTTCGGCTCAGCTCACTTAAGACATGGGTCGATTTATACTTTGAACATACACATGATACAATTACAATTATTTTATTATGATGTGCAATAGTCTACCATTTACAACAATGTGCAATGTTTTTATCGTACACTATGTACTACTTATATCAATATTACTGATCTACTAATGATCTCTACTGTCTGCAATAACGTACTCCTAACTGCCATCTGTGTCATTAGAATTCGCTTAACTGTAAATTACTTATCTATAGTATTTATACTCAGCATTTGTGTATATAGCATAGAGTAGTTCATATTGAGTTTATTTTCTACAGATTTATGGGATTTATTCAGACTTTATATATTATATTGTGCTTGTCTCTGCGTCTCCATGTGTCTTTGCAGTCATAACATTGGCAGTTTTCTCCAGGATCAACAAAGTGTTCTGATTATGAACTCAAATGAGTGCCAAGCAAATGCTGTTTGGAAGAACAAGACCCAAACAATACTCAGAGGAAGGTAAGCGAGTAATGAGGAAAGTTAGAAGCTGACCGAAGCTGTGTTTCATTTAAGATGCCGCTGTCGAACATGAAAATGTGGCTGCGTGCAGAGAAATAATGCTCCAAAAAGTTCAAAGCGTTTCAACTTTGGCTGCAACATATTTTGGCAAATAAGTACATCTATCAATGGTAATATGCATGCAATTCACACTACGAGCATTAAGCAATTCTGCAGCAATAAACAAATAGATACATTTACACATACATCTAAATATCTTCCTCCCTTGCCGTGATGGCTACAACTGTAAACAAAGCCGTCCACCCTGACAGGTTGTCGCATGCTAAGTGCAGCACATGCGTGTTCTGTGCCCTTCATGCTGCGATCTGAAGTGAAAACACCGTGTAGTGAACGTACATGTTTTAGTCGCACAAATAAACTGTTACATCAACTAAATTCTTGCAATTTTTGTAATGGACTTTTTTCATCTCAACCAAATGACACATTTAAATTATTATAATTTAACGCACAGCTTTTTAATTGTACAGAAGTAACAGGACCCGTGGCCTGGCCTGGCTGAGGTGTGTCTCTAAAGCTAACGAGTTCCTACATACTATATCAATCATAGTGAGTGCGCTCTGCACAGTCATACCTCCGTTTACCAGAAGGTTCTCCAGGAGTTTGTCACTGGACTGCTCCATAATCTCAGCCATGCACTGGGACGCCTTTCGCATAACACTGTTTACGGTAGAAAGAGAATCTAACTCAGGACTTGATGCCAGCACTTCATGATAGTTCATGATAGATAGGTGGTAAAATCTGACTGACATGTAGGCCTTAAAGAGTCATTTGCCCATTTGTAGGGCAACATGATAGTAATATATAGTACATTTACCTAAATTCAACAGGAAAGAAATTCTAAAATTTCTGCATAACTCTGGAATCTCATTTCCAGTGCATTTTAAAACATACATGACTCATTGTGTCACAATGGTCTTAACATTGTTTTTCCACCTAAAACCTTTTTTCAAGCTGATTTTTAGTGGTGGGGTGTACACGGTGAGTTGTAAGACAAAATATAAACCAAATACATTACAGTTTACCAACATTGCATATATACACAAACAGATTCACTGGTGGGTTTGGGCAATAAATAAATAAATGGCTGTATTTGTGTCGTAGACCTCATGACCCCTGGTTCCATTCACCACCACAGTAAAGATTTCTTCCATTTTTTCTACGGTGAACTGTTTCATATCACTTTGTTCGCATCTCAAAATTATGAATAGAAAAGGAGAATGAAGAGGAGAATGATTTACTGCATGTGTAGAATGACTCAGACGTGTATAGTGAGCGATAGCCTGTTTGTACTTAAAACTGAAGACAGGATTGTGGTTTTGAAATGGAGAAAAGTAGGAAAAATGCGAAACAGAGTTTCCAGAACACAAGCACGCATGGAACATTGTGAGGTCGCTCCTGAAACAGGAGACAGCTGGATTGGGTGTCTCGGTTAATGGCAACTGAGATACTGTTGCTTGTGAATTTTCCCACAGAGTGTTTTAAAGAACAAAATATACATGTGGGATTGTATCATACAAACTAGGAATCCCCAAGATGGTCCAGATTGATGAGCCTAATCTTTAAACCAGGACTGCTGAGCCTAAAACCTGTACCAGGGGCATGTTCACAAAATAAAACTAGAATCTTTTTTTTTTTAATTGAGAATTTTTGAAGATGTGTGGAACATTAAGGATCTCCCTGACTTGCAAAGCATTAATTAGCTAAAATTAAACAAAATTTCGCTTGACTGTATGAAAATTGTCTCCATTAATTATAAAAAATAACCATCTTCGCCTAAAAAATAAACATGTACATTAACATCTATAATACAGCATAATATGAATACAGCCCTGAGCAGTATTAATGGGATTGCCCTACCCTTCTGTGTACGAGTCCAACCTGGAGAGGTCATCGGCCACACCCAGTAAAACATCCAGAGTGCCCACCTGGTGAGACAGGCGTCAAATATTCATATTCAACACACATTTTCAATTAAATACAGGTGTATTTGAATGTGCTCCCCTTTAAGTGTAATTAGGGATGACCACCATTGATTTGGCTCCATCTAAACATCAAAAAACAATCGAAAAAGCACCCTGGTTTCATATATATATATATATATATATATATACATATATTGGGTGAGTTGCCCTAATGTGGGACATTTTTTGTAGTTTGGACTTCTGTAGTGTATTACAATGTTAGGCCAACATTAA
>JBBJLS010000001.1:44722219-44738483 GCA_037577275.1 Bryconaethiops microstoma | reverse complement strand
CAGTCTTGGGAATCGAACCCACGACTTCTTGATCGCAGGGCGAACGCCCTAACCACTAGGCCACCATCTGCCACCATGACTGAATACACAAACGCTGAACCGCGACTTCGCTGGGGTTTACTGTAGCACTATTAAAGACACGATAACAAAAGCCTGTTTAATTTGAAAAGATATGGTTGAAAACACGGCTTTTTCTACGCAATACTAAAAAATGTAGAATATGAGCTATTTAATGATATTCACACGACTACAGGTGACACATTATGTCTGCTTTGTTCTAACATCTCTTCTCTCTTCTGCAGATGTCCAGAGAAGGATTGAGCTCATTCAGGATTTTGAGATGCCCACAGTGTGCACCTCGATCAAAGTGTCCCGGGATGGCCAGTATGTTTTAGCCGCAGGTCTGTGATTTGTGTAATTAAGATTATTTTCTATCATGTTGTGGTCTGATGACAGAAAAAATGAAAATGAATCTCCTTACTGCACAGTTTAACTTTTTTCATCAATTTATGGTTTTAGGCACATATAAACCCAGGATCCGATGCTATGACACCCATCAGTTGTCTCTGAAGTTTGAGAGGTGTCTGGATTCTGACGGTGAGTCTTTAGCTCACAGATGAGGTGATAGTGCTTGGTAATGAGGACTGTGTGCTGAAGAGTTCTTTAAGAAAAGCGACTGGACCGTCACATTCAGCTTTCCAGAACACATAAAATAACTAGGAGGTCAGAATGTTGCAGGTTGGTTTTCCTCAGTTTTAGTGAGACATTATGACTGACGGAGCTACGTGACATCAAAGAGGTATTGAATTTTTTTGTAAACATACACGATGCGAGAAACCTTTGTCACTCTAAAAGTACAATGAGATGTTGTTTGGCAGAAAGGTAAAGGGGGCATTTGGGAGAGGGAGGGAGGGAGAGAGAGCGAGAGAGCGCTCCGCTTGTGACCCAGTTTAAGAAAAAGTGGTTTAGCAAATAGAATGTCATTATAAAAGACATCCTCCTGGCTGTACAGCAGAAAGAGAGCATGTGCAGTGTACTAGTTGAGTTTGGAAGGCAGCATGTTATAGAAGCCTGATTTCAGGCAAATATCATATTCCTTTGTGTGCAATGAAGGGTTTGAATACAATTTAACAAAAAAAACCCATAATATTCTGCATCCCGTTAGAATGTGTAAAATAGATTTTATTATGTGAGTCTTTGGTGGTGCATTCAAATCTGTATTCACTTCGTCTGTGAAACATTATTGATGTGTGTTAGGAATAGTTTATTATTTTTAGGAAAACAAGTAGAGTAAAGTCCAGCTCATTCGCTGTTTCAGTCATTCGCAGATTTTCCTTAGAACCAAAATAATAATTGTTCGCAGAAACTCTCGCAACTATCCTCCGTATTGTTTATTTAAAAAAAATTTTTTTTTTAATTTTTTGCATTTTTCGTGGCAATATATAATTTTTCATGCATTGTAGTGCTAAATTATTAAGAAAAATATCATTTACTAATTTGGTAACAAATACTAACATAAATTCAGCTACATTTTCATATAAAATATAACTATACATTTTTTGGTATTGTGGAGAGAAACATAAAGAAAGCGCGTCTTGGGATGGTGAAATACCACTGCACTCAGAGGCGGGAGGTTTGAAAGTAGCCAATCCGTGAATGTTATTTATTTCTCCTTGCTGCTGATTGGCTGCAACACTGTACAGTACGGATACGTACAGTACATTTTTTTAAGGGTAAAGTGTTAAGCTCGGTTAAAAATGAAATTAAAGTATTTTGGGAGCGTATTTAGGGATTACACTATGAAAATAGGCATTTTTAAGTATTTTACCACGTCACAAATTCACGTATTTTCACAATTGGCGTGTGCTCTTGGAACGTAGCAAGTGAATGTTGGGGATTTACTGTGTGCGTTTTTCGAGTATGCCTTAAGAAGTGGTTAATGTCAGTTTGCAGGTGCTGCTTTCTCAGTAGTTTTGGCTGTATCAGTTAAACTTGAAAAGGACATTTACTGTATTAGTCCAGTCATGTTTGCACTGGCCTGCTGTTACTACACGATCTTGCAAGTGACATTTAAAGCACTTAATAATCTTACTTTGGCACGTCTTATGACCTGTTATAGTGTTATGTGCTATGGACCACTCTATACAGCGGAGACAGGCTTACTCCAGACTCCTGAGATCACTCACAGCACAGCTCAGCTGAAGGAAGATCATTTTGTTATACAGCTCCTAAACATTGCAATAGCATTTCAGGGAAAGCAATATTTCTGTTTGCACTATTACTATTTTATTTTATTAATATCTTTTTTTCCCCCCTCCTATCTCTCTCTCTTATTTTTATTCCTCTTGTTGCAAAGAGCATGGTTATGACAAAATAATTTCCCTCGGGATAAATAAAGTTCTTTCTTATCTTATCTTAAGTGTACATTCACATTGGAAGCATATTCGTTTGTGCTTGTATATGCTTAGTGTATCGTTACAAATTTTCTTTTGTTGTTTGCATCTGTCCTGTTATTGCATTTAGACCACGATGTGCTGTCCTAGTCTTGTGTAAAGCACTTGTGATTGAAAGTAAATGGAAAGCGCTACATAAATACATATAATAGAAATAATGTATATGTTGTAAGTACTATATAAGTAATAATGTTGTGTGTATTATATATATTATATAACATTATTCTTGTCCACTATTGAAGAATGAGATCAGCAGTGACCTTCACTGTGCTCGTGATACAACCGTGACCAAAACAGAAACCAGATACTTCAGATGTTATCAGCCTTAAGGATGTGGTGGTGTGTGCGCACAAGTTGTTTTAAAGTATTTTAAATACTCTGGGCAGGACAGAAGCTGGTATCTTGTGACCACTATAATCAGCTTGATTGCCAACTTAAAACAGAGGACTCAAAATTCACTGACCTCCTCAAACACACACACACATACACACGCATGCGGGACATGACTCTGGAGTGGAAAGATGGAAATGTTAGCAAGGTGTCAGCCTGGGTCTTCACTAATGGGAGTGTCTGTCTAAAAGATGAATGGAGTCTTGTGAACCCGCAGGTTTACTGCTGAAGAAGCTCTTACAGGATCAAGTGCTTCCACTTTTCCAAACAGGTTGTCTGTTGTAATGTAATCCTGAAGGACCACTTCTGAAATGTTTTTTCCAGTGCTGACGTTTTCTTAGTCACTGCTTTATTGGAGTGCCTTTCATTGGCAGTACTCCTATTTCTAAGGCGCATTAGTAGTATTGGGTGAATAGGAGCCATTTGATCAAGCTGCTTCTAGTTAGAAGTGTGGAGTCTGATACAGCGTCATCCAGAAGTACCTCACAGTGGAATCACATCAGTCGTTTCTGGATTAAAGAGGACTCCTCTATTAGAGAATATTTGGGCAGTTGTATTGACTGATGTTAGATGATCACAGTTGCACTGATGTAGCACATATGGGTGTAACTGGTTTAAAAAGTGTGAGAACAAGGGCAAGATACAGTGCACACATGTATGCTAGCAGATTTTAGATTTAGGCTTTGTTTTTTTTTTTGTTTTTTTTACTGTACTTGTGATTTTACTTGGGTAGTTATTTTTTAATTTATTTAAAAAAATTTTTTTTTAATGTATTTTCTTTTTTACTTTGACCGCCTGCAAGCTCTCAAGCCCTTTACTGTGCGAAATCCTTAGTTATTAATTATTTGTGACTTACACAGACCAGGCTTTAAAAAGGTAACACTGACACGTGCATCCTCACATTGCCTGCATAAATGATGGCTATGTGTAAATGTGTGTTTCTGGTTTAAGCCTTAGTCTCTTGTGTGTGGCTTATGCAAACACATCTGCCCAAGATGTGTTTGTATACATATGTGTATGTATACATATATATGATGGTCATTGCAAGGCGGCCCACAACGTCTAGCCCCTCCGTGAAGTTCTGTTTTTATAGTTCACAGTAAGTCATATTGTGCCATAAACCACGAGTTTGCGTTACTGTAACGAAGAACTGGTTGTGGTTTGAGTGAGTTAAGAGAAGTTTTACACACAATTTGTGTGACTGTTGACTTCTAGTGCTTGTAAGGAACTTTAACTTCATAATGTTCCTCCAAACATGTTCAGTATCTGGACTCCAAACGTGTATTTTGTTGGGGTATATGGGGGTTTTTCCTTTAAACACAGGATTGCATTACACCCGCCGGGAGAAAACGTTGAATTCACAATGGCTGTTCTGTAAATTGAGTCTGAACACTTTGTCAACATTACATGAACTTGGCACTGAATCTGCTAAATACGTATGCCATGACTGTCATAGCTGCCCTTGAGCCGTCGCTGCAGGGAGAGTCGTCTGTGGGTTTGAGTGACTCTTTTGTTGGAAGAGGATCTCTGTCTCTCAGTGATGGTGTCGGGTGATCAGTCACACTCGAGCGGAGCTGAGCACTCCTCTCCATAATGAAAGCCCAACTCAGTGGATAAGTAGCACCGCACTCAATATTTAAAAAGCATGCAGACGGACCAGTGCAAGCTTATTCACACCATATCCAAAAAGTAAACTGTGCATGGGGTGAAATCATGTTGAGTGAGACAGTATGTCCTTAGTATCTCTGTTAGAGGATTGGTGTAAAGCAAATGGATTGGAACGTCCCTAAAACGTCCAATGCTATGTCATGGGTTTGCCTAATGATATACACCAATGAGCCAGAGCATTAGAACCACCTACCTAATGCTGTGTAGGCCCCCCTTGCGCTGCCAAAACAGCCCTGACCAAGACGTTAGCAGAAGATCATTTAAGTCCTGTAAATTGCATAGTTGAGCCTACATGGATCAGCACACGCCACAGCTGGTAGCCAAGTCATTATGGGTTTGCCCTTCGATCACAAAGTCATGGGTTCGAATCCCAAGACTTGCGGTGGCACAACTGAGGTACCCTTGAGCAAAGTACCGTCCCCACACACTGGCGCTGTGTTCCTGGCTGCCTGCTGCTTCACTTGGTGAATGGGTTTAATACAGAGGGAAGAATTTCGTGTTCACACAGTGCGCTGTGGTGTGTTCACGTATGACAGAATGGTCACTTTACAATTTAGACACTTGATCAGATTGAGGTCTGGGGATTTTGGAGGCCAAGTCAACACCTTGAACTCTCTGTCATGTTACTCAAACCATTCCTGAACAATGCTTGCAGTGTGGCTGCTGAAATAGGCCACTAACAGGGAATAGTGTTGCCATGAAGGCGTGAACTTGGTCCATAACAATGTTTAGTTAGGTGATATATGTCACAGTACCGTCCACAAAAATGCTGGACCCAGGGTTTCCCAGAATTCACGTGGGCAGCTGGCCTGTTTCCCATAGTGCACACTGGTGCCATCTCTTGTCCAGGAAACAGCACACATCGCAGGCCGGTCACACGATGGAAAAGAAAAGTTGATTCATCAGACCAGGCCACCTTTCATTGCTCCATGGTCCAGTTCTGATGCCCCTGTGCCCATTGTAGCCATTTTCAGCGGCGGACAGGCGTCAACGTGGGTACTCTGACTGATCTGCGGCTACACAGCCCTATTCACAGCAAGCTGTGATGTGTTCTGACACCTTTCTATCATAACTATTTCAAGCTATTTGTGCTACAGTAGCTCTTTTCTGTATCCTTTCGGGCTGATCGGTGTTCGTGAGTACTTTATAGTCTGTTTTGCTCTTGTTTAAATGACTTTGTTTGTCAATAATGCATGTTAAAAGCATAAAAGGTTCCTGAGTGATGCAGATGGCTAGAAGCATCCTGTCATTGGGACTTGAGTTGGAATTCTAATGATTCTTCTGCTTTCCACTTGTAAATTTGCAGTGACTGTTGCTGGGGAAATGTATTCTCATCTTCAGTCTCAGATTGACTGGTGTCCTAAAAAAAGAAAAGTATATATTACAAATGGGTCACAGCTCTTTACATCTGACTGTATTTTTCATATGTCGTACTTCTGTTTATTCCTTTACAGTGGTGGCCTTTGACATCCTGTCTGATGACTACTCTAAGGTAAAATGGGAGTATTTTGCTGTTATTTTTACAGCATATGAAAGTAATGTAAACTGAAAGTGATTTTGTGTTTTGGTTTGCGTATAGCTGGTGTTTTTGCACATCGACCGTTATGTGGAGTTCCATTCTCAGCATGGGCACTACTACAAGACACGCATCCCAAAGTTCGGAAGAGCTTTCTCCTACCACGACCCATCCTGTGATCTGTACTTTGTCGGGGCTAGGTAAGAGACTGGAAACAATCCTTACTCATGTCACTGAGGGTGTTTTCATATATAGTTCTCTTTAAAGGAACCGAACTCAGTCCTCTAGAAGTAGTCCAAAAAGTGGACCGACAGAAAGGGAACTCAGTTCTTTTTCTGTTCACACTGTGAGTTCATTTGAAAGGGGACTCGGTTCTCTTTCTTCTCCACTTCAGCTCAGATGGGTCTCAGTTCTTTTTCTGTTCACACTTTAAGTTCCTTATCCAACCTGCCGCTGCTGTTCCTTCACATTGCCTATTCTTAGGAATTTTTTCCACGTAGAGTAGATGGTTAAAAGCTCTACCAAATTCTGCATTTTCCACAAAGATCTGCTACTATTGTTCTTCAACTGATGGAGAGCAAGAACGCTTTGAGTCTGAGCAGCTTGGTAGAGAAACTTGATCTTAACAAGAATCTCTAAGTCCCTTTGTGTATTTATTGGGTTTTTATTTTTTACAATCGTTTATTCGTGTTTTTTATTTTATTTCTTTGTTTTTGTTTGTGTTTCCCGCGTAGACGTATATGGTTTCCCACGTGATCTACCTACAGTAAGCCTAGAGGGCAAAAACAGTCGAAGCAAACTCGGAGCGCTTTGTGTTCAAAATGCTCGAGTTAATCATACCGTGCCGCTGACTCAAAACGAACTGAACTGAGACCACCTCCCAAGGTAGTCTCAGTTCAGTTCATTTCAGAGGGGTCTGAGTCCGTTTGGCATGTTCACATATATGCAAAAAATGCTGACTTGTCGAACTGAGTTCGCTTTAAGGACTGAAACGGACCAAGTGTGGAAACACCCTAAAATGCAGCCGATCGCACTGTAAGATCGGAAGTTAGGGTATTCTTTTTTACACCAGGATCTCCAGAACAGTAGATAAACTAAAATTAATCAGTAGGGATAACTATTGTTGGTCCAGTATTGTAATTATAACTGAGAACAGATAATTTGGTGTCCTATTTTGAACTCACGCATTTATAGTATCTTCTTCTAGACCCCTAAATGGCCTCTGCTGGCCATTCTTTGTTCCCTGTAATAGCAGCTGACACTGAACTGGTGTTAAAAATGACAGACGAATTACACTGAGTTAAAATACAAAATATATGTACTTTTTCATCAAGACGGTTCAGTAACAAATACTAGAACTGCATGATATGGGCAAAATATCAGTATTGCGATTTTACTGTAACATATTATGATTGCGATTTCTTTCAGTATACTGAAGGGGCCATATAGTCACTTTTCTGGTCCAAACTCGAATTCGATGACCTGACAGGAGTCTCATTCAGGACTCGTCTCTTTAATCTCATCTCTATTAATTTAATCTTTTGTCTGACATTTACAATTTTTAATCACAGTTTATCTAACACATCCTCACATGATATGACAGCTTGTGTAAGTTTTGTTCCACTTCTTTGACTTTTCCTAGCTCCGAGATCTACAGACTGAACCTCGAGCAGGGCAGGTTCCTCAACTCTCTGCAGACAGATGCAACGTAAGTACTCAGCCTGTAGAGGGCGCAATAGTAGCAGCACCTTGAAGTTCCACCTGTTCTGCATTGTGTGCTAGTTGGAATGAGACACGTTTATTTGGTTATGGGCCTAATTCTGTCAATTAACAATAATTTGTATGTAATTACTAACAAATGCATTAAACTGAGACATTTCTTATATTCATCATCTTAATAAACTTTTCTGTCAACAGAGAGATCAATGTCTGTGACATCAACCCTGTTCATCACTTATTTGCTGTGGGAACTTTGGAAGTGAGTATTATGTCTGGTAGTGTTCTAGGTTGAGATTCATTAGTTAGTTGCAAAGTATAGTTAGTGTATTATTACTTTATTTGTTCTTTTTTCTTATTTTATATTCCATATCGGTCCATGAGGAATCAATATAGTCCTTTTCACTTGGGGCAGCTGGTGGCCTAGTGGCTAGGGAGTTACCCCTGCAATCAGAAGGTTGTGGGTTCAAATCCCAGCATTGCTAGTCACACCACTTAGGTGCCCTTGAGCAAGCTACCGTCCCCACACACTGCTACCTGGGCGCCCCTTGTTGGTGTCAGCCCACTGCTTTACTTAAACACAGAGAAATAGCAGTCCTGGGATTCGTTCCACAACCTTCTGGGGCAACTCCCTAACCACTAGACCACCAGCTGCTCTATTAGGCAGGAAAATCACAAAATGTTTGAGAACCTGGCCCTCAGTCCTCACCTGTTCTCTGGCCTTACTCAGGGGTTCTCCCTTCTAGCACTGGGATCCTACAGCAATGCAGTTTTAAGCTATTACTGTCCCAGCATGCATTCAGCTCAGGAGGGTCTTGTTGAGGGTTTTTCCAAAAACCTGACGAACTGGATCACTCTGTTGGGTCAGAACATACTGATATTGTGCAGTATGTGACAGTTGAAAGCAGTGTGCTTTATTAGCTGTTAAAACCAGGTTTGTGTTCCTTCGCCAATTTATAGTGGACCAAACTCAAGTTCTGTTACGAGTGAACTAACAAACGCAAGTCTCATTCAGGACTGTTTCCAACAAGCTTTTCTAGAGTTTGATATAAAATTAATTGGTATGGTTTTGTAAAGATGACCTTTCATGTTTTACATAAATCAGTGTAGATACTAACTCAGTTCCCAGTTCTCTGGATTTAGTCAGGGGATTTCAGTTCTAGTACTGGGGTCCTACACCAGTGCAGGTTTAACCTTTCACTTCACAACACACTCTATTGGGCTCAGGAGGGCCCTGATAATTAGCTGACGATCTGTGTTGGGTCAGAATGCACTGATAATGTGTAGGACAGTGGGTGCTCAGGGTTAAACTGAGAGTGCATCTTTGTTGTGTTGCTGTGTGCAGGGGAAAGTGGAGTGCTGGGACCCTCGTGTGCGCAGTCGAGTGGCGGCTCTGGACTGTGCTCTCAGCAGCGTGACTGAGGGAACAGAGTAAGCTGTGTTCTCACGTCCTTAAGCTCACCTCTGCACTCTGCTCTCACATGCTGTAGACATACTCAAATGGTTCAGTGTAAGAAACACTGTGCTATCAAATCAGAAAAAAGGAAATGGGATTCATTACATTAGAAAATAAGTTTGTTTAGCAATCTAGCCTCTGCAATCTTGATTCAGATATGGGAGCATTAGAGTGTGCTCAAAGTACTTCAGCGTTGCATTACTTATTAGACAGTAAAAGACATGATATGCATCAGTCACTACTTGCTACCAAAGGCTTGTGGAGGCTTTAAGTTCAAGTTGGACCAAAGTCCACCCTGCAGTGGATGATATTACACGCTCTTTCTGTTGTATAGCTTGTAAATGTGAGTATTTAACTACAGTTACACGTGCAAAAATAACATTTAAAAACTGTTTAGGTGAGTTTTTTCCATGTTAATATTACTAAATATACATAATAAAGCTAAATATACATATAAATGTAAACGTTATACAGTATATAAAGATGTTGTGTACAGCATATCGGTGTGTTCCTTGTGGAAGCCCAGTATTTGTAGTTTCGTCCGAAACAACGACTGGAGGAACCGAGGAGAAATCTGGAGCCAAACCTGTGGTGTTCTCACCAGCTTACAAAATATCAACTACTTTTTTTTTTTTTTTTTACAAACAAAACAAATCGTGATACTTTTTACTGCTTTCTTGTTTGTTTGCATTTATTCTAATGTTAACTTTGCTAGCGGAAAGACGCTGTATCACACTCTGAGAAAAATGGTTTTAAACAATTTACACTTTTGCAGTCCTGTATATCTCTGTGTGTTTCTTTTGCCTTTCAGAGTGGACGGCTTGCCTTCTGTCAGTGCCCTCAAGTTTAATGGCTCCCTCGGGATGGCTGTGGGCACCACTACTGGACAGGTCTGTTTCTGGTAGAGCATATTAGACTGTAAGGCTTTACTTTTCACTTGAAATCATAGACCACCTGTGCTTTCTGGTTATCTGCTCCGAGGTAGATCTGCTAAATTTGTAATTGAGTTTCTATTTCAGTTTTTATTCTTATCTAATGTAAGTAAAAGAAAAGTGTAAGGAAGTCTGTTCAGAGCAGCTGTGGCATTCACAAAGAGTATCTGTAGTCACTAATTTACCACATCGACTGATCTCCTGCAGTTATAAATTTCATAACAGGGACTGAAAATGCTCCTTACTTTACAATCAGTTGGTTCAGTTCACTTAAAATATTAGAGTGGGTTTCTGTACCAGAAACACTCCTAATTCAGTTTTACATTACCAACTAGTTTCAACCCTATAGAATGAAACTGGCTGTTTTTGGTAGCAGTTCTTTAATACTGATATATGTAAATGAGCTCTGTTCTGATTGGCTGCTTTGTATGGGGTTTATTTAAATAGCAGTAAGAGTTGCCCCCCCCCCCCCTCACACAAAACAAGATATACATCTTTATGGACTGTATAAACTAGGAGGAGGGTGGTATTTTCTATTTACAATATTAACAGCGTTTACATACTCTATTTCAATTAAATTTGAAATAAAAGATTCAATGGTTTAATAGTTTTCCATGTATTGGGCCTTTTAAGTATTCAGATGTTTCTTTGAGTGATCTATATGTAACCATTGTCGTAACTAAAGAACCCCTTGAGGAACCCTTTTTTAGGGAGTACCCTTATTCAGGAGTCTTATTTAAGCTACACTTAAGCAAAGAGTGACCCCAGCTCTCCTTCCTCTGCAGGTTTTGCTGTATGACCTGCGTTCCTCTCACCCCCTGCTGGTAAAGGATCATTATTATGGCCTTCCCATCAATTCCATACATTTCCATGAGGATCCGGACCTGGTGATGTCGGCAGACTCTAAAATCATAAAGATGTGGCACAAAAACAGCGTGAGTTATCGCCTGCATCACCCCTAGAGTGGGTACCTGGACTGCACTGTGTTCAAAACAAACACATGAATTTTTTTTTTTTTTCTTCAGGGTAAAATGTTTTCCTCCATCGAGCCATCATCCAACATCAATGATGTTTGTGTTTATCCTGGCTCAGGTAAGAGCTGTTCCTTTAATATGTTCACCTTGTCACTGAGACTGTTTGCCTTGGCTGAGTGTAATAAATATAACCTCCTTTGTTTAGCCAGTGCCCTTGACGTGATATTTTGTCATCTTTTTTATTTTACCTCTATAAGCACCTCTAGTCTGCACCAAACATGACCTCATTTAGTGCAGAGATCATAAAAAGTCTGGAAAGGCTTTTAATTGAATCATTAATGCTGAAGAAATGTTATAATTAACCAATTAAAGATGCAGTTCCTTGTACTTTTTGTGATCCTTTACCTACTGTTCTTTCTGGTTATCTGTTCCAAGTCAGATCTGCTAAATTGGGAACTGAGTTTATATTTTAGCTTTTATTCTTACCTAATGTTAGTAAACATTAGGGGCTGCTGGTTGGCTAGCGGTTACGGAGTTGGCCCTGTGATCAGAAGGTTGTGGGTTCGAATCCCAGGACTGCTAGTGGCACCACTGAGGTACTCTTGAGCAAGGTACCGTCCAAACACACTTTCCCCCAGGGTGCTGTGTTAAGTGGGTTAAATGGGTTATGCACAGAGAGAATTTTGTGCTGTTCATGCTGTATGCTGTGGTGTGTTAATGTATGACAAATGGTCACTTCGCACTTTACAATAAAAGAGAACTGGAAGGAAGTCCGTGTTCAGAGCAGCCGTGGCATTCACAATGAGTATCTTTAGGCTCTTGTTTAGCACAGAGACGTTTTATTTTACCTCTATGAGCACCTCTAGTCTGCATAATGAATGCCGAAGACTGCTTGCTTACCGAAGAGATGTTAAAATGAACTAGTTAAAGATGCATTTCCCTGAAGTCAGATGAGCGTATGTCACATTCTTTAAGCGGAACAGTAAAGATGTGCACAGAATGCGTGGGAATCATTTCTCAGCAGTCAACATATTTGGTTTACGTCCTACTTTTGTGTGGGTTGAGAGGCTGTTGCAAGAGTGTATAGACTTTGCAAGAGAGTGCATGACAGACAGACAAGAAGACTGATCAGCTGGCCGCCCAATATCACTTAAAGTGAATTATCAACTATGTTGTCATAATGAAATGTCATAATTTTTCATCTCTTTTCTTATCTGTTATGAAGGTATGCTCTTCACGGCCAACGAAGATCCCAAAATGAACACGTTCTACATTCCTGTAAGTGCCAGCGTAAGCTTCCCATCTATCCAAAATAGCACAGGAGTAAACAAAGAATCCCCCAGCTTGGCTATACTTAGTGTATTCAGCGTCACAGAGCGACAGATTTCAAGGCACACGCTCACTTAAACATTAACCTGCACATTCAGGATCAGCCCTAGAAAAAATTCCTCATTGACTGACTTGTTCAAAGGAGTGTGTCTCGGTTCATTGATCTCTTTTAAAAAGTTTGTACATCTAAAAGTATCTGGAAAACCCCTATCATTAGTGAATTGCTCTAACTACAGGTGCACACACTGCTTACACAGCTGGTGGCCTGGTGGTTAGGGAGTTGCATCTGTGATCAGAAGGTTGTGAGTTTGAATCCCAGTACTGCTTTTGGCACCACTGAGATACCCTTGAGCAAGGTACCGTCCCCACACACTGCTGCCCGAGCGCTGTGTTCCTGGCTACCCGCTGCTTCATTTGGTGAATGAGTTAAATACAGAGAGAGAATTTCACACTGCTCACGCTGTGCACTGTGTGTTCACATACAGCAAATGGGCGCTTTACACTTTACCTTTCAGCTGCGCACGTAGAAATGCTATACGAAATAGAGTTGGGTGTTCTGTAGCAGGCACACATGAACCACCTTTCTCTTTGCCACATTTCATCTAGATTCCAGCCAAGGGCTGTGGAGCAGTTGAACTGCGTTCTCTGGGGTGATGGAGCTCCATCCAGTCCCTTGAGGATGAGTTAGGGTGGTGTTTGTGATCCAGAAATTGTCATTTCACATTAGTACCCGACCATAGCTCAATGCAGTCAAATCCTTTTGATTGTCTAGATGTCACTGATATGAAAATCGTTTCTGAAAAATATTTATAAAATGTTCAGAGAAATTGGAACTTAAATGAAAATGCAGCGAATTAAACAACTATTGCATGTTTGCCGATATCAGTATATAGTGTAATGTCTTCCAGAAGACTGAAGGCTCTTCCTGCAGCAAAAGTAACAAGCAAACTAACTGTTGATTTCATTTCGGAAGAAAGTTTTTACAGATATTTGGACATACAGTATTATACGTTTTTGCATCCAGAAATTGCATATTTGCTTGTATTCCTTCTCCTCTCTCCTGTCCCTGTGATCTCTCAGGCTCTGGGTCCAGCGCCCCGCTGGTGCTCTTTCCTGGATAACCTGACTGAGGAACTAGAGGAGAACCCAGAAAGCACAATCTATGACGACTACAAGTTTGTCACACGCAAGGACCTGGAAACCCTTGGTAAGTTCCACACAGTGGTGTGTGTGGCTTTGTGTTTTGTTTCTTTAAAGGGGACTTTCTCCTAGTTTTAACATTTTTGCAGAACTCAGTTGTTGAGATGTGAACAAAGTCAAGCTTTTACAGGCTATTTTAAGACAAGTTTTTTTTTTTTTACACACTCTCACAAGAGTGTGTGTGTGTGTGTATTCTCTTTTGTATTAGACCAAAGTCTTATCTCATATCTACCAAAATACAATGTCAGATGCATTATACAGCAGACCTTTCAACATCATTTTGTAAGGGGTCTTTAAGCTCCCTTTACCACTCGCTTTGAACAAGTCAGACTCTAGAACGAAACGTTTTACATTAAACCCATATGAGTTACTCTGGTTACGTTTGATAAAGGATTGGTGTTAAAACGGTGTGCACACCAAAGCGCAATGAATAGATGTGGCAATAAAATACCTACAACTGGGAAGAAGAGCTATCGAGTCAAAACTAAATATGGACAAAATGCTAAATACAGGTGGACACACCAAAAGCAATTCTTAATCCTTTACATTTTTGTATTTTTAAATAAAAAAAAAACACTTTGAGTTTGTTGAATAATTATAACCACTCAAGCTTTTACTGCAAGGCCTCAGGTCCTACAGTTCTTAAAAAATCTTATCTGCTGACCTCTTACCTGGAAATTGTGTGCCCTCCAGGAATTCTCTTCAACAGAAACTTTTTTCTTGGCCCTGTGCTGTGAAATGATGCAACTGTCCCCTGCAACCATGTGTGCATTTCTGGGAAGATAATACTCACTGTGACACTAGAACGTTTCCGAAGACAGCCTTGTTGGAATAATTGGATGTGAGGATTTTCTACTGATGATGGACCCGTTCACCTTTGTCGCTCAGATTTAGCTGACTCACTCTGAGTCACTTGTTGGAGTGGGGCTAATTTAGAGATAGTAATTCTGTTAAGGATTAAAATAATGTATGTGTGTTTACATGGATTGAGTAATTCAGTGTAATGAATGAGTCTGAGAGTCTTGGGTGTAGAGTTGAAAACCTCAGTAAAGCTCAGCAGTAATAGGTGGAATTAGGCTGGTGGAACATGATCTTTGAAGATGAGATCAGGTTGAGTGGGGGTTGACCGAAGGTGGGAAACATGAAGGAGAAGACACAGGAATGCCGCCATCAGCAGAAAAGAGATCAAATGATGCCGGAGAGCAGAGCGGAGGAGAGTGAGGGAGAGGAGGAGGGACCGGGGGCTTCACCACAGCTGTGGAATGCTGGCATTATATAACAGGGGGAGGCTAAAGAGGAGGGGGCTATCTGTCTGCTTTTTTTTTTTTTTTTTTCCCCCTTCCTCTCTTTGGCGTGCCATAGCAGTACCGTGGTCACACAGACAGGACTCCCAGCCACACACTGAACAAGAAACCGCTCACTTTCACAGTCTCTACCTCAACTGATCTGCAAAGACAAAGAATCGTTGTGGTCTGAGATATTGTCAGTGTTGAAACAGGTTCAGTTCTTTCACTTCATTTTGATTTAACGTTTAGAAAGTTGCATTTATTGCCATGCTTGGTGAAACAAGCAGAGAAAAGCGTGCAGGTTCTAAATTTCTTATCGGTCTTCATTTACAGGCTTTGTAAGAAAAATATGCTTTATGCAACAGTCCCGATGAGGCCTTGTGCCCGTGATGTTTCTACTCATTAACTGTGTGAATCTGCCGATCACTGCTTTCTAAGTACTTTCACACATGCCGAACTAGTAAATGAATGCATTAGATAACATCTGTTCAATAATACTTGAGGTGCAACCCGTCTGGCGAGTTTCTGAAAAAGACCCTACGTCAGATTCCGGACTCGTCACGGCCCCTAAGCAAACTTTTCGTTCGCCAGTTCTGAACAAACTGGAGTTGAACACAGTTCAGCAAACAAGGTGAGCTGTGTGATGTTGTACAGACTAGAGGGACCACGTTCGGGTTAAGCTTGGAAATGCTGATAAAGGTGAGCTGAACTTGAGTTTATAGAAATACTGGATAAAAGCAGTAGAACACTTGAGGTCATGTGTTTGGCGTAAGGGTCCTATTGCTTAACTGACTTGCCTTTTGTGAAAATTCTGATTAATTACGTTTAGATAGTAGAAGTCGTGCAGGCTTTGAAGGGTTGAAAGGCCCTTGCAGTTATAGAGCTTCAGCTGAGGAGGCCACCCAAGACCTTTCCTGACCCACAGGCATCCTGCCAGTCCATGTGTGTTCGACATCGTAAATCTCACCCCCCCACTGCTACAGGAAGCCATCGTAGGGGAAAATGTGTGTGGCTTCTCTGTCCAATTTGTCTTTGGTTTTCACATCTCTTTCCCAGCTGCAGCTTAATGTAGTCGGGGTTCCGTGAAGCGTTCAGCATTAGCCACGGTGCTAAGGCTCAGCATTAATGTATTCCAAGGAACAGATCTCTGACATGTTATCACAATCTCTTACCCTGACTGCCTGACTGTATCTCACCAAACCACATGACGACGTACCAGGGTTAACCTTTGGTTGTGCAGTATTGATTTTTAAATCTGGCAACATATCCTTTATTTGTGTGTGTGTGTGTGTGTGTGTGTGTGTGTGTGTGTGTGTGTGTGTGTGTGTGTGTGTGTGTGTGTGT
>JBBJLS010000001.1:44672750-44685662 GCA_037577275.1 Bryconaethiops microstoma | reverse complement strand
CACACACACACACACACACACACAAGCTTTACATGTGTCACTACTACATCTTTACCCAGACCCTTCAGAAGTTCAGTGCTTCCATTCACACTGGAGTGATGCACAGTGTTAGTGCACACAATCAGTAATTATCATGAGTGGAAGATGCGGGGGTGATAAAATATGTTTTTCAGAAAAGGTCAAGTCATACATCAGCCATGTAGACACAGCTAGAATGACAGCCTTTTTAATTCTATGGGATAAAAAGGGGTTGGAAAATTTGAAATAAAACGAATAAGAACTGTTTGTGGGTTTTTTTTTTGGTTTTTTTTTTTTACACCTGATACCTTAACAGTGATACAGCACAAACATCACCTAAGATGTCAGAGCAACCATCACTCACAAAACACTCTCCAACACTGAAGTGCTTTGGAGAAGCTGGGCTTGGATCGTCTGTATGGAGAAGATACTTAGGATCAAGGCAGATAATTTCCTCATATTTTCCCCTCAAAATTCAAAGCAACTTTTTTGGTCTAAACCTTTGTCCTTGATGGGATTTTTAAATGTCAGAAGCACAGAGTCATTCTTCTCTCTCTTTCCACTTTCACTCATTTCCATTATAAGATATAATGAGCACAGATGGTCCCTTAATGTGCATGAGCCTCTGGAACTCCTCTGAGCACGCCTCACTTTCAAATGAGTTTTTCATCATGCACATCTTCACATCCAGGTACAGACTTTATTCACAGCTTTCTGGCTCAGATGAGCTCCTTACATGTATCCTGTGACAAAAACAGGGGAAAACACCCTGCAACACAGCAATTATAAAGCACCAACTACACTCAGATAAAAATGAATGCAACTTATTCTCCTAATGAGCTTCAACACACACTGGAGCATCTGCTCTGTATTTTTGGATGAGGACAAAATATTTTTGTTGCTGATACTTTTTTTTTTTTTTTTTTTTTAAATCTGCTGCATCTTACAATGACAATATGAGAAATATAACCTTGTGAGAGAAAAAGTATCCAAAGAAAAAAAATCCATAAAACAGCAAACAATGCCATCTATAGTGTACATACTTTTCAGACATGAAAAGCAGGTCATTGTTAGAGTTCAAATGAAGACTAATGAACAAACGCGAACGCTATGAAATACGATCAAATGTCATTTCCAAATAATTCATAGCCTTTTGCAGCTATTCTCCTCATATATTTTCTTTAATCTCTGCATGTTTATAGTCAGAGGGATGCTCATCATAGAAGCTTTTATGCTCCGTCTCCAGCCAGAGGAGCAGTTCTGCTTCTATTTGTCTGAACTGCTACAGAGCTCGGATTGGTCAGCCTGAAGATATTCATACAGAATACTGGGCAAACTGGTCCATCACCCTCTAGTACTTGGCACCCCTGTACATTATATGGACCATTACACCACTAGAGACTTTAATGACACTGCATTTAAATACATAGACTTTAATATGGGGTTGGTTCCCTTTTGCAGCAATAACAGCTTCCACTCTTCTTGGAAGGAGTTTCTGTGGGAATTTGTGCCGATTCATTCTGTAGAGCATTTATGACGTCAGGCATCTTGCATGAGAAGGCCTGGCTTTGATGAATATTTTAATGATAAAAATACTAAATAATATGGTATGTCTTCACCCCCATTAAAGCTCATGCAGGATTTACTTAGAAGCTACGAGAGGCCCCATGTGTGTGTCTATATGGAGAACGGCATGTGCCCTTTGACCTCTTGAAAGAGGCTGGAAAATTCTAAACAATCTACAAATGTACTCTTTCAGAGGGCCCAAATGTAAAGCAAAGACAACTGTATGTAAATAAACATTTAGTCTACTCAAGATAGGACAACCAAAAGGTCATCTGTCAAATATAGGTGATGAGTATGTTTTTATGTCAGGAGGTCCTGAGAATTATATATAGTCAGCATGGGCACGAGGAGTGGGCTATTCAGGGTCCAGTGTCCATGTAAAATTAAGTTGTACCCGACCTCGTATCCAGTGAAAAATACTTTGGGATGGTGGAGATGTTAGAAAAGAGGTGGAGATTTGAATATTCAAAGACTGATGGCATTGTAACTTATGGTAAGATGGGAAGGATCAGTGCTTTCCTATGCCTATAAAATACCCAGCTCGGGTCCGGTTAGGGAGAGGATCCTCCACTGGACCACAAGGCTGCTTCATTCTTCAATAAAACAGCAAGCTGCATTTCCCTGACTGCGTTTGAAAAAGTTTCAAACTTAGACATTTGCTCCAATTTTCCATTCCAGTTCATCCCAAAGGTGCTGGATGGGTTTGAGGTCAGGGCTCTGTGGTGGCCAGTCAAGTTCTTCCACACTGAACTCCTCCAGCACGTCTTTATGGAGCTCGCTGTGTGCACTGAGACACAGTCATGCTGGAATAGAAAAGGTTCTTCCCCAAACTGGTTGGAAGCATGGTGTTGACCAAAATGTCTCGGTCTGCTGAAACATTAAGATGGTCTTTCACTGGAAGTAAGGGGTCTAGCCCAAACTCCGAAAAACAGGTGTGTCCCAATACTTTTGTCCATATAGTGTATTTAGCTCTTATGTACCCTCTTTTGTCAATATAACAGCTCAGGCTCTTCTCTTACAACACTAGAGGAGACTGAGAACAGGCACAAAGGGATGCGAGACCTTTCTCCCACACAGTATCTTCCCAGATCCTTTCAACTGGGATCCTCACTGGACCAAAGCACTGAGCCTTAAGCTCTGCTGGGAAAAGCTACACAAGCTTAATTCATCAAACCATTAAATTCCAGACACTTAAATCAGATCAACTGCATTTTATCTCATCTCATTTCAATTTCTCTCGTCTTTAAGGATGTCAAGGACGAACACTTAATCAGATATTTTAACAAAGCAAGCATGTTTCCCTCTTGAGCGTTTATCATTTCAATGTGTTCTCATGTATATACCATTCATTTATATACAGTCTAAATGTGGAAACTAACAGCTAATTTTTCATCATGGTTGTGATATCTTTCCTGAGGACTGCAGTCTATAGTAAATGGCCCACATTCTAGTCTGGATTCCTTTTTGAAAGTGTTGTGTTTCATTTCCGTCCTGAAGGTGTTGGAAGGTGTTGACAGCTCATTTACATTAATCAGTCTTAAAGGCACAGTAAGAAAAGAAGCCTGTTTGTGAAGAGAGGCTGGGAAAATGGTTGTGTAATAACAAATTCTGACTTTTTCCCCCCATACAGAGAGCCAAACAAATTGCAGATTAAAAATATACAATCATTTAAGTCAATCTAAATTTAAATTAGAGCACATTTTTCTACTTTTAATGTGATGTATTTCCCAATTAAATATGATATTCAACTGAGAAATAATAATTGTGGGACATTATTTATAATTTAACTGTATTGTGAAAAGTGGACGTTGGTGTCAGACTGCAGAAGCCTATCAGACATCTGTTTTGCCAAATAATACTATAATAATAATAATACAATCATTTGTAATATTAGGTTTTACACCACTTTGGTAATGAATTTTCTGTAGTTTCTACAGAACCAAGATTAATGTTTTTGTTGAAAGTTTAGACTTTTATATGTACTTTTTTACTAATTTAACATTTAGGTAAGGTGATCTGGCATTTAGCAGCTGCATTACTATCACTTTCACCACAAAAGCAGAACAAAAAAGACTGAAAAGGTGTACAAATGTGTCTAGTTAAATGTTTGTGAGGTAGAGCTCTGTATGTTCACGTCTCCCTTCGTCAGCTGACCTCTTACAGCACAGCAGAAAGCTTCTGAAAACTGAGTAAAATACTGCTGACCCTTGAATGACCTCACTTGTGTAAACATATACAATGTTTGAAGCGTGAACAAACTGGAATAACTGCAGAGTGATTTTTTTTTTTTACAACTGATTCAAAAACGAACGGAGAGAGTACATACAGTGATGAGAGTAAGAGAGCAGCGGTGTTGTCTAAAGCAGACTGACCAGCTGGCAAAGCTGAAGTACCTGTGTGGGTAGGTGGGGAACGGAAGTGAAGATGCTCAGTGACAGGTGGGGTTGGTAGTAGGGGCAGGGAAAACTTGCCGTGATATCGTTGGTTAATATAATTTTTCTCTGCCACTTCTTCAAGATGACACAGGCAAAAGTCACAATGCATTTCACTCGTTAAAGATTACAGAGAAACAAGAATTTTGCCTTTTGAATGGTTCTGTCTTTTAGTCAGTGGAAGATCAAGCTGCTTTGGGCTGTATGTATTTGCTAACGACGCCATTCATTCTGGAGCACATTGTTTCTTTAAGATAAGATAAGACAAGATGAGGACATTTGCATTTGCAATTTACAGCAGCAAGTGGACAGATTATACAACACAATAATATAATATAAAATATTATGAGTATAATATAATAAGTACACTATACAAATACAGGTGGTCCTCGGTCTTGACATGCAACGTTTCGAGTTTACAACTCTCACTCCCATAACTAGTTTGGTTGTGCACGGTGTAAGAATACACTGTATACGCAGTATACACAGAAGACGCAGTATGAGGGAGGGAGCTGGCGCCTCCATAATTTTGGACTGTTAAAAGTAAGAAAAATGTTACTACAGTACTTTTTGTTACTACAGTATAATGTACATTTACGTCCTTTTCCTTTTTCTGTGGCTCAGTTGTATTTATAAGTTCCAGATTATGGTTTTACAACTGTGTTAGGGTCGGTAAATGACTGAGGCTAGGGTGTGTTTCGACTAACACCAAAATTTGGGTTACATCACTTTTGAAGGAACAGATCTGTGGCATTATACGAGGACTCCCTGTAATACAAAAATAGAAATATAGACATTTGTGTGACTGTAAATATATATATGAACAACATAAGAAGAAGTTACTTATGGAGGACAACACACATTAAACCCCGGAAAGACAGTTCAGCCCTCACCTGAACGATTTCCAGCATCTCCGCTCGGCTGATGTATCCGTTGCCGTCCAAGTCGTACATGCTGAAGGCCCACTTGAGCTTCTGCTCCAGCTTCCCTCGTGACGTCACACTCAGAGCGATGATGAACTCCCTGAAGTCGATAGTCCCGTCGGCGTTGGTGTCGAACGTTCTGAACACGTGCTCGGCAAACTTGGAGGCGTCTCCGTAAGGGAAGAAGTTGGCGTAGATTTTTTTGAACTCTTCCACGGTCAGGTGGCCTGTGGGGCAGTCCTTCAGGAAACCTTTGTACCACTCCTGCAGCTCGTGGTCAGTGAACTCGGTGTTCTCCCGCAGGTCATGGAGCACCTCGGGCCGCAGCTTGCTGTTCTGTTTTCCCATGGCGCCCAGCTGATCCCGTCTCAGGCCTTCCTCTGCACTTCACTCTCTCTTTCCCCGTCCCACAGCGCCGATCTTTTGTATTCCTGCTCCTTTTCCCTCGGCTCTTCCTCTTATCTCCTCGGGCCTTGCTCTCTGTCAGGTGACAGGCAAGAGTGAGTAAGAGTGTGTGTGAGAGAGGTTATCAAGTGGAATAAAGCGATTAAAGAGTCTGAGAGGTTTAAAAAAATAAAATTAAAAAAAAACTTTCGTTTTGGATGATTTTGTTCCTAGGAAAGCATGCCAATGTATTCTTTTTTTAAAAAGTTATTATGTGGATATATTATCACATTAATTCCAATGCAAAATGGCTTTGATTTCGCACAGCATGGAAATAATGGTTCGATGCTATAGCACAAGGGCAAAAGCCTCTGCCAGGGCTCATTAATCCACAACAGACTTTAATATTTAACTAATCAAAAAGCATTACCATACTGAAGAGAAGAGGTCAAGAAATACATTAAGCCCTAATGAAACCATTAGGAAATAGAGCAAATGTTTCTTCCTCTCCCGTCACTTAATTACGATGCTCTTAAGTCATTATCCAGTTGACGTTTGGTTCAGGCTCAGTGGTAATTTCTCCTCTTGTGAATCCTGTGTGTTTTTCAGAACAAGTTTAATATCCAGTCATAAAATCAGTACACAACATAAAAAAAAAATATGACCAATGTACATTTTTAACCTTCAAATAAAAATGAATCACTTGCAACAGTGAGCCAATTGTGGTTGTAAATAGTTTTAAAAAATTTAAATATGAAAAATCTGCCCTTACTTTTTCCATATAAAGAAATTAAACTACAGAAACAACCTGTTTTGAATCCAGCTTTTGTGACATCACAAAACATTGTATTTACATATATACATTTGCATATAAGCATCTTAGCTCCACCTCTTCACAGTGAAGTTATAAGGGGTGTTTGGAACCGGAGTGCTTTTTGAATGAGGCACAAAACAAGGCAGTCTTTTCCAACAGAGCTCATTTACATTTATCAGGCAGAGTATCCCAAAGAAAGCTTTCTCAGTTGGAAAACATACATGCGAAATATACTAGGACTGTTTTTAACACAAACATACAAAAATGAAGGGTGTAGTAGTATACTGGCACTTTAAAAGGATTCCAATTAATATACTGTCCAAGTACAGAAATAACGGGGTTAACAGACTAAAAACTCATTTAATTTCGAGTCCTCTACTTATTGAACTCTGAAATGTTGTAACTAATCGGCTGACCTTTAAGTGATCACAGCGAAAAACAATGATGCTTTTCTACAGTTTCATCCTCCATCATATCGTTGTGAGCGGCGGCTGAAATGAACCGTGGGTAGTCAGAGAGCCGACCAGCACATGAGGCTTAATGACGACTGCAGCCAGGTTCCAAATTGTCATCCCCACTGTGGTGAAATTATCTGTACTCCACAGGCCACTCTCTCACGGCTATCCAAAATGCCCATTTCCTGGTATAATTGAACGAGCACTGCTGTGTGTCATTTGAGTCAACCATATCCATCCCCAGCCCCCCCCCCCAGCCCCCCAAAACCCCCGAGTGTTTCGGGCCTTAATTTTACACCTGAAAAACGGCAGGAAGCCCCTGTCTGTCACAAACAGAAATGTAGCTCTCTATTAGTGCTCGATTAAAGGTCAAGGGCCTCACGGACTCCCTCTACTAATCCCAAACACCAAAACAACCTCTTATCAACACCCACTGTCCATGTGGCTAAAAAACTGGAAGCCTTGGTTATAAAAATTTTTTTATAACAAAAAAATGTGATAAAAGAAATCTCATACCGAAAAAGATCTTGGCTTAAAATTAAGTCTAGGATAACAAAAATACAAAACTATGCCACAATTATTAGGATCCCTGCATTAAGTTACCCTGTACAGACTCTATCTGCCAGTATAGCGGCAGTGAGTCTTCTACCATACAGCCTTCTGGGAGCAATCTGAGACTTTTCCTTAATACAGAATGACTCCAGATCCTCCAGGGTTCTCAGTCCTCTCCTTTGTACTCCCCTCTTCAACTCATCCCACAGATTTTCTGTGGGCTTTTTATGGTTCTCGTCCTTCTTTATATGTCAAACCTGCCCAGAGTGTCTCACGCCAAAAAGCTGTATCTGTCTCATCTGACCAAAAGTCAAACATTATAGTGGCAGCTAGTGAAATCCAGGCATTCACATTTGTGGTTAGATGAAAAAAGGTTTGTATCTTATTAATGCTTTTCATTCTGTAATTATATTTATACTGAATGATCACTGGAGTTCCTGCACAGTGAGGAAAATGTGAAATAACTAGAGATGGGTCATGATATTTGACTATTCAAACAGTCATTAAATTATAAAAAAATGAAGTAGTTTATACAACTTTCATGTTGAAATGCCCACCCCTAAAAAAAAATGAACATGTGTTCATAAGAATTTCTGGGTGTGCCAATTAATATGATGCATGTACTTTGGTAAAAAAAAAAAAATTGTATTTCTTAGATTATAATTATTATACCCATCTTTACCACACACACACACACATTATACACACATTATATAAATGAACTTACATTGAAAGTTAAGAATAAGATTTTAGAGAAACAAAATGGAGATACAAGGTATGTTTTTATGATTGTCTCATTAGTCCAGTATTAAAAATTATAATGAGATTGGCCTTGGTAATACTGATACTGCAGAAGGTTACAGTACCCAAATGAGCTCTCAACACAATCAGTGTTTCTTTACTGAGTGCTGCCAGAGTTATAGATGATTGTTTGTGTGGGTGATTCATAATGCCTCCCAACAAATGCAAACTATTGTGTATAATATAATAAAGGCCAGTCTTTAGCTGTGGAGCAATGGCCACTCACCAATGCATCTCAATTGCAATACGTAACAATATAATTGCAATAGGAGTCTGTCCATTATGTGCCCCCCCGGTTATATGTTTTCATACTGTGATGTCCTTTCCCATGCCCTGCGTTTGCTACTCGCCCCTGTCACCCAGCAGATGGTCAGAAGTCGCTACCATCAACAGGCTGATTAAGGGGAGAATGAGGTGAGGCCAGCAAGGGCAGCAGCTGATTCTACTGTTCTATCGTTACTTACCAGTTAACAACCAGCCATGGCAGCTGAAAGGGCAAGTTTATTACAGACCCATTAGACCAGGTGACGGGTAGCAGGCACCCCAGAGACTTTTGGCGAACTCATGAATAATCATATTTCCGAGTATGTAAATATATGCTAAGCAGTTGTGCCTTCTCCTTTCTCCTGTGGGAATTAAGGTGAACTCAGCAGCTGTTTCAGCAACACAGTGGTTTAAAAAAAACAAACAAAAAAAAAAAACACCTTTTTTTTTTAGCACAGACCATCTGAGATTTCACATATAAAACCGAGCACCTTCTCAAGCTCTTATAGCCCACCAACAGGTACAGTAAGGTCGCCATGGAGACCACCACAAAAGGAGTAGCAGACGTTGCCTCTTCAGCAGGCACGAGTGGTGGGATTCGAGCGCATTCACATTGCAAATGACTAATATGTTTACATCTGTGCTGCCTCGATAAAGACAGTATAGATTAGAGGTGCATAGTGTTTGTTGTTTATCACCATATTGGCTTTTACAATTCTCATATGAAGTATTGCACCAATACACCGTTTCCAATATGCAAATGGCAAATAATCTATGATGTGCTGTAAGCATCCTGACAAATCACACATACAGTTCAAACACTATTCTGCAGAGCTTCACGCAAACTCTGATGATTAAGAACCAATGTGTATGTATATACAGTATGTATGTGTGTGTACACTATATGTGTGTGTGTGTGCTCTAATGCTACTTAATAAGTCTGTGTAAGATATGTGAGATAATTCAACAATTTGTTCAACAATTTACAGGCTGTGATGACATTTCATGTGTTAGCAGTCACATAAAAATGTGCTATTTGAATATACAATTGGAACAGAGAGGCAAAATTATCATTAATGACAGAAAATGTGTAAATCACTTTTCAAATGAAAAAGTGATTTTCAAATGAAAAAGTTTATATTATGAGTTTATATTATGAACGATCATATGTAGTCCTCCTTAGAAAAGAAATAATGAAAAAAATACAGTTCTGCTCCAAATTTGAAAATAGAACAACATTTAAAAATAAATGAAAATCATCCCCAAATTATACCCAATTGTAGTATAGAAACATTTAAATTTAGCAATACATTTGCAATACAAGTATGTTGTCATACACTAGCTGTAATGTATGTATTTAACATGTGGATGAATTTCTAATCACGAAACATACAACAATCCCACAAATACTAAAAAATATGTAAGTAAACTCATGACGGCACGCCACACAAAACTAGCACACACACAAACTCATCCCACAAGCTCCAAAAGCAGATGCTGTATCCTTCTGGATCACCAAGCAACGTGCCAAGACCTGACACTCACTCATGCCTCATGGTGAGAGAAAGCCCACCACCTGCCAAACACAAAGCAAACACAGAAGACCATTCCAGGCGCACGCAAAGCTTACGCCAGTGACGTCCATCGCTCCACTGTGAATAATAGAGGCCCAAACACTTCGCTGCATTTGATCCTAGCTGGGCTGATTTCATAGCGCGGGACGTACCGCGCCACGTTCATCAGTCACCATCACCTGTTTTCATGCCATGTGATCCATTAGAAAACATTAAGAATGAGAAAGCATTATGAATTATTAAGAAGCTGAATGGTCTTGATGGTGTGGAAAGAGACAGACAGAAGACGGCTGCGCCAGAGCCTGCCAGAGATTAAGCTAAAGCTCCTCGCCAGCCTATTGAGCCTCTGCCATGCAAAATCAAGAGGGAGAAAATGTGAATATCGATCAGAGGAAGGGATGTGTCCAGGGGGATGGAGCTAATTGCACAGAGCTCAGCTCCGCTCTGTCGAAAGCTCTTAAGGCTAATGACAGTAATAGCCCTGTGGAGTAATTCGGAGAACAGGGGCCCGGTGATGGCTCATAAAGACCACTGTGCATAAAACGACGGCCAAGTTACAAATCAACTCGGCACTACCTGTTGGTTTTATCGAAGGCAGTCGATTTTAATGAGCGCCACCTGTTATCTGTATCATTATGGAGAGCGGTGGATTTCTGAAACAGCGCTTCATAAGAGCACGCTCTCTACTTGCTTATAATCACAAGGCCGTCGACTGAGCAACATACTTTATTAAAGTAACGGTCTGGGGAAATTTATACAATTGTCCATTTACCCAGATGCAGATCAACCAAGTCATGTGTGGAGTCCAAATTTTGCTTCTTTAGTTTAGAGCTGGAACTACGAGGCTAATGTAGCTAACAAATACTAACAGTCAACAGTTACCCAAATTGTTTTGTAATGCTTCTCTCAACCAGCTCAAACCACATTGGAGCTATAAAAATGACCAAAACTTCATCGAAGTGGAGCCGAACATTACAAGCCTCTTTTTTATACAACTGGGTCTGTTTTCACGAACAAACTTAGGGGTAATAGCACTGATCTTGAATCAGTTTTAATGACAATGGCAGTCAAACTCAGAGCAATCTGATCTGAGATCACTTTTTCCTATGATTGGTTTGTAAACACCAACTTTGAAGTTTTATTAATTTTCACATCCGGTATTGCATCCTAAACCACACTATTAAGTCTGCATCACCTTAACAAAGAGCAGGTGTTGGGGGCATATTTATGGAAATTATTTGGGTGTCTATTGCCTTCTAGTGTTAGCAATGTTTGAGTACGAACTTAAAGTAGCATAAGTTGGACACCACACGTGTCTTGGCTGGTCAGGGAGCTGTTATTTTCTCAACTGCTCCTTTAATGGCTTGTTTCAAATCCACTGCATTGACCCTGGCATGATGCTTTTGATGGATTAGTCTATTTTCCTTTATGGATTTTTTTTGTCCACAAAGAGATCTTCATAATGGAACAACAGAGAAGAAGAACAACAGGATGTGGGAAAAAAACGCCCACTCCAAATATCCTGTGAGGTTTATGGTTAACAATAGGTCATTCCTCTTCCTGCTGTTGACTTGGCTTAAGTCAACGACTCCTCCTGGGAAGGAAAGAGTTATTGAGCAGGGATCACAATACCTCCAAGAGGATATCCACCCATCACGCACGCACACACACACACACACACACCTATACACCCACTTACTCACACACACACACACATACTCAGAGCGCAGATGGAGACAAATCATCGTTGATTGCCCACACAGAAAAGAACAAGTAATAAAGAAAGTTTATGATGGACTCTTGCATCAGTGCACAATAGTATGTCTATAAAATCCCTTCAGAAGTTCTCTGAAGAGTTCAAATAACACTGTAGCTAATAAATCCCACAAGACAGAGATGGTGTGAAGTTTTTTCGCTGCTTTTCCTTTTCTCAGTGAATTTTCATCTCTAAAAATACAGTTATTCAAAGCTACTACGGAATAAGTCACTAAGCACCGCGGGCCGCAGGCAGACATTCGACTCCCACAAAAGTCCTCATGTGAGAAAACTATGACTGCATTGGTGTGGGAAGTGACTGTCTGCTTGGGAATGCCTATGAAAAAAAGTGTTTTACCATCAAAAGAATTCATAATTCTACGCTATACAACGCTAATGCATTAGGTATGGACAAAATATTAGTATTGCAGATGTGCTGTATTGCAACTGCAAGTCTTTTAATATGCTATTATTAATTAAATGTGAAGAAATTAATGATGCATTTGACAGATTTTGTCCACCTGGAATTAGCACCCCAATAGCCAACGAAGTTGTGTTCAGAAACTTAGGATTCTAGATGATACTCAAGTAAAAAAAAAAAAAGACATACGATAGTAAACTTGGCAGTGAATGTTAAAAGAATAGGCCCCACTCAGCATAGACAAAGCAGAATGTGTATTCCACAGACTTCCATGTGTCGAGCGTTTGAACAAGCACCCAAATAGAGTGAAGATTGGAGCATTTACCTGGTATTTATCTTATTTGTCTGCTACATACAGCCTTCAGATGAACACACAAATGCAGCATAACTTATTTTTGCTGGATGACAGGGATACATATATTACATTTAAACAGCATAGCACTTGCATATACAGACATGGAAAAAAATAAGAGACTGCATCATTTATTTCCTGGTTATTGCTTTTGTAATGTGTGGGAGTGTGTCTGTGTAAAATGTGCATGTCACTCTTGTTTTATACACTACTGACCAACACTTGATTCAAGATTCCAAACAAAAAAATGTTTGCAGAAAATTTAAAAATACATATTAAAAATGTATTATACTTTGGAAAATGTTCAACTACAGAACACTCTTACACTATTTTACAACTGCAACAATTAAAACAGTGATGTTAAGAGCAGTGTGTGTGTGTGTGTGTTTCATCCCATCAGAAACTGAATAAGGAGTGAAGCTGCTGGAATACAGAACATAGAAAAGCTGCTCTACACACACTATGGAGGCGTTTCTTATTTTTTACCTAGCTCACACTGCAATAGAAAGAATAAAAAAGAACACCAACCTGTGCATTTTACACACACACACACACACACACACACACACACACACACACACACACACACACACACACACAC
>JBBJLS010000001.1:44620687-44637902 GCA_037577275.1 Bryconaethiops microstoma | reverse complement strand
GTGCAAAATATATGTATACTTAGTGTGCAAAAATGAGCTTAATGTGCAAAAATATAATTAAATATAATATAAAAAATATAACATTGACAGCTAAACACATATGGAAATTAGATAATTTACAGAACTCATGTCCTCTCTGTAAAAAGCAATGACCTAAGTAACCAGTCAGTGCTACAGAACTACTAATCTGATGCACCTCTAAAAATCCTCAAGTTCGTGCTATTTACTGTAAGAGTGTTCCTGTAAACTGTTCAGCTATAGGCTTATCAACAAGAGACTGGCTGAGTTTGAGAACTATGCCAGTGTGCCATGAATCAGCGATGATTCAGACTCATATCTCAGAAAAAATCATTTCACTCATGATAAACAATCCATATTCCAAATCCATAGAGGCACATTGTGTGAAAGAGAAGTAGTGAGTGACAGGCAAATTCATGCTAGTCTTTTTTTCAGTGCTCCGTTCTCAGTGCTGTTTTCTGAAGAGGTTCTGGTCTCCCCATGTTTTCTAAGATGATATTAGTGTTGGTTTGTATGGAAGGGGTGTGGAGATCTCACCCAGGAATTCCTGGCATGCCGCTCCTGCGGCATCTTGGGTGGAATGTAGATAAACCAGGGATGAGACATCTCTCCTGGTATTGTTTAGTTAACTTCGTTCCTCATTGCACTTTTCATTTGATGTTTCTTCAGTGAGGTCTGAAGTTCCACCTCTGGTTATTGGACACCACTTTTACATTTTTGTGCTCATAATCATAGGGCCTTGATGCACTTACTGTCAACCACAGTGGCTTCACAAGCAACATTGTCCACATTTCCACTAGGAGGCACGTCAGAGCTCATACATCCTCTGCCCTGTCTTTTTTGATTACTTCTGTCATAGCACAAGGTCAACAACAAACATCACAACAGATGAGGAGAGCATTTTACTGAAAAAGCTGTTATCTTGTTTAGTCCTGTTTAGTCTGCTGCTGAAAACACATCACACTTGTGAAGCTCCCACTGGTTATGTTGGACGTGTACAGCCACAACATTTTAAACAAACAAACGGGGGGCAGCACACACGTACATGGGATAAACGCAAGTATAATGTCACTCTAAGATGACAAAAAGAGGCACAGTGAGTTTGACTGGCCACCAAGCGTTCCTGAATTGTCTGGTTACATGGCTGGAAAAAGCTGATGTACACTGACTGGGAAACTTGAAACCAAAAACACACACAAACAAGAACCAATGTGAGTGCGAAGCAGAGCTTATATTTACACATATCCGAAACCGAAAGATCAAATACACTTAAGTGTAAAGCCTCTTATGATTCCTTTTGGGGTTATCTTATACCAAAGCCCCTCTCCTGGAGTCTAGGAGAGCCCAGCCTTTAGAATTTTTTGGCTCCTCCCCTGATCAAGGACAGCTGAAGGAAATCAGGGGCAGAGCAAAAAACTCTAAAGGCCGGGAAGTAAGTAGCCTTGCAGTAAAAATGGTGAAAAGTTTTTAAATATTATTTATTACATATTCTTCAGGGAAATCTTTGCCAGGATACCTAATGTACAGTTCTCCTCAGAATTTCCAGCTCTCCTGGTAAAGATGCCTATTACTGAATAAATATCTGTTGTGTGCAATGGTCAAGGGAAAATGATCATAGCCAATAATATACTAAAATTGTGAATAATATTAACCAATGGCATGCTTTCTCTTGCATGTGGTTTTTGGAGCGGCTGTAAAATATTCAGTTATTTCAGTTTGCTTACACTTGGCTTTGCACTGTTCATAAGAAACATGACATTTCAATGTGGTAAAAGTATTTCAAGGAAAAAGGGGGGAAATTAATGATGAACAGTAAACGGTAAAAATGTACAAATTAAAAAATAATAAAGAATTTTTTGACATAATAGCTCATATTTATATTAGGCACTGATGTTTCTAGAAGCCTAAGGTCATATGTTTAGCAGTTCTGGAGCTAGAATAGTTGTATTGCTAGTCAGGTTACAATACACAGCACTGAGAATAAAACTGCATGATAATACTTCAAAAAATACTCACCCTAATGGAATAATGAGTCATATAAACTGTGAGGACGACACCATTACTGGCTTTTAATACGTGTTTACAACCTGAAACTAAACACTTTTGCGTTTTTGCTGGTGTTGGTATGGGATAATTTTGAAGTTTAATTGTAGATTTACTTTCTTACAATATCATGTCAAAGTAAATATTAGCTTACTTGTAGTGTGTATGTGGCATTACTCTCAGTTTAACAGTAAACTTAATCATTTAGAGGATTTTCGTATAGAGAAAACCAGATTAAACATGGACTTCCTAATGTGGGCAAGTTCACAAAGACATCAGAGGCCTATTGCACGCGTCATACAATAAGAAAGTTGTATACATTTCTACATTTGCACAGGATTACTCCTAGCACATGTAACACTATGGCGCCATTATTCAGCCCTGGGAGGATCTTTGATTTATATAATCTCACCACTATTAACACACGTGTGGTACATATAGGAGAAATCATCTGACTCCATTGACCGTCCTTTCAGAACGCCCACTTTTCATGATCCAACCAAATCCTAATGGGTAAAATCATGTCCTCTGATTTTCTTTCCATGTCCCACAAATATTTCCCCAACCTAAATATCCCTCTTCAATGAGAACTGAGTCATGCTGAGGAAGAAAAATGCTCTATTTACAAATCAATAGGACACAGAGATGGTCTTACGGTATGACGTACGTGTGTGTGTGAGTGTGTGTATGTCTAATCTAACCACATAATGCTGTATCATTAGCAGTCTTCTGGTGGAAAAGTTAGATTATAACTAAATCTATCTTGGTTTCCATTATACAGCGTTTGTCGTACTGTACCAGCGGATCAGTGCGCTTCAGCATGGGAACCAGCGTACAGGGCTGCGGTTAAGGCACAGTACATTCTTTCAGTATTATTTCACTAGAGCATAGCTAACTGCCTGTTGTTCCAGATCAGGGTGGCCTCGGGCAATAGGCTGACGAGGTTTGGATGTCTCTGGTTGGCAGGCGTTGCTAGGGCAAGCCCATTCTTGGTCGTCCTGCCTTTGTAGGAGAGTTTCTTTTTTCTTTTCTTTTTGTGGGATTAGTTCCTCATGTACACAAAATGTGACATCTATGAGTTCAGGATGTAATTGAGGAAGGCTTGGCCTGGGCGAAATGAATAAAGAGTCAATCAGAAGAAAATAATTAGATTAGTGCCTTTAGGAAAGAAAGCCAAAGTGTCAGGACAGTGGTGTTAAAATGAGCACTAATAAAGATATCATGCATTATTGGTCTTGGCGTTGAACATCTTGCTTGGGGATAGTGTGCTGAAACCTCTGAGAACTCTAATAATCCAACCTTTAAATGTGTTTTCTTTCCACAGAATGAACCAGAAAAGCATTGAAATGACACATTTGTGAGGCGTTCCAAGCCGCACTCCACATTGTGTGTTTGTGATACGGATTCAGTACCAATCAGTGCCGATTTTACGTGCGCTAACATAACACAGATGCATGACAGATAAACAGAGTGAAAGGGAAAAGCGAGACATTTCATCAAGTGGTGGAACAGCACTGGCCCTTTGTCACAGTTATGGAAAACACTATAGGAGTAATGCTTTTACTGATTACCTCAGGCATTCCAAACTGCTCAATTGAGTGAATTTGAACTAAATGCTACATTAAAGGTCATGGGAAGCAGCGTTGGGACCGTTCCGCCACATTGTGAGGGTTTGTTCTATGTTTCCATGCTACAAATACACTCTGTGACAGCTTAAAAAGATGAATGTTTTATTGTGGTATTTCAGACTTGACAGGCTTAAATGCAAATCACACAATGTAATGTACCCTCGGGGGTCCTTGAGGTCCAGTTTCACACATTATCCCCCATTAGAAATGAGCATATTTGTGCTTTTTCATATCTTAATGTTTAAAGTAGAAAAGTAAAACAGAAGGCCTGAAGTCAAGATGGGGTGTAAAACGTTTAACTGAAATGGAATATGTTAAAGCTCTATTATAATGTTCTATTATAGCTATTAGTGCTGTTTTTCCAAGAGTATATAGTACAGTGCAGCCTCTAAATAACATATCCATTTTTGGTATTTTTCGTTCACACAATCCATTCTCAAACTTGCTAAAATACTTTGCAATCTATGCATTCCTTCCTCTTGCCTGTTCCACAATGATACAATGCTGTATAAGGGTAACATTCAGATAAACACTTTTTTAAAACTTTTTAAAAATATTTTTAAACTTCAGATGGCATCAATGACTTCAAATGTATTTTAAACTATTGAGACGAATATTTTCCATGGGTGTTGTAATTACTTTTAATTAAAGTTTGAACAGTTACTTTCATTTTCATTCTTTGCCATTTGCCACTGTCTTGCTTTAAGGTAACAACACAAGTTGACTTGGTGTATTTCACAAACCTTTTTGTTTTTTTTACCAACTGACCTCATAATGTGTGCCATGGGGAGTTAACCAACCAAATAATGCAGTGATGATCTGTACCAGGCTGAGAAATAAGTAAGATTACTTTGAACAGAACCACTACTTAAACTTTCTGTACCAGCTTTTGAGCACCAATCTTTCTGAACTGGGTGATTCCTTTCCTTTTGCATACGTTATAGCTAGCCCTATATATATATATATATATGTAGGTTGGTGGGTGGGTGGGTGGGTGGATGGATGGATGGATGGATGGATGGATGGATGGATGGATGGATAGATGGATAGATGGATAGATGGATAGATGATTGATAGATAGATAGATAGATAGATAGATAGATAGATAGATAGATAGATCGATAGATCGATCGATAGATCGATCGATAGATCGATAGATAGATCGATAGATAGATAGATAGATAGATAGATAGATAGAGCAAACATGCCCTGATTATTCACCAGAGGCTGTTACTGAAGCAAACAGACTTGGTTATCTGTCTAACGCACCGTTTAATATTGACCGTTCATGTCGAGAAAGCGTTTGTACAATGAGATGCTCGGTTTACTCTGGGATACCTTTCAGTGACAGTGGCCAAAAAGGCTGAAGAGGCTTACATAGCCTTCTTCAGTCACTTACTGTCAGCTCTTCAGATGCAGCATTCCGTGCGTGGGGAATGATCCAGTAAAACGTGTGAGACATGCTGTTGATCCAGAAACACTGTGAAGACATAAATAAAAGTCTAGTTCAAATTCTCGTAAGGTTGTGTGGCATGCAGGACTAAGTGTGTATGCAGAAATACACCTCTGAAGAAATAGCAAGGCAGTGTAGCTACACACCATTGAGAATACAGGTTTAACACAAACCCATCCAACAGTTAAACTTCATATACAGCATGAGTCATCTCATAAAAGACAGCTTTTACAATAGTGAGGACTTAAAACATGAATTGTGTTATATCAAAATACAAGTGCAGATATTTATAAATGATATTTGACAGTCCCTGGGCTATTTCAGTAAAAAGGCCATGACGCAAGTTGGTAGGAAACCATATATTCTTTACAGCTCCCCAAGGCACATCTTTAACCTTTCATTATGAAGTTTCAGATCTAAAACTACTATAAAATTGTTCTGATTCTGATTGTCCACAATACAACACCACTCATAGAAACAATTAAAATATCATCATCTTAAAAAAAGCTTGAAAATGAGAAGTAAACCAGTAAAGGGACAAATATTAACAAGCCCAGAAACAGTACCTCATACTGTTTGTGGTGATTTAATAAAAAAACTAAATGATAGTTTTCTTCCATTAAACCTATTTATGTGGAGTGTAACATGAGTTCGAACCCACTATTTATGGGCACTCACTGTGATTTTTCCTATATGTTGTGCCCACACTGATTACTGAAAGTCCCTTATCTCTTTCCTTGATGTCCTTAATCTGTTCACCATGTAGATCCACATGCTTGTCTCCTCTGCCAACAGATTTAATGAGTCTGTGGAGTACAGACCAGGCAAACCCAAGGAAAGCGAGATTCAACAGCTGTTCTGAACCAGCTGAGACCGACTAACCCGACACTAGACATGACATCACGTTCTATTATCAACAAACCGTCTATCATTATCTGAGCTGCTTATCCTAACCTGGGTCCTGGGGGTGCTGGAGACTATCCCAGCGGTCATAAGAGAAAGGAGGAGACCCTGGACAGGACCCTCGCCTGTCCATCACAGGGCAGACACACTGCTACACACACTCAAACACACAGTCTCAGCTAGGGCGAATTTAACATCTCCAGTTCACCTGATAAGAATGTCTTTGGAGTGTGGGAGGAAACTGTATAACCCCACACAGAAAGAACCCCCAGGCTGGAATCAAGGTATATAAATCTCAATTTCAGAGATATAATAAAGGACTGATACATTTCTGTCCCTCAACTTTTATAAATTCTGGCAAAATGAATATTGGAGGTAGTTCTGGATTTTCAGTGTAGTTCATTGAAAAACTCACATCCTGGGAAAGCGGCTATTCATTTTTGTCGTATCATATTACATTTACTTTTTACATTGATGGCATTTATTTTATAATGTTTAATTGATTTTTACTTTATATTGGTTTATGTACCAAAATCAATCATGGTTTTTACACCATTTCCATTCCATTTGATTTAGATAAAACAGACTGTTTATACACACACACACACACACACACACACACATATATATATTCTGATTGGCTGCATTTTTATTGTGCCCCATTTAAAAGACTCCCAATTGCAACACTCTTTTTAACTTCATTGTGAATGGGTGGAGCTAAACCACTGTATGAATGTGATGGGGGTTCATAAACAAGAGAGCAGCTCTGCAGCCTCCCACTGCCCACCAGCATCACAAATGAATCATAAAATGGCCACACTGATTCATAGACAGGCCAGATCCAGGATATGCCGAATCTATAAACAAAAACACCCCCACACATACTCTGACAGGAAAATGCTTGGGACTCGTACACAAATCCACATAAACACACAGACGCTCAAATGCTCGCGCAGTTGCGTCGCTGGTATAAACACCCAACCACGCTGACATTTAAACACAGAGCTGCAGCCAGTTTCTTCTCATTCCGCTGCTAGAGGTGGACAGTGGATGGTGGAGCACGAGGCGTGCCTGTACGAACACTAGACGGGATGAAGAGGAAGTCGTAAAGAGGGCCTAAAAGTCTGCTTTACGATTTAATGTGACAACCAGAGTGCACAAGCCACTCATTAGGAGAAAGCCCCTGCTGTGCCGGGTCTATCTGGACCAAAGCGACAGACATGTGTGTGGATTAGACCCGTGTTTTCCCATGTCCAATAACAGGCCAGGCACAAGAAAGTGAGGGGGGGAATATACCTTTCAATGACATTTCATTGATTAAGTGTCGATTGTTAAAATAAGTGAGGAAACAAAATAAAAATAATTTTTCCTGGTTACATTCCTAGGAAGACTCTTCAGGTGATGGATCGATGGATACTTGATTGAAATAAACATAATTATTATAAATAGATTTACTTGTTAAACCATTCAAAAACATCAGTTGTCCTGTATAATGGGTAAAAATAGTGATCAGACCAATAGAAATAGTCCAAAAACTCCACAAGAAATAGTCCAAAAGAATATTTTCACATTATTGTTCTACTGTAAAGTTACTATTTTGGAAATTGGGATTGTGTTCAATATTGAAATGTCAATGTTTAAAATAATAATAATAATAATTATAAAAATGTGGACTGTGCAAAAGTTTGGGCACCTTTAAAGTTAACCACCAGAGTTCATTTCTTTTTCAGAGCTTAATTGACTCATTAGGCCTTAACCCAAGTCAGACCTAGAGGATCCCAGGCTGTCATAAATTCTGTGACCTTTCAAACCTTTCAGGATGTTGTGCTTACACCCTACAGACACGGGCTCATCTTAGCAGCTGACCGAGTCTAAACATAATGTCCAAAGCGAGAGAACACTCTAAAAGATATCTAAACGCGCCCTGCGTGTAATTTAACTACCTGAAGTATAATTAAGAAATGAAAATTAGCACTGCTGAAGTGAAGTGAAGACAAGATTGGGAAGGACAAGAAGAAAGAGGTTAAAATGCTTGAGGTCTGTTCAGGTATTCAAAGCAAACATCCCACATCACCTATCAGAAGAGACCAGAAGACTTGGCTGGCATACAAATAATGATGCACTGGCTCCTTGTTGCATGAATATTATCTACATGGAAGGGTCATTAGAAGATAACCTTAACTGTGATCTCATTCTTAAAGTCAGCAGCTGAAGTATGCAACATCTCACTCAGAAATTTCAAAGGGAAATTTCTGAGTTTGAAAAAAACTCGTTTTTTTGACAAAAATCGTCAAATGTTTAGGAAAAAAATGGAGAAGCATTTCAATAAAAGAACACCTCACCAACTATTAGGCATGGAGGTCTATTACGCATTGAGGTTGTGCGAGACAGTGGGACAGGAAAGGATGGGGGGAGGGGACAACTTCCACAAATCGTGAACACTAATGTCAAAAAAATCAGTGAAGAAACCGATTAAGAAAAGAGGCTAGATATGACAAGAAGATCCAAAACTTGTGAAAATCTACTTTTAGCCACTTAAAAAAGTACAAATTAAGGTTTTGAAATGTGAATCTCAGCCTGAATGAAGTAATATCTGACCGTATCTTAATAAATAAGAAAATAATAAGGAAAAGTGCCACATGGTTCATTTCCATTACTATTACACATCGCAAAGCTGGTGTCCTTACATAGAATCTTTAGATTTTATGTGAGTGGGAATCCACAGCTTTTCCACTGTGGAAGCAAGGGCTGGTGTTCCAGACAGGGGATTAAGGTTGGTCATGGAATACATAGGACTAGGTTTGAATCCCTGTCCAGCAAGTCGAATCCCAAATGTTTAACATCACTCATTGTAATAAATAATCAAAAATGTCCCATACAAATGATAGGAAATGGTTCATCTCTGCTGCTCTCGCCATCCTTGCACCATATGAAGTCTATCAGGAGCCAGGGGAGTGGGGAGTTCTTTAGATAATAGGATGTTTATCCTGTGTTTGTGCACACTGCAGCCCAGCTGTCATCTGATAGATGGCTGAGCGATTGTCAGGAGAAATACCTCGCTGCAGACATGAAAGTCCACCACAGCTTTGAACAATATGCACTTCCTCCTCTGATGCTCCCCCCCTCCCCAGCATCCTACTGCTTGGTGGGCTTTTTTTTTTTGCGATGTGTGCCTGTGTGTGGGGTCTTTGTGAAAGCCCTGTTTCTCTTTCTCTCTTTCTCCCTTGTTCCTCCTCCCTAAGCAGTCGTCCACAGGGTAGCAGTGCCTGAGGCTAAATCAGTCACACTCTGATGAGACATAGCTCGGCAATTGAGAAGAAGGGATTGGCTTCCTCAGGATTCTGAGACCAGCCTTGACATGCTTGAGCTACCCTTTGAATCACACACCTTTTCAACTCCCAGAATGGAGTGTCAAGTCCTTTCGTGTCCTTCAGATCGCCACTGCTGAGTGTAAAACCTCCCAACACAACGGGGCAGAGGATAATGGCTCAACATCCGGAGAACTCCCGGTTTGAATTTTAGGTGGGGCGTCAAGACTTATTAACTTAGTAGCAGTGAGTAGTAGCAGGAGAGATTTCTACTTACAACTTGTCTCCACTTGAAGAGCGAGTGGGTGGGTGAGTGGGTAGGTATGTAAAACCTATCCAAATCCAGGGGGCCGGACAAAGGAGACTTTAGGACCACGAATACTTAAAAAGTGGAACTGATAATTAGGGCACATTGTCCAAATCCATCATCATAAAAGACATGCACTGGTTTATGTGAAAGAATGGGACAAGCCTGTTGATCCAAGAATCAGCTGTGAGAGTTTCCTCATGCTTGGTCATTGACTTACTTAAAAATTCAGGTTTTCAGGCCTGAAGAGTCTTGTAGCCGTCCTATCACCTATCTTATGTCGTAACTCCCTCCATACGTCTTTATGAACAGGTTGTAGCATGTAGTCACTGCCGAAAGCAATTTGAGTCAGTCGAATGAGAGGTGAATGACTCATTCACACATGACCCTACCCTTTTATTTAAACAGCTTACAGTGGATGGCCGGAGGTAGAGTAGCATTATGAGTCAGCTTCTTCCAGGTTGGCTTTTGGATCCACTTCAGCAAAGAGTGAAAACTTCCATGTGGCAATTACTACTGTTTATTACATGAATGTCACTGCTCTGATAAACAACCACACTTATCTCGTTGCTAGGAGCTTTGCAAACATCACTGCTAATGCATAAACACCATGATTATACCAAACAGATCAAGGGACTCTTTGACCTTCTGTAATATAGGGGAAAACAAGTCATCAGAAGCTGTAATAAAATGTACATAGTATAGGTAAAAATAAAAATATACTGCAATATTAATGCTGCAAAAAAAGGTGTCATGCCCCTGATGTCATTATAAAAGATGCTAACATTGGTTAGGAAAACTTCACACAAGTTGCAATCATGGTAAATGCTCTCAAGGAAAATGCTCCTGCAAACACCTTAAACAGCCCGGTCAGTAATACTGGTTCAGAGAACCAGGTGCGGACAAATGTTTTCACAACATGCTTTCAGCCGAATGTTAAAGAAGGTAAGAGAGAAGCCAGGAGTCACTCAAGGGGCTGCAGGATGACTTGAAAGCAGAGGGAACAGTAGACACAGTGAGAACCACAATCACCATTTCTACACCCCATACAAAACTCAGCTGCTAAAGATGTGCGTCTAAAATTTGTGCCTCTAAACATTAAGACTTCTCTGAGCATAGAAACCGGAATTGTTCAATAGAGCTGAACATATGATCCCAAGAACGCCATTCCCGCAGTATGAAGGTGGGAGCATCATGACTCTCTGCAAATGGTACTGGGACATCACTGAAGAAAAAGATGAGTAGAGCAAAGCCGTGGAAGACATAAGAGGAGGATTTAATCTCATTTAAGGGAAGACAGCGGAAGCTCCAATACTCAAAGATGAAGGCGTTTGCATTTCCAGGTCCTTCTTGAGTCGCATTGATTACAAGGACCTCATTAGAAGGACCCTTACAACCTTAGTGAATTGAAGAGCGTTTCCCAAGAAAAAAAAAATCTAACCACAATGCTGCAAAAAGCTGATGCCTTCTCTGTCACATGAAGTACAAATGCAATTAATTGTGATGTCCGAATACTTTTAAATATATTACTTCAATTTTTTCTTTGTGCTTATGAATGCATATTAGGGAATTTCTTCCAAGATCAGTAAAGATTTCTGATTCTGATAGTTTGTACATATTTGAGAATCAAGAGAAAAACGCATGTAAACTGGTTGAACTTGAGTGTAAAATTGCAATGGATAAATGCCCTGTCAGTATATTAAATAAAAACAAAAAAAAGAGTCTGAATGCTTGCTTCCCCTCGCTGCCGATGTGTTGATGTTATCAGGCCAGTGACTTTTTGATCTCTCTCTTGTATGATATGCGAACAGCACTCAGTCCAACACAAAGTAGGTCAGCTTGTGGAAAACAGTCCCTAACATGTGCTCGTCTAAGTAGAGGTGAATGGCTCAGTAACTGAATATCTGCTCAGTAAATACTACTGCAACGTGATACACAAGGTTAATACAAAGATTTCTGAAAAGTGAGTTACAAGCCCCTTCTTGCAGCAGTTGTGGGGATGACCCGGTTTACTGCGAAACACAGAGTTGAAGAGTTACACGGTGGTGAAAAAAGGGCTACCTTTTATTGAACATAGAAAACAACGGCGCGTAATAAATAGAGAGAATTGTACAAACAATGACAAAAGTAGGTCTGATTATCTTTTGCACAGCAGCAAAAAAAAAAAAGGCAGTTCCAAGGCCCGGCCAGTCATGCTGCAAAGACACAAGTGTAGTCCAAGAGTAATCTGTCGTGAGCTTACTTACACGTGCCTTTGCGATTCTCTCTTCCAAAATTTCCACAGGCAAGTAGATGAACTAACCTGAGGCCCGATTTAAGGCACTGAAAGAGTCAAAACATCTCTCCATTTGTAAAGGCATCTGCACGAAAATAAAGGGAAAGAAAAAAAAAAAAACAAAACTCAATAAACCCCCACCTTTACTCAACACACTAACAGAGTCCAACACCTTCGCAATAAAAAAGCATTACTCTGTTCTCCCTTTACAAGTGGCTCAAACAAAAAAATAATAATAATGCTTCACACCTGGACATATTCATGCGTAAGTATCATTTGTCCATTTGTAATGCACTGGTGTGGTGGTATATTGGGTTCAATCTTTCAGTATTTTACAGCATGATCCATCCTGAATAGTGACTAGCAGGCAGATTGTTGGGGTGGGGAGGGAAAAAAAAAAAAAGAAAAAAAAAAGTCCATTCTAGCCAAGCAGTTCTTTGATACAGGTAATATGTAAAAAAAAAAAAAAAAAAAAAAAAAAACAAACTCAACAAAAGAAACGTACACAGTTATACAAACAGACCTCAACTTGTGTATTAATATACAGTAGGCATTTGCTCTCTCAGTAAGGCTTGCTAACCATAGATTTGGTCCTGTGGCATCCAATACTGTACAATATAGAGGCAGAGGAACAATCAAGACTGTATATCTGCAATTTATGGGGAAAAAGGTTTTTGGAACCATTAAGGGGATATTGAATATTTTCAAACTGATCATTTACTTTCTTGGAAATACAGCAATATCATGTAATACATGTCTCATAACTGACCAACACCAACTAATTTACTAAACCTATGAAGACAGCTAGAAAATTGGGGGGGGGGGGGGGGGTTGTTGCGCATTGTGCCTCTGGTAAACGAGGCTACTCTTCTTTCATACATGCAATTCATGAACTACAATAAAAGAACCACATGGGGGGGAAAAAAAAAAAAAAAAAAAAAAGTTTAGCTAGAGAGCCCAAGGTAAGCACAAAAAATTATGTTCCAAGCAAATAATGCGACCCATGACTGTGATTGAACTGTAATGTTTGCATGTGGAAAAGGAAAAGAAAAAACGGGAGGAAAAAAAAAAAGTGCACGCCATGTTCTCTGTCCCTATGGCAACTATCAGTTACCAAGGCAACAAGAAGGCTGAGTAGGTGCGGGCTGCATGCCCAATGCTCTTGCTGCTGCACACGGTGTGCGTGTCAGTTCCCTGTAAGAGGAAATAAGGCACAGTGGAAATGAGAAGTCATTTTGCATTTGCTGGGGTTTCTCCCAACACTGGCAGAGGGCAGCTTCCCCTCTGGAAACTGGGTGGGTGGGGGTGGGTGTGGTGGTGTCACTCTTGAGGGTACTCTCAGTCCACAGTGTGAGGCTCCAAAACAAAAAAAACCCAAACAATACAAAAAAAGTGAACCTTTCCTGAAGATCCGTCAACCAACTCGAGCACTCAAACAAATCCGATCTAGGTTGCACATCCAGCGTGGATACTAAACAAGAAGTGTCACCAAGCAAATGGAATCTGGTGAGTGAGGAGGTTTTTTAAGTGGCAGCCAAGCATAGAACAAGAGATGGGACAGTGTGCTTTACAGTCTTTATGCCAGAAATTCCTCCTGTGCCGTTGGTCTCTGGTAGCCTCCATTAGGATGTTTATGCTCATCCAGAGAGTAGCTACCCTCATCCTTCTTCTTCATGCGGTAGACCATGAGACCCACGAGCAGGACAGCAAAGGCCAGGCCCACCAAGCCACCAGCAATGACGCCTGCACAGACAAGGGAAATCAGAAATTCATCTAGTACTCACTTATTTCATCTAAGTAAGAAAAAAATTGTATACAGTGCACAAGATGCAAATTGTGGAAATAATTCCAATTATAGAATATAGAATATACACACAATTTTATTAGACGGCTGCTGTTTTTAGATATTTTTTCATAACTGAAAGTCTCAATGAACAAGTTGCACAAAGTATTTGACTTTGTTACTTTACTTCTGTTTAGTTGTTTTAAATAACAATCTAATTGAAAGGTTCTGTAATAATGAAAGATAATAAAAGACAGGTTAACTGTAAAAGCCATGTTAACATGTACCAGAGGATGCAAAAACCAAAATGCCTTTGCCTTTGGAACATTATAAATTTAAAGCAACACCCACCTGCCAGGACCTCCGTTCTCTCCATCAAGTTCCCGCCCTCCGAGGCACCCAGAGTAATCTCCTCATTGAGGTTCCCTGCTCTTGTTTTCGGTCTCTCTTCAGGGTCAAACTCAAAGTCGGATTCGTCCTGCTCAGAAACAAGGAGGAGTGAGAAGAGATGGTGTTGGAACATCTGAAAATAATGTTTAAGTCCTTTACACATTGGGACAATGTATAATATAGTGAACCTCATGGCACTAAACCATTTTCCAAGTAAGTGATTTCTTGAACAGTAACCATAGCGTAAATGAAGCTCATTGAGTCACAATTCACACTTACCGAGGGTGGTGCCTTGGCCTTCTCACCAGGAATCACATTACTATCAATATAATCAATGGCCTGAACTGTTGTGGTCTCCACATTGTCACCTGAAGTGTCAAGATCAACAATCTCTCTAGCTGATGTCGTGGATAGGGGCGATGGTGTGGTCTCCAACAGTGTGTCAGGAGCATCAGTTGACTGGTCAACGACTTCAACATGAACCGTAGTTCCATCATCTTCATTCTCAGGCACTTTCCAAACATCTTCAGCGACAGCAGTGGTTGTTGATTGTTCTGTAGTTACAGGTACCACAGGCAGCTTCTCATCTGGAGGAGTGGCAAGGCAAGCCAAGGCAAGTTTAGTTATGTAACACAAAGGCAATTTAACATCTTTTACATCAATTAAGTCAAAACAAGGTGCAAATTATAAAGACAAAGTTATATAAAGCAGTAAAGATCACCTGTGAGGTACTAATCAAGCCATGGGACAACCTTGTAGCATTAATGTGTTTAAGGCGACTAATTGTTTTGACATGGCTGCTAAAACTGCAACCAGAGTCCATTAAAACACTACAGCTTCAGAGATGTTTTTGTGATTTGTGCCTGAAGTCAAAATATGCAAAATCTCTTTTCTTAGTTAATTTTTTTAAATTTATCTTTGGGCTGAAGAAAAAAAAAAGTTCATCCAGTTTTGTTCGAGGCACTCAGATAGTGAGAAAGAAATCATTTAGTAAAAGAGCTAAATAAACCTGCATAGCTGTGGTAAGATATTCTACAGTTTTGGAGTATTTGACCGAGAAGAAATAAACGAGAGGTCCAAGAACAGAACCCTGGGGCACACCACAGGTAACGTGCATTTGCTACACCAGGATAAAAATTTGTCTGTTTTAAAAAATTGTCCCTGCCCTTCATGTACAACTTAAAACAAATTAGGACCATTATTGAGAGTCCAACCTAGTTTTCACGCCTAAGTGTATTCTGAGATTGATGGCGTCAAAGGCAGCACAGATCAAGCAGATCTCATTAAGAACCTTTATAAAAGGTGGTGTCTTCGGCTACGGTTGGGTGTGAATACTGAATAACAGTCAAAGGAGAAACCTTAATGAACTAGGAAACTTTCAATATATTTTTCAAATAAACAATACATTTGGAATGGGGTCGTTATTAAAATCACATTAACTTCAAAATTTTTCTTTGGGAATGATTTACGACTACAAAAAACATGAGACATATTAGTTAGCATATTTTCTCTGTGCAATTGTTTTGAGGGAAGTGGAGGCCCTACTGGTCAGTCTAATACTGATGTATAGAATATGCAAACTCATTGGATGTTTCCACTGATATAAGTTCAAGAGTATGTGGGTTAGTTTTTTTTTTTTTCACTTTCAAACAGAATATGGCTATTGTTGACTTAAGATGCTTTGCAAATCGAAGTACTGTAAGCATGAAGCCTATCTTTGTATGTCTGTGAATTTAGAAGCTTGGTTTTGCATCATGTGTGTTGAGCCTTCCTGCTCTTTAGAGTGGGTTTTCTCTGTGATTAAATGGTTTGAACCCAAATAGATGTTATTCTACCCATGACGACACTTTTGTTCCACTACCTTGTACAGAATTTAAAAAAAACATGGTAGAATATATATTTTCTTCATTAAAAAGTATACCTTTTATGGGACCTTCCACATATAAGGTAGTCTCTTCTTGTTCCACACGGTGAACTGTTGTGGTTTCATCGTCAGGAATGTCTTTCACATGGAAAAGTGACTTGACAGTGGTTGGAGACGGCTGAGTCTCAGGGATTTTGCTGGTGTGAAGCAGAGGTGCCTTGGTGGTGGGGCCTGCTGTTTCAACATCAGAGTGGGGGGTGACAGTTGGGGGCAGCTGGGTGACCGTTTGTTCTGGAGCTTTAACTGGAGCGTCTGTGACCCAGGCTGTTTGTGTCATATTGGTAACTGCTTGCGTTGCCGCCTCAGTGAGCTCGATGTCTGTCAATTGTATGGACTCTAAAAACGGAAACATCAAGTTAAAACAGAAAACAAATCTACAGTGGTGCCTTGACTTACGAGTTTAATTTGTTCCGTGACGGAGATCGTAACTCAAATTACTCGGACGTCAAATCAGTTTTCCCTATTGTAATGAACTGAAATGCCATTAATCAGTTCCAGACCTCCAAAACACACTATTTTTTGGTTATATGTTTTTAAATAAGAAAAATGTGCTTATGAATAAAAAATATTGTATAAAAAAAACACAATACAATAGAATGTACTGCAATAAACTGGTTTTATTAGCTATAAAGTACAGCATTTGCCTTGGAGATCAGACGACTTAAAGATGCTTCGGACGTTATAATTCCGGCAAACGTTTTGAGGTAATCCTCAGCCGCCTTCATATTGACATCTCAGTTTAGGGACGATTTCGAATGAAAGCCATCAGAATGTTTGTGTTCACACAATTCCAACCATTTTACTATTTGACTAATTTTCACTACATGTTGCAAAGAGATTTTATTGACAGCAGCAATCCATTACTTGCATTTGTCATTTTTCTTCTTTTTTAAAAATCACAAAGATCATTTGCAAGGATGTTTACTTAATAAAAAACAGACCAACAGAAATGCACCAAAATGACAATTTTTCAGACAACAATACGCTAAGTATTCTTTAATCACGTCTTTAAAATTACAAAAATAGAGACTTTACCATCATCTCCCGAGCCTGAGATCTCCGCATCATCTCCTGATGCATCCTCATCAGGTGGAGTACCAGAATATTGCTGAGAGAGAGAGAGAGAGAGAGAGAGAGAGAGAGAGAGAGAGAGAGAGAGAGAGAGAGAGAGAGAGAGAGAGAG
>JBBJLS010000001.1:44610403-44620587 GCA_037577275.1 Bryconaethiops microstoma | reverse complement strand
GAGATTGTGATCCAGACCTTCTCGTCCAACATCAGTGTCTGACCTCACAAATGCTCTCCAGAATGAATGGACACAGAAACTCCAAAATCTTGTGGAAAGAGTGGAAGCTGTTATAGCTGCAAAGGGGAATCAACTTCATAATAAAGTCTATGGATTTGAAAGCTATATATATATATATATATATGAGATACGGTCAGAAAGTGATGACAGGAACAACATTCAGGCCAAGGCTCATGTCAGTCGTGGGTAGGCACAGAAAACATGTGGGTTTTACACTGTGCGTCTATGGGCACTTGCACGTGTCATGTTGACGGGGTAGATGTGGTGAGGAGACTTTCTTATTGCCCCCATGATTCCTGTAGGTTCCTGCCATGTGGCTTTGGGTTTTCATTCTTAATGAGGGATCCCACACAAGCTTTGCTCTGATGTAATTCGGACCAGGTGTCAGTTGATCAGATGTCTGGGTTTGCCTCCTGCCACACTAAAGCTCTGCCCACTCAACAGGCTGTGAAGCTTCACATGAGTTTGAGCAAAGAAGCCCTTTGAGCATCACACACTGATCTCTGAACAGGCTCACAGGACCAGAAACACGAACACAATGTCTAAAACGGAAATGCTTGGATGAGCAGAAATATAGTGTACATTTAAATGCTTTTAACTGCAGCGGTGCTCTCAAAAAGGATCTGCGGAGTGTGCATTTCTTTACATAGACGCTCAGTCAAATTTCAAACAAAACTGAAGCGGGGTTGTTGCTGAATGTGTGGCACTGAGATGTTATCTGGTTTCTCTATCTGTGGTAAGGATGGGCCTCCCTGTAACAGAATTAGCAGTTTGCATTAATCATAGGTTGTATAATAAGTTTTATCATTATACTAGTATTTTAACATTTTGGCAGAATTTCAAAACAGTCAAATTTTTTTTCCATATCTTTCTACTAAATGACCAAATAAAAACAAATTACAGGATAGCGGGGTTGGCTGTTCAGCGGTGAGGGAGTTTACCAGTGGGAGACACTGAGAAAGAGGGGAATATTCAGGATTAGGAAATACCTCTGAAAAACCATCCAGGACAGCTACACACAAACCTCTTAAAATATTTGATTTTGGCTGTTGCTCTAAAACCAGTCACTTGACTCAGATGTGAGTCTTTGTCCTCTAAACGAGTGTCATTTTTAGCATCATTTAGCTAGAACCGAGTCTGTGCTGTGGTTTATCTAAGCTATTCTTTGATGCTAACCTAGAAAATACAGGATTTCTTTTATATCAGTGATCACCAACCCTGGTCCTGGAGATCTACCTTCCTGAGAAGTCTGGTTCCAGTTACTATCTGCAACACCTGCTCTAGCCAGTGCACTTCTTTGGTTCCTAATTGGCTGGAGCGTTAAGTAAGAGGAAGGGGTAGCATGTAAGGTTCAAGTTGGAGATACACATAGCAGGAAAATAGATCTCCAAGAAGAGGGTTGGTGACCACTAGTCTATAACACTATAACACTAGTCCATGCCAGCGGATCACCGATTTTTCAGAATCTGGCCTGCACTGTGGTGTGTGGCACATTTGTTAACATCTTAAAACACCACAGTACAGATCTTTCAACACCAGGTGCTCAAACATATTCCCACAGAGAACGTTTGAGACGTCATCTGAACTTTTATCAGACATGCTAAGCTAACACTGGCAGCCCTATTCAACACAAGCAACAGTTGTGAGAAAGATGGTTTGATTTATTAAATGAAAATGTGCTCATGTTCTGTTTTTGATAACCATGTAAGCATTCTGACTATTTGGGATTTTGAAATTATGCCGAGAAAAACAGCACAAGAACAACAGAAATGGTTTACAATTATCTACAATTTGCAGTCTAACCTTATTAAATCAGTACAGTCGAGTGTGTGTAGTATCCAGGGCCGTGTAGGGACATTTCAAGGGGCAGGTGTTTAAATCTAGGCTACACAATGTCTGGGGTACACAGTAAATGAAAGCTTTGTTTGGAAATGCACCCTCTTGTTGAGACAAAAGATGTATGGTGGAGGGCAACATTCTTAGTGGATGGTGGAGGGAGGGGTGTAGACACACAAGGGTGTTCATAAGAGTCATTGGTAGGCAAATAAACACAAAAACACCAAAAAAAGGCCTCACCAAAAAGGTCAATATGGCTATGGCCACCCCCCCGCCTCAGTTGTGCATGGTAGTGTCCTTAGCTGCCCAAGTGAACAGTCAACATTGTTGATGTAGTGGGGTCGTGTTCAACTATCCATGTCCGGATCTGGTTACAGTTATAGTGCTTTTTGTTTTAGGGATTCCATGGAATGATAACATGTTATGGTATGGCAGCTTTAGAGGGACACCACATGAGTTCTCAACTGTGTATCTTTCCACAGTTCCAGTAATTTAATGTCTCTCCTATTACTCTCTCTCTCTCTCTCTCTCTCTCTCTCTCTCTCTCTCTCTCTGTTGTAACATGTCTTTGCAATCCTCATGTGCTTGAAACTTGAATTTGAACGCTGCTATTTGTCACACACAGCACCTCTGGTCATACTTGCTTGCTGTGATCTTGATAAGCGCCTGGGTAACAGATCTAATTACACCCGTTGTGATTTAATCAGCAGTCACGAAGTGAAGCCCAGTGATATGCTGGATTGTGTAATATCACTTGGCTAGCCTTGTCACAGGGCCTTTTTTTGTGAAACACACTGTAAACCAATAGAGGAAGAGTTTAGAATAAAGGAACTTTCCATTGAATGTCACTTTGACTATTTATAAGTTTCAGCATAAGTATTTTTGGTAATACCGTTTTTCTTTAAAAGCTGTTGTTCATATAGTGCCTTTCTTCCCTAATCATGTTGTTGCTTGGGCAACGTATTATCGGCTGGAGGTTAGAGGGAAATGCCCCAATACTCCACTGAGAAACAGGGGTGAATGGTTTATCATTTTTTACACTGAAATCACAAATGGGGAGAGCTGCAATATGAATTATGATAATATAAATGTCAATTAATTGACAATCATTCAAGTATAATTGTGGTTTAAAAATGTGAGTCCCATGCCCACTGTAGGTGCTTTTGTCTGCGTAGAGGGGTCAACATGGGCACTCTGACCGGTCAGCAGCAATGCAGCCCCACATGCAGCAGGCTGTGAAGTACCTGTCTATCATAACCAGCATGAACGTTTTCCCAACACAACACAAAACCTGCAGTTGTGGAGATAATAAATGCTGTTCACTTCACTTCTCAGCATGTAATGTGTGGCTGATCGGTGTATGTTAGTTCGAAGTATGCTGAACTCTGAATCTCATATAATCAGTTTGATACATCTGCCTTGTCAAATTCACCTATTAGAGTCCAAGTTAGTGACATTATGAGCTCTGAACGTAATTTTGTCTTAAATTTGAATTCAAATCAATTACATTTTCTAATTTAGAATATAACATCAGCTTTATTTGTTATAAAATTGTTTTAAATCATTGTAAATGCAGTAAGATGTTAGACACGGCACTTCATCAAAAATGCAGCAATGCAATAGCACCCCCATGCTGCAGAACATACACAAAAGTGAATCTTTGCAATGTTTCTTTCTTTAAATGACCAAAAGATACCGTTGGTAGAATGCCATGAGTAAAGTGTTGGTAAAATTTAGCTGGATGCATAATAATTAAATTTGCACTGCAGACAGTTAAGATTAGACCTGCTGGAGAACTGATGGACTGCTGAAGTGGTATAAATGCTAGATTTTTATTAACACCGTCTTTATTGGGGAGATAGATGTGTTTTGTATTAAATGTCGACTGTTATTCTTTTTAGACCTCTTCGTTTTCAAATTTGTTGAAAAAAGGGATGTACAGCATTTTAGTTCTGGTGACGACCAGCATATTCCAACTAAACCTCAGATTATCAAGGGGACTAGGAAACACTGCTATAATACCCTTGAATACCATGGACAAAAAGAGATTAAAAAAAAAATGCTATGGGTTTTTTAAAGTTAAGTGCATGTCAGTAGACTGCTCTGATTTCCATGCTTTGATTATAAATCTTTCAAACTGGATCACAGTTGCAGAGACTCGTGCTTTGAGCCGAAACGCAGACCAGTTTTATAAGGACACCTGCTGGACTGGCAAGTCATTACAAGAAACTGCCATGGAAATAGTTTTCTTCATATAGTGATTTATAGTAGCTACATGCTCAACACAGAAAGGCTTCATATCTGCTATATTTCATAGTGGTTTTGGCTCCTGTGGTGTTTAAAAGCTGTAGTGTTTCTAAAGTGTGGGCTGTGAGGGTGTTTGCTTTGCAGAAATTTACCCTTAATGCTTAATGCAAAATATTGGACATTGTTATAATGTCTCGTGACTCACTATACAAATTGTACTTTGGACTGCTCAAGACAAATAAAGCTGAGACACGCTTGTTTTAAACAAAGGGGTTATTCAATTTCAGACAATTAACACGGCTGTAAATCATACAAATACTTCAGGTGGCAGTGAGTAAAGATGGCAGTGCGGCTGTAGGTAAGAACTTTTAGCTCGAGTTATTTTTAATCGGAGGAGTGGCCCTCAGTGCAAGAATCATGATCTGATCAGTGAATGTCCACGGATAGTGTCCAGGTGCAGAATTGCTGATAAGGACTTGCTGCAACTTCTTGGCTGTGCTACCACTTATAACTTTGCCAAGATGGATAAGTCTGAGCTCTGAGGAAGGGAATGCCTCCAAGCAACCTGAAGGTGTTGGTTATCTTTGGTTAGTTCATATATTAGTCCTTTTAACAAGATGAGTATAGGTTATATTGGCTAAATGTTATGATGTTTCTATACCAGGGCTGCCCCAAACTGTGACCTGGGAGAATGTTTGATTTGGCAGAGTGCCCTTAGTCCTTTGTACCCTAAGACATAGAACCCTAATTCTACAACATCGAATTTTATCACTGAAAGTACACCTTAAAGAAACTGATGAACACTCCTTTTCTAACATGTGCACACAAGCATTTAGGAACTTTTAGAACAATGTACTCCGGTTAAACAAACAAACAAACAAACAAACAAACAAACAAACAAATAAAACAAAAACACATTGGCAATAATTCATCTTATCATGTTTATAAAAAAGAGTGTATGATCCCAAGAACTCTATACCTAGAGTGAAGTATGGTGGTGGGAGCATCATGATGTTCAGCTGCTTCTCTGCAAACAGTTCTGGGTCATTAGATCACTGAGGGAAAAATGAATGAAACAATGTACTGGGAGACATTAGAGGAGAATTTAATCTCACGGCCAGGCACATGTTAAGCACATGTTCAACAAAGTAAATCAAGATCAGCCAAAGTAATTCAAGTTCTAAAAAAAAAGTGAAGATGAACGTACACATCTTCTGGGTTTTATATTGCTGATGATAAAAAAAATAATGGCTTTGCCTTGCACCCTGCATGCTGTCTCTCTGCCATGAATGTGTTACAAAAATGTGCCACAAGAATATTGTAAAACAAAATCTCAGGCACCACACAGCATATTTGTTTAATAACTTTCTGTAAGGGAGCGTTTAGATTTTCATGCAAAGAACAGTAAGTGTTTCACTATATGAGAACCAACCACAGTCGTTAAAGTATACGGAATGTATCAGATGACAAGTGCTTTGTGACAGCCATGGCTTAGTGCACAGTTCATTACCACAAACAGCAAAATCCCTGGCCTTTACAACACTTTAACTTATTTTCTCAACCTCAATGAAAAACAGATCAGATGAAGTTAAATGAATGGCCCGACCCAGAATGCTCAGCTTCTCCCGAGCTGAGCAGAATACCAAATTGATGTTTTAGTGTGGGCTGCAACCCTATAATTATTAACTGGCATAACTGTAGGAGGTGCACATTGTACTTTAGCGACCTCTTCTGCATTTAGTTCCATCATTGAAGAATACCTTCATTGGAAACAGGTGTTCCGATGTTTGGTGGCGGACATGGACAGTGCACCTCAGAAGCTACAGCTGAAATCAGAGCTAGGATTGGTGGGAGGAGTGTCCCTCATCGCAGGGGTCATGATCGGATCGGGAATTTTCATGTCACCTCAGACTGTGTTGTTGAATGTTGGAAGTCCAGGTGCCAGCTTGGTGATATGGGGCTGCTGTGGCCTGCTGGCAATGCTGGCGTCCCTCTGCTATGCTGAACTGGGAACAGTCATCCGTGAGTCTGGAGGAGAGTACATCTACATACTGCGAACCTCAGGCAGCCTGATGGCCTTTATGCTCGTCTTCACAAATGTTGTGGTTGTGAAGCCGTCCAGCATAGCTGGACAGTCACTCGCCTTTGCCAAGAATGCTGTCGCACCCTTCTATCAGGAGTGCCCACCTCCAGTGGTGGTGGTGAAGTCTGTCGCCGCAATTGCAATCCTGTCGGTAGTGTTGGTGAACTGCCTGAGTGTGCGCTGTGCCCTGGCTGTTACAATGTGCTCAATGACAGCAAAAATTCTTACACTGGTGGCCATTGTGATCGGAGGCGTGTTGGTTCTTATTCAAGGCAACACAGGGAACCTACAGAACACTTTTGAAAGGACCAACCAAAGCATCAGTGCAATAGGACTTGGTTTCTACCAGTGCCTGTGGTCCTACAGTGGCTGGAACAACCTGAACTATGTGACTGAAGAGCTGAAACGCCCTGAGGTAATGATTATTTACTTACAATATACACATTTAAAAAAAATATTCTTGAAAAAGGATTCAGACTGGTTTCCACTGTTCCAAAAGTTTGTAAGATTGTTCCAAAAGCTGGCTATAGCACATATATTTCTAGGAATCTAGGAGTCTTTTTACATGTATATTAACTGAACTATATTGAAATTTCAGTCCTTATGGAAATATGTAATTCCAGGAATTTTCTCAATGTTAAATTGCAGATTCTTTCATATTAAAAATCAGTTTACGAACCAGTGGTCTCAAGTCAATTTTAGCCCTTGACCTTAAAATTACTTCAGAGAAATATTTATGTGGAAAACTAAAAAAAAAAGACTATAAGCTGAATTTTAGACCACTCAGAAATTAAGTGAAATTTTTACTATTTCAATTTAGAGCTTTAAATTTGTCCTTCAACCTCGTTATCCTCCAGTTTAGGATAAACACTTATTTGTGATAAATACTTACAGTCAGCTCTAGAATTATTGGCGCCCTTCATGAAAATGAGCAATAGATCAATATATTAAACAAACTACACATGCAATGACTAGTATTTTGTGCTTAAAAATATGAATAAGTGGCATATTGTATTTTTTACAATGTTTTGTTATGAAAAAGCTTTTAGTAACAATAATTTTTTAAATATTGGCAATAATATTTGGTGAAGTTTCTGGTTAGAATTAAAGTGCTGAGCCGCCTACTGCAAAGCATATAAAAAAGTTGGAGAACACTTGTAAAGAAATTTTGAAGCCCTTTACCATGCAAAACATTTCCAGTACTTGGGTCTTAACTTCTGGATCTTTAACCCTCCTGTTATGTTCGTTTCTCAGGAACACCAATAATGTTCCCGGGTCAATTTTACCTGGCATGTTTATTTCTGTGTCAGCAACCAAAAAATCCCAATAAACATTGTTTATATCTCATTATTAACTTCACTACCAACCATTTGAATCAATATTTGGTGTAATAGTGTTCTTTACCTCTCACAGATCATGGTTCAATGAGGACCATGCATTTTAAAACGTTTTTCAATGTTGAAAGTGTACACTATTCTGAAAGCAAAACAAAATTTAGATAAATAATAAGTAATTTCTACAAATGTGTTTGTCACAGAGAAAGCTGTGGGCTTTTCATCTACATCATCAAAGGTCTATCAGAGTTTCTTAGTCTAGTCCTCTGTAACCATTAGTCAGTCCATATTGTTCTTGTCACAGTATTTTGCATTTCTTTTAAAAATAATTTTATAGGAACACATATTTTGATAATAATCTCGGTCATGTTACTGAGAATATTAACAGTACTGCTATCTCAGAAGAATCTAAGCGAAACTAAACTGAGTGAGAATTATTTCCAGGGACTCACTATGAAAACAAGACATGACCGTGTAAACTAAGAGTTATAAAACAAAACTACACACCACAAAATGGTTTATACTGTAAGAGGAATGTGGTTCTGTGATTCTGCTTAACAAATAAGTCTGTGTACGGGCTAAACAGTAACCACACTAAAAGTACATCCTTACCTATTTTCTCTGCATTGGTGAAACCCCTGTACATCAGACACGGCCAAGCGAAGGATTGGACCACGTGGCACCACTGGTCACTGTTAACAGGCTTAAATTAGGTTACACTATATTTTCTGTTACTTGACTATATTCTGAACCTCACTAGAGTATTGTAGGCAAGTCAGCACATAGCTAACAGGCTAACAGGCTCCCAATGATATTCAGACACGAGCTTTAATTAGATTTAACAAAGAATCCACTATTGAACTACAGCACACAAAGGAACACAGATGATCTTCTATATCTATATTCAAATGTCTTTTATAGACAAATTCCTTGTTCAGGCTGTTGTAAAATTATGATGTGTACCACTGGCAACTTGGTGCTAACATAACGTTGCAAATTCTTCAAGCAGAAATGAGCATTACTGATAACGCTCATTATTATTATTACTAATAATGAACAAGCTTATCAGACGTCTCTAGCCTTTGCTTGTTACTACTACTTAAGCGTGTTTTGACACCTGAACATTTCAAGTGGTCTCAGACCACAGATACGAACACAACAACCAACTCAGACTCCTCTTAAATTCAGAATTGAATTTTTCAGAACTCTCAATACCGTTCATTTGTGGTTCACTTGGTAGTCTGTTTGATTCATGCATTGTGAAAACAAACTTCATGTTTTGCTATATTGTTATTCATAGCCACAGTCTTCAAGCACTTAGTGGGTAATAACAAACTGCTCAGGGAAACGACTGCCTGGGGATTTGTTCACTGTTATGATAAGACTGCAGGCCATGCTAGGTTATGTAAGTGATTTTACCGTTGATTTGTGGCAGGTCGAGCTGTGCACTTAACATTGTGGGAAACTTTCAAGATGAATGAACCGACACAGACGCTCTGAAATGACTTTACATGAACTTCCTTTATAATAAAATTAACACCCAGAAAATGAGCACCACGGTTCAGTGCCAGAAGTGCTACAAATAGTAAATTGTCATCATACGGCCAAACAACTCCTTATCTGGAAGTTCCCCCAGGATGTGTTGATGCTCGAGGTGTCAGACATTATGCTGAGCTTTGTTTGATGTTCCTATGTCAAGTAGAAACAAAGATATTGTATTTTTAATAGCATGTAATAAGAATACTGTATTGGGCTGGGTGAATCCCTGCCTCGCGCCCGTTGGCCCCGGCATTGGCTCTGGGTACCCGTGACCCTAGAGTGGATTAAGCAGTTACAGAAAAAGAATGAATGAATGAATGAATGAATGTAATAATAATAATAATAATAATAATAATAATAATAATAACTGCTACTGGAGTTTTTAAAATCACCCCAAAAAATATCCATCAAGAACAAAAATGCGCAAATTTCTTTTATTTTACGTTTTAGAAACAAACGTTAAAAAATACAAGATCTTTGAACCAGGGAGAACTTTCAGGATAGTCTCCGCCCACAAGTGGGTGTGGAAAACCTGCAGAAAACCTCTGAGTTCTAAGGGCTATGTCTCCGCCGAGTCTTATGAAGCTGCTAGTTTGCAGACACGTGTTTTGACAGCAACCCTGTAGAATAAACATAATAAAATGCATTATAACAAAAATATTATTTAAATCAAAGATGAGTTCGTGAACAACAGAAATCAGTATAATAATTTTGAATAGCATGGCACTGTGGGGGTTTTTTTTTTAATGGCTTCCAACATGGCTTGTCAGATCTGTTGAGCTTAAATATTTAAAAACTTTTTAGATGAGCAGTGAGTGTTGTTTCTCCACATTAATATTGCTGAATATACTTAATAAAACTAAAAAGAATAAATACAGATAACTTTATACAATGATTTTATGTACAGTATATCAGTGCGTTCCTTGTGGGAGTCCAGTATAACTTGTAGTTTCCATCAGAAACCTGGTTTGTCTGAATCAGTCCTTCAGTAAATTAAAACAGGAGCTTCTGATGGAGTTTCACAAATCCAAACAACAGCTGGAGGAACCGAGGAGGAATCTGGAACCGAACCTGTGTTCTCCTCA
>JBBJLS010000001.1:44591486-44606640 GCA_037577275.1 Bryconaethiops microstoma | reverse complement strand
ACCTGGTAAACTAATTGTCACAGGTGTCTAAAATTTCTTCCAGTGATCCAAAGAGCCCGGACACACAATGCCATCCACGAGTTTAATTGAAAACCAAAAAATCTAATTCATGTGACATTTAAACAGAATTTGCATAATAATTTGGAACAGGGTGTTTTTTGTGAACACTGTGTAATAAATGAGTGAGCGAGTAAACGAGTGCCCTTTTCGATCACAGCTCTGGAACCAGGACAAAAAGGCGTGCCATTTTCTCTCACTGGCCTCTTTTTTGCCGCCGTGAATGCTGTGGGCCTGGATGTTCAGCACTGTGTTCACACAAATATAAGGAATTTTACATTAGCAACAAATATTTGATACAAGTAATAATAATAACAGCAGTAACTTTATTTATAGAGTATTTCACACATCAGCATACAGGCGGGTACTTCACAGGGATTGCATTCCAATATAGAATATAGCAAAAGAAAAATAAAAAGCAAAGTAAGATAAAATAAAATAAAAATTCAGCAAAGATACACTGTTTCAACATCTCTCTCCCTCTCATGTGCTGTGCTGGGCCAGACTACACACCGTTTTACACTCTGGTCATTTATTTTCTATCAAATTACTAGCAAACATATAAAAAATGACAAACAATTTACAAACAAACTTACTTTGGCTGGGATGGCTCTGTTTCTTCCTCAGACTCGTCACTGTACCAGTCGGAGCCCAGCTCTCCGTCTTCCAGCTGGAAAAAGAACTCCAGCGCCGGACAGACGTTCATTTTGGGTCTCTGATTCATGTCCAATATGTCAAATTACAAAATGTGTAGAAAAATAGCGTGTTCTCTCTGCTACTATAAACGCAACTTCTCTCTCCAAATGCAACTTCACTCTCTGATGCAACTTTCCTCCTGCTTCTCCACTACTGGCTGTGCTCAGTTTCCCTCCCACTATCCCCAGAAACTCTCATAAAAGTCTCCCCGGATTCAAATTACTTGTATTGTATTCCCAATTGTTTATTTCACTTAAAATAAAAGGAAAAAGGTGTTTTTGTTCCTCAGTCGCGTGTCTGTGCGCTGCCATTTTTAAATCACCAGTAGCGATATTTTTTCCATGATTTTCAAAATCATTATAACTTTACTTCTACGGGACAAAGGAGCTCCAGAAAAGGCTCGGGATCACGTCTGAGGCCTTGTGATTCACAAAAAAACGCCGGGACTTCCATGAAGGGAGTTGTTTTGCTGTGTGTGACGGATCTAAGATAGTTCTAAGATAATTAGGATTTATAAGTCTTTGACCCAGGGGCGCCGGAGGGGGATGCATCCGTCTATGTCTCGGGGTGGGGGGTGGGGGGTGGGGGGTTGGGTGGTGCGCGTGCAGTGTCTCGGCCGTTGTCCAGGAAACCAAAAGTGGGGGGACGAAACAAATGCTTTTGAAAAGTGGGGGGACAGTTCTTTACAGTTTGCACGTAAATCTGATTTTTTTCCAGAATCATTCTACATTATGAAATTACCACATACCACAAATGAACTAAATAGTTGCTGCTGCATAGACACTTAAAAAAAACAACCCAGGAGGTTATCACACTCTATCACACACATCTGGATGGATGGTGGTGACAATTACAGACCAGCATTATTTGTTAACACCTCAATGGAAAAAGCTTTTGCTTAGACTGATGTGTTCCTATTTGTTTGCATAAAGTCCTAAGCATGCGTGGCTTGTGTAATCACCATAGAAATTGAACAGGATCATTTGGAACAACTGCACATGAGCCTAAAGTCGAGGTGATCACATGCCAGAACCAGCACATGCTGGGAGGATTATACATCCAGGCTAGTCTAGGAATGCCTTGTAATCTCCCTGGAGGAGCTGGCGGGTGTGGCTGGTGAAAAGAATGCCTAATCTGCCCCCTTCAGGCTGCGACCACTGTGACCTGGTCCCGGATAAGCAAAAGATCTAGGATATGGACTCTTTAAATACACTATAAAAGTATTGCGACACCTGACCACTACACCAAAATGGACTTGGAATTCAAAATGGAACTGCACTCAAACCGTAGACTTTAATATGGAGTTGGTCCCCTTTTTGCAGCTGTAACAGCTTCCACTCTTCTTGGAAGGCTTTCCACAAGATTTTGTAGTTTCTGTGGGAATTTGTGTACATTCATTCTACAGAGCATTTATGAGGTTGGACGACAAGGTCTGGAACGCAATCTCTGTTCCAGTTCATCCCAAAGGTGCTGGATGGGGTCGAGGTCAGGACTCTGTATGGCCAGTCAATTTCCACACTGAACTCATCCAGCACGTCTTTATGGAGCTGCTTTGTGCACTGAGACACAGTCATACTGGAATAGAAAAGCTTCCTCCCAATCTCTAAAATAACAAGTGTATCCCAATACTTTTGTCTATCTAGTGTATCTTCAAATTGACCTACAACAGTTACAGTTTCAAGATACAATCAATAATATTATTGCCAGGCATATGTGTAGGCTTTTTGATTTTTTTATCATTTAATAATTTGGAGTTTTATCTTTTAGCTTTTGTTGACCTTTTAATTCTGAGGTCCAAACAGAGTGATTGTGGTGAATACTAACACTGTAAGTACTCCAGAATGTAAGTGGTTAAGCTGAAAGGGAGCACAGCCTGCAGTGCTGGTGCAAATCCTGAGGGTTTTTGTGCCTCCCATTTATAACCATTCACTGATTAGAGCAAGCCTGAATGCACAAGGTTAACCCTGGGCAAGAAGCTATGGAGGGTTTGCAGGCAAGGACAGAAAATGCTAAGAAGCCGACCCTTTTTCTCTCGGAATACCCATCGTTTTCTGATCCTGAACTTACATGGTGGAATAAACCTGTGTTCCAGACTTTCTGCACTCTGGACGTCTCCGCTTCTGGGACTCTAAATGTACCTACTGCTGTTAAAGTGTAGGTGCTTTTCTTCTTAGGAAAACCTGAAGAAAAGGGCTATACAGATATCCATGTTGTTAATTATTTCTAAGGAAGTCAGCTGGTTAACACTCTCTAATGTGGCATTTTCGGGTCTTTTTAGGTGCTTTTATAATGCGGTACTTACTATATACGGTATAACTATGTACTAACTACTTTTATAATAAGGGAGATCAATGACAGTGAGCTTCAGGCTTAGATTAGTGCTGTAGATCACTGAGAGTGCATACGAAGTAGTTATTAAATAACGAAGGCTTGCCATAAAAAGGCATTTTCAAGGTGCGTGTGAACCTCTGTACTTTAACTTTATGTCTCAATAGTTCCATGAATGCTCAGAGATAGAAATGCTCCTTCTCCTATGCTGAGCACAACTCAGAAGAGGAACACTGAGGTTACACGAGTCTGTACTTACCAGCCGACATAATTGTAGGAGGTGCACATCGTGCTGTATTTAAATCCTGGCAGTAAAAAGGACATCAATTGGGAAGAAGATTTCACTGGTATGACGGCAGACATGGACAGCAAACCTGAGAAGATATATCTGCGATCAGAGGTGGGATTGGTGGGAGGAGTGTCCCTCATCGCAGGGGTCATGATTGGATCAGGGATTTTCATGTCCCCTCAGACTGTGCTGCTGAACATTGGAAGTCCAGGTGCCAGCTTGGTGATATGGGCCTGCTGTGGTCTGCTGGCCATGCTGGCGTCCCTCTGCTATGCTGAACTGGGAACAGTCATCCGTGAGTCTGGAGGAGAGTACATCTACATACTGCGGACTTCAGGAAACTTGATGGCTTTTATCTTCGCCTTCACGTCTATTGTGGTGGTGAGGCCGACGAGCTTGACTGGGGTCGCTCTCAGCTTTGCACAGAATGCTGTCGCACCCTTCTATCAGGAGTGCCCACCTCCAGTGGTGGTGGTCAAGTGCGTTGCTGCTGCTGGGATCCTGCTGTTGACCATAGTGAACTGCCTGAATGTGCGCTCTGCCTTGGCCGTCACAGTGTTCTTCATGGTGGTTAAGATCCTCGCACTGGTGGTTATTGTGATTGGGGGTGTGGTGTTACTTGTTCAAGGCAACACTGATACCCTTCAAAATACTTTTGAAGGGACCAACCACAGCATCGGTGCCATGGGAATGGCTTTCTACCAATGTTTATGGTCCTACGATGGCTGGAACAACCTGAACTATGTGACCGAAGAGCTTAAACGTCCTGAGGTAATATTTATTATATCATGATATAAACACTTAGTGGTTCCCACTGGCTAAACACAGCCATCAGACTGTCTGTTTCATTCACATTATTGTGTACATCAGTGCTTCTCCTCCCAGTTCAGATTGAGCAAAAACATGGACCAGCTGTAAGGCCCTGGTTCGAGAAGCACTCGCATACACTAAACAGTTTTATTTATAACTTTAATGAAGCGGTGTCATCATTCTTTTGTCTGTGTTTAGCTGTTTTGCCCATATCATTAACTCCCACTACCTTTCTCAATCAGAAAAACACTTTTTTAAATATTGCTATGGTGCAGTGTGGTAAGCGAAATCTGACATTCATTAAATGAAAAATACATCTTAGACCTGGAGTTTATACATGTACACCTCCACAAGACCTCTGACGGTACTGTGGTATCTAGCGCCAAGATGTTTTCAGCAGATCCTTTGAGTTCTGTAAGTTGTGAGATGAAGCCCCCATGGATCAGACTCGTTGGTCCAGCACGTCCCACAGATGCTGAGATTGATATCTGAGAACTTTAGAGGCCAAGTCAGCAGCTTGAAGTTTTGTTTTTGTTCCTCAAAGCGTTTCTGAACAGTGTTTGCAGTGTGGCAGGGAACATCAACCTGCTGAAAGAGACCACTGGCATTAGAGAGTACTACACTGCCATGGAGGGGTGTACTTGGTCTGCAACAATGTTTAAGTAGATGGATCACTTTTGTTGGGTACTGACCACTGCGTACCAGTAACATCCATCAAGACCTGCTGTTTTTGAGATACTCTAACCCAGTCATCAGTAGCCATCAGTTGGGCTGTTCTAACCCAATAGCCATCACAATTTGGCCCTCAGATCGTTTTGCTTTTCCAATTTTCCTGTTTAAAACACATCAACTTCAAGACTGTCCACATGACATATGTGAACACACCACAGCACACAACGTGAACAGTGTGAAATTCTTTCTCTGTATCTAACCCATTCACCAAGTGAAGCAGTGGGCAGCCAGGAGCACAGCGTCCAGGGAGCAGTGTGTGGGGACGGTTGCTCTAGGGTACCTCAGGTGCCACTAGCGGTCCAGGGATTTGTACCCACAACCTTCTGATCGCAACTCCAACTCCAACCACCAACTGCTTACATAGAACATAATAATTCTGTGTTAATTGTGTATTAAACATAACTTTGTTTATATACATTTTTGCTCATGTTTAAAAGTACAAAGCCGGAAGACATGAAAAATTATGCGTGTAAAAATGGTGTGGATTTATACTCTGGAAGTACAAATAACAGAAAACAAGCGTGTCTGCAAGCTCGATTCGCCTCACTGTAAAAAACAAATAAGCAGAAACATTGCTCAAAGCAGATGTGTTCTCTTTTGCTCTTTGTAAATTTGCTCTCCTGAGTGCCCCAGGTTATTACACTGAAGAATACTAATGCAGTTGAGCCTGTTGCCATAGTGAGATGCCTTTCACTTTCCTCAGACACGGTGCATTCCACGTGGGCTTCGCTCTCCGAGTGTTTCTGCTCGCCAGAGTCATTTAAATGAAACTGCAGTGATGAGTTTCTTTTTCCAGAACTTAATCTACAATTGATTTTCAAGCCTTAGTGTTTGCCAGTTTCATAACTGAGTGAAAATGTGTCGATTTTTCATTTTCCAGGGGTTTTAAAAGCGCTTGGCATTTTATAATAAGATGGACCTTGTTTATCTTAGCCAATGTTTAGTACACGTGACTGTCAAGCTGCGACTGTCAAGCTGCGCTGCATTTACAGACTCTTAAAAAAAGAAAAAAAAAGAAAGCATTTTCGGTCTATTAGTCTATTAGACTTAGACAATATACTTACCCATAGTCTTCATTATAGGAAATATAACGAGTGAGGGTTTTTTTTTTATTGAAAACGAGTGGTATAATGTAAGATGAAAGGTCTATGGGGCCAAAAGAAACCCCATTTAAAACAGTGTTTGCATTGATATGAATACATCCTAAGTCAGCTATGCGGGGAAAAACAGTATTTTTTTTTGAGTATTCTGGGCTGAGTTAGAACACGGGTCAAATTTGACCCGCTAACACCAAAGACGCAGGCAGCTTTCTAACACATTACAAGGGTTAAAGGTGTACTTTACTCAAAAGTTATAGCATCCTCAATAACTAATGAGCTGTCTTTGTAATTTGTATTAGTTTTCTTTAGTGTGAAGGTACTGAAATAGGCCCATGTCCAACATAATTCTTTTGATTTTTTAGGTCCACTCATGATGTTTGTGTGGCTTTCTGTACTAACATGTTATAATTCGCCTTTAAATGGCCAATTTTCAAACCTTTTTTAATGCTTTAGAATTGAACAGGCTGTTTTTATTGGCCTTTCAGACTGACATATGCAAATGGCCTCTTCTCTGATTGGCTGCGCTATACTGAGCCATAATTAAAAAGCAATCCAGCCTGAAACACTTGATACTGAAACTTCATACTGGGAAAAGAGCTGTCGACTGAATAGATAGAGTTTGTGTTTGTGACATCATAAAAACAGAGGTCATTACTGCTACTTTATTTTAAAAAATAAATAAATAAAAATTCTTTGCATCCAAAATCTTATTTTGTGATTCTGCAAGGCGTACAGAGATTTTGTCCTGGCTATATGCCATGTCAGTTTATATTAAAGTTTATATTAAAGCTACACTTGGTCACTTTTCCTTTATACAGTTTTTTTTTTTTTAATGCAAGGTTATTGTTTGAACACAGATAAAAGTATCTCTGATGATCTAACAGGTGATGAAATCGAACTGTGATTCTGAACACCAAGGGCCAGTAAAAGTTAATTTGTAAACAAACACACCTTGTACTTAAGGTCCCGTCTCCCTCGCTTTGTATGATTTCTTTCGCCGGAGGATCTGTAAAGTGTTGCTGGACGCGTTTGCCTGTAGCTCGGCATCATGAAGAGCCAGGAATATGAAAAGTTAAATCTGAAGAGGGAGGTGGGCTTATTCGGTGCAGTGTCTCTGGTCGCTGGTACCATGATAGGATCGGGGATTTTTATGTCCCCACAGTTTGTGCTGGCTAACGTTGGCAGCCCTGGAGCCAGCCTGATCATTTGGGCTGTTTGTGGCTTGGTGGCTTTGTTCGCCGCGCTGTCTTATGCCGAGCTGGGCACCATCTACAGAGAGTCTGGGGGCGACTTCACCTACATCCTGAGAATCTACGGACCCTGCCCGGCTTTCTTCGTGGCGTTCACGTTTATGATCGTGGTGAGGCCGTTCGGTATATCAGCCATAGCCCTGAGCTTTGCTGAATATGCTGTGGCTCCTTTTTATCTAGGCTGCACCCCACCTACTTTGGTGGTGAAGTGTATCGCAGCAGTGTGCATTCTGGTGGTGGCTATGGCCAACATCCTGAACATCCGTTTCACCATGGCCATTCAGGTGGTCTTTTTAGTGGCCAAACTGGTGGCTCTCTTGATAATAGTGATTGGGGGCATAGTGACAATGGCTCAAGGCACATTTGAAAGCCTGAGCAGCACAGACATTGCCTTTGAGGGCACGACGTTGGGGGTCAGTCCCATTGGAATGGCTCTGTATCAGGGCCTATGGTCCTATGCAGGGTGGTACAACTTAAACTTTGTGACTGAAGAGGTGCAAAAGCCAGAGGTGAGATGTGTGTGTTTATGTTTTCTCATACCTCCAAAATCGTAACTTTACAAGAGTGAGAAAAAACGTTTCTAACTTTTAATGTAAGTTATTGCAACAAGGATCCTATGTTTTGGTCCATTTATTTTTAATATAGAGGAAAGAGTATATGGCAATTATGCACAAAAAAAAAAAGAGAAAAACAACAAAAATGGATAGCAGTGATTGTTGGACTTAGTTGCAAAATATGCATCTTTCTACAGCTTACCATGCTCTGAAGGAAATAGAAAATCTTTTGAGAAATGTCTTGAAGAGTGCAAGCAATTGCTTATTATATGATTTAAAAATTCACACTGAATTTCCATTGTATCCTCTTTTAAAAGGTAAATCTACCCAGGGCCTTAATGATCGCCATCCCCATGGTAACAATCCTCTACCTGCTGGTCAATGTGAGTTACCTGGCTGCCATGACTCCGAGAGAGATGGCGCTTTCCAGTGCTGTGGCCGTTACATGGGGGTAAGTTTCTATTCACAGAAAATCTCTCACGTGCAATACACCTCTTAGTCCGCACTAAATCAGGATACAGGCCTGCGCAAACGATTGGGCCTCTCCAGGCAAATTACATGCTTTGTTGATTTTCTAAGTAAAAAATGATGACATATTCTCTACGGAGAACACACATCTACTTGTCCTTTTTCTGCACAATCTCTAGGTATTTCCTCAATTTACAGAAAATGCCTTAAATGTGAAGAAAGAAAATAAAAGAAATAAAAATAAAATGTGCCATACTTTTGGCAAAGGCCTCACTTTATGGTTTATTTTTCCAAACAGCAAATAAACAATCATTGTACATTAAAATGTGCAGTGTTCACAATAGTGGATGCGCTTGACTCTTTTACACATAGAAAAAACAACAAAACATGTCGTTTTGTTGCTTTTTCTTTTGCGTGCGACTGTGTGTGATAGTACACATTTTCCTTACGTGGACTCTGAAATGTTTGTGGGTCGGTAACGGTGTACCTTTTTGCCTGTGCTGGCAGGAATAAGGTGCTGGGCGGCTGGGGCTGGGTGATGTCTGTAGCAGCTGCTCTGTCATCCTTCGGCTCTCTGAACGGATCTTTCTTCAGCGGAGGACGCGTTTGCTTTGTGGCTGCCAGAGAGGGACACATGGTAAAGAACAGGGAAAAGTTCAGTGGGGATGGTTTTACACTTCACTCTAGCTTTCAGGGAGCTGCGCGTTCCAAGATTTATCTGTATAATATCAGTGACAGTCCGATCCGTAGTGTGTGTACCAAAAACACGTCAGCTACAGAAAATTAATATGTTCTGCTGCACTTTCAGCCAGACATCTTGTCCATGGTTCACGTGCGACGCCTCACTCCATCTCCAGCTCTCATCTTCACCACTGTCATCTCCCTCATTGTGCTCATCCCCGGAGACTTTGAGGGCATAGTGAACTTCTTCAGGTACGCAAAATCTGCTTTCTCTTGAAGTGCAGGGACAATACTTTTAGTATACATTTACCTATGGGATAAAATGGTATAGTAGTTTATAATGGGACAAAATGCTTAAAGAGCCCATATCCCACTTTTTCTTGCATTGTTTTTCTTATGAGGCCCATTTACATCTGCTTGTAACAAAAATAGTCACAATTCAATTTTAAATGAACATTTTCCAACCTCTCTCTATCCCTTCAACTTGAATGTGAATAGGTAGACTAAATAAATCATATGTAATATTATATATTATATGTATATGTACTATATATTATATGTATTCTAAATGTAATATAATATAATGTAATATAAGGTAATATGTACAATTATGACATCACAAAAATATTGACTCTAAATGGGTTGTTTTATAGCATATTTTCAATATATGCTCGGTATGGACGGGAAGTGTAAAGTCTTTTAATATTAAAACAGACTTTTCCATAAAATAATTCAGTGGAAAATCATATTTTCCATGATAAGGGCCCTTTTTTATTTTGCCTCTTTGTGTGCAAAAATAACTCATGTGGGACAAGTTCACATGAACAACGGAAAAACGGCCCTGTCCTGAATGACATGATCTTTTCTTCAACCAATGAACATGTTCTAAATCCATTTATGGACTAATAGAGCTTAATAAAACATTATGACTGTTGTTTAAATGAGGTGATCCAAAATGTGCTAAAATCAGTGATAAGGACTGTTATTGTAAATGAGAACTGCCGCAATAGCAAGTGACCAATCTCTTGGCTGAACTCCATTCACCACAGCCGTGCATGATGCAAGTCATCAAAAGTATTAACACTGGCCATAAAGTAATACAGTGTTATTGAGAACCGAGCGGAGCAAGATCGGCTCTAGAATGTAATCAGTTTTACTGTCTAAGAAGACTTGTACTCTCACAATAACGGACAAATGATTAGTCTTGTTTACATTTACATTTACATTTACGTTTACGTTTACAGCATTTATCAGACCCTCTTATCCAGAGCGACGTACATCAGTGCTCAAGTAGTCCACATCTGTCCTTCGACCTGTAAAGCCGTACTTAAATCAACCTCCGCTATTCAACCAAGTTACTGCCAGCTAATTTACACACCTTAACAACTCCTGTCGAAGAAAAGTTAGAGGTTAAAGCAAAAGTAAAGATGGCATGGAGTTAAGAGGGTAAGTAAAAGGGCTTGTTTTTTTAATTTAACGAATATAGGCAAGAAAAAGTGAATAAGCAATAACAAGAGGCCTTGCAGGTCTCTTGCAGTTCTCGTTTATAATAACAGCCCTTATCACTGATTTTGGCATGTGTTCACTCTTCCTTTCATACTTTGGATGGCCTCATCTGTTTACACAGTGGTAATAATGTTTTAATAAGCTATATTAGTCCATAAATGATCTCCGTGGTTCAGAATGAATTCATTGGTTGGAGGGAAAAAAAACACATAATTCCAGACAGGGCCCTTTTTCCCATCGTTCATGTAAATGTGTTCAAACCCTGGTTCGAGTCTTAGAGAAATAGGATATCAGCACATATTAAAGATGATTTTATTATATGATTATTGTTTTAGGCTCAAAAAGAATTCTTTGTGGGATTGGAGACCCATCTTTATTTTGGATGGAACATGATACATTTCATACAATTTTAAAAAACAATAAATAATAGACTCTCTGGCTGTACGTCAGGGAACCCTGAGTGTCCTCGGACCACATGTAGGAACGATATGTTCTCTGCAATAAATTGTCCTTGAAAGCGAAGTCAGTTTAATGCTAGATAATTATTCCTCCAGCATTTATTGCCCGAAATCTATTCCATTTGTCTCTCAGCTTTACAGCCTGGTTCTTCTACGGGGTCACGTTATCAGGACTTCTGTACCTCAAAATCAAGAAACGGGATCTTCCTCGGGTGTACACAGTGAGTAAAAAGATGCAAAAACTATAAAAACATGTCCTTTTGAACCAAGAAACTAATATATAATATGGCTGAACTGACACAAGATGACATTTATTGCGCAAAAGAAAGAATGAATGTACAGCTTTCTCTTTTATGGCTCTCTCAGGTCCCCATTATTATCCCCATCCTGGTGCTGCTGGCAGCCATCTTCCTCGTCCTCGCGCCCATCATCGACAACCCTCAGATCGAGTACCTGTACGTGACCATCTTCATCATCAGTGGAGGTCTGATTTATATTCCCTTCATCCACTACAAACTGTTCCCAGGAGCCCTGAACAAACTCACAGTCTTCCTCCAGCTCTTCCTGGAGGTGGCGCCAGCTGACAAAAACCTGTGAGATTCTGGAGCCCTTCAGGTCTGGAGAAAGTACTTTTCAGCTGCTGGCTCCAGTCAGTCCTGAGCCTTTAAAGAGAACCCTCACCTTTCCCTCAGTTAATGTTTAAAGTCTCTTAATGTTTTGTTTAAATTATTCCTGCACTTAAGACAGACACTCCAATGTAATTGTCAGTAGCTGTCAAATATAAGATATATATAATATATGCTTTACAGTGCTTTACAGTTGTAGTACAAACCATTAGCCATTAGGCACTAGTGAAAAAAATAAGATGATCTGATTTGTTACGTTAATAAATACAAGAAAAAAGCAAAGAGATACCACATTATTCACTTAAGATTTAAACTATGTTTAATGTTTGTATTTTTGTGTCATTTTAAGCCATTTTAATTAAAAAAAGAACCCTATAACTGTCCTATAAGTCATCTTTTTCCAAGTAATCCACGTTTCTGCTGCATCAAATAAAACCACCTTAATGAAGAGATTCAGGATGTAAATATTTTAACCTGGAAAATCATTTACTTCAGTTTTTCCAGGTTAAATGGAAACAGAAAGCCATGCCGACAGAAATGTCGTTGTACAGACGCAAGACAGAAGAGTGAATCAGAGTATGAGTGCTACTGTATATTCCTGATGTTGCAGTAGTAATGCAACTCAAATCTGTACTCAAGAGTTAAAAATATACATTTCATGCTTTTCCAAAGAAAGGATAACTATGAAAGCTGCATATCCTATAACATGTATCTATCCTAACATTCTGGTATATTCTGTCACTTGCATCTCAAATTGAAGAGGAAAATATGACGCAAGTTATTACGGCAAAAAAACTAAACAAACAAATACTCAAGCCTCACTAGGGTGGTATCCCCACTTGTATGTCCTCAGTTGCACTGACTCCACACACACCCTGTATAAACTCTTCTATTCTAAAAGGCCATGTTATGAAACGTTACAAATATCTCCCCTGGGGAAAGTGAATGTACTGCACCTTGAAAACTCACTGAGGGTTCATTATTTGAATTTAAACCTGCATAGAATCCTTTAGAACAGGAGTGGCAAACTGGGCGAGGGTCAGAGTCCAGCAGAGTCTGATTGTCCTGCTTAAAAACTCCTGATAAACCTGAGAATTATCTGCTGTGTTGAATCTAATGTGTGCGAGCTGGAAAATCCACAAACTGTGCAGGAATCCAGCCCTCCAGTTTCCCACCTCTGGTATAAAGCAGCAGGAACAGGTCATGGAAGGTGAAATGAACATCAATGCATTAGGCAAGTCAGGAGCACCGCTTGTTAGATTTATTCAGAACCTGGAAAGGTTACTGCTACAGAAAACATGCTTGTGGGCCATTGCTGTTGTTCTTGCTTCCAAGACTCCACACAACCTCTGAAGGTGTGTGTATCAAGATGTTAGTATCAAGATCCTTTGCGTCCTGTGAGGTGGGCCCTCCATCTCACTAGTTTGTCCAGCATGTCCCACTGATACTTGATCAAACTGAGATCAAAACCTCGAACACTTTATCATGTTGTTTAAACCATTCCTGAACAGTGTTTGCAGTGTGGAAGGGATCATCGTCGTTCTAAAAGAGGACGCTGCTATTAGGGAATAGCATTGCCTTGAAGGGGTTAACATGATCTGCAACGGTGTTTAGGTAGATGGTCTGCGCCACAGTAACATCCACATGAATACAGCACCCCAAGGTTTCCCAGCAGAACATTGCCCAGAGCATCACACTCCCTCTGCCAGCTTGCCTTATTCCCATAGAGCATCCTGGTGCCATCTCTGCCCGGGTAAGTGATGCCAGTCATACCCAGTCATAGTAAAAGAAAAACGTGTAATGGAACATGATAAAAAAAAAAACCCTGATTCATCAGACCAGGCCGCCTTCTTTCACTCCTCCATGGTCCAGTTTTGATGCCATTGTGGGTGTTTTTAGAAATGATCAGTGGTTGGTATGGGTGCTCTGACTGGTCTGCATCAATACAGCCCTTCCATAACAAGCTGTGATGCAGTGTGTGTTCTGACACCTTTCTATTATAGACAGCGTTCACCTTTTCAGACATTTGTGCTATAGTAGCTCTCCCGTGAGAATCGGATCAAACGGACTAGCCTTGGCCCCCACATGCACCAGCGAGCCTTGGGTGCCCTGTCACCAGTTCACTGGTTGTCTTTCCTTGAAGCACTAACTACTAAATGCTGGGAGCACCCTGCAAGACCTGGAGATGCTCTGACCCAGTCATTTAGCCATCACAGTTTGGCTCTTGTCAAATTTTCTCAGATCTTTACTCTCATCCATTGTCCTGCTTTTAACACATATTCAAGAACTGATATACAATGAGATAATCAAAGTTATCCATTTCATTTTAATGCTGTGGCTGTTAAGTATGTATATACATACAGTATATACAACCACTATACTGAATAATTGATAAATGTATGATTTACATGACATTTTGAAAGGCCCATTTGGCAAAAGTGTGGCTGTGTGTAGAAAGTTAATGGCGTCATTGATTGGTGCAGGATGAACTAGTGAAATGTCAGAGTTAATGCTGATGCAGACATTTCTTTCAAAGGTAAATGTTTACACGTGTATAAATCAAAGACACTTTCTTTGTTGGTCTCAGGGGTCTTGGGAAGGAAATAGGAAGCCATGCTCATCCCAGATTATGACAGTGATGAGACAAAGACAAGGCCAAGACTATGAATTGTTGATCTGGAGGCGAAATTAGTACAACATGCTCGTTTCCTTTCTTTTAGTCTGCCATCATGCCAGTGAAACTTCCAACCAACAGAGTATTCCTTAATGTTACTGCTATTGTGAGTGAAATGTGTGTTTTGAACCAATTTCAAACTTAGTTGTGCAGTCAGGCAAATACAGAGTCACTTTAGTGTAAAGGTCAGTGGTTTTGTTATATAAAACTGATGTGGTCGTACTGTTAATATTTTGGCAGGACTAAAATCTGATCTCTTTGGGTGCTTTTAAGGCATTCAGAGGGGAAATGGGTAATCCTTTCTTGATTTCTATGTCTGACAATAGTGGAACAAAAGTAGTGGCTGTGAGTAGTTGTATTACATTTCACCTAGTCCGGCAAATACAATCATGTGAATGCAAGAAACAGCTGCATTACATGTGGGGTTTCATTGATAAACTAGGTTAAATCTCAAATGGCCCTTTTTCCTCCCTATATATTGTGTTAAATTATGAAATTCTACCTTCTACACCCAAACAGCTCTCCAGTACTGCACTGTACATATGACAATGGATATCAAATGACTATTTGTTAAACAAAATAGGCACAGTTTAGGCGCAGGAGCCAGTATTATGATCCCTACTTATTGTAGTAGGTCAGGGGTAGAAAGATGTTTGAGATGGGGCGTTATGATCTCAGTAGACACGCCTAGTTAGTTATGCTGAAGTGCAGCACTGTACAAAAGATTTAAGTCACTCATTTCTTTATATTTTGCTTCCACAGAGCCAGACGTTCTTGTGTTTCTAATGTGGTCTTGAGGAAGTTCTCCAGGCTTCCTGAAGGACTTTCAAAGTCTCTCATTTCCAGTACAGTCCCTGAACCGGACCAGTTTCAGAGGAATGTTTCTGTTGGTTAAGACACACAGTGACCTACGTATGAATCATTC
>JBBJLS010000001.1:44565828-44591386 GCA_037577275.1 Bryconaethiops microstoma | reverse complement strand
TATATATATGCCCAAACTTATATAACTGTATGGTGCTGTGGGCTCACAAGGCTAGTCTTCCTTACACCTTCTCACAACATATGAGTACATGCAGTGACATTTTTTTTGGTTTGGTTTAATAGGTTTTTTTTGTCTTGTTTTTTAATAGTTTTGGCCTTTCATTCACACACAAACAGTGTTTTAGGTCACTGTGATGGAACCTTTTGGAAAACTCACTACCAGACCAGTCAAAATCTGACTACCAGACCAGTCAAAATCAAGTAAAGTGAATAGGAAAGTACATTTTATTCAACTATTTGAACGCAGCCACAGAACCTGCCACAAACGTTGTTGGTTTTGAATGAAGGAAATCTTGCTTGATCTGATAGAGAGTACTAACTCTACGGGGGACATGATTTCTTGTGGACTACAAAGCACAGATACATGTCGCTCTGGATAAGAATGTCTGCCAAATACTGTAAATGTGAATGTAAATGTCAACCCTTCTTAGCCTACAGGAGCCAGTACTAACTTTCTTCAGGCCAACATGGCTTTCCAGTTATATATATATCACGGTCTGTTGGTCTGGCATACTCCTGACAGCGTGTTTTTGTGTTTTCATGAGGATGTGGCTGGATTTCTTTTTAGAATGAAGAAAGACCCTCATTTAAAAAATACCCGTGTACGCATAGACTAGGCTCAGGAGGGCACAGCTTAGAATGGCACTCACTCTTCCCCATCACTTGCGATGCTAGCTAATGGCGTGTATCCACACACCAGCATTCACACTCCCAGCGTGATGTCTTTGTACTCTGGGTGTATACAGGGCCGGATTAAGGAGTGTGGGGGCCCCTGGGCAGAAGTATTTTTGGGGCCTGCCTACACAAAAATATTTCGAGTACACAAAATATCACACAAAAAAGTGTTATACCCACCAACTTAAACGTCACATAGATTAATGACTACTTCAGATTTTTTAAATTGAGAGACAAAGTATGCTGTATCAAAGCTTATTTCATTTTTTGCAGCGCTGCATCTGTTCTTCCACTGCTGGATGCTAAAATGTTTGTTGATACCGCCTTTCTAGGGTTTTCACTATTTCCATGCTCTCATATGTGCTCTGTGGCAAGTTTCCAGTCACTAAAAAAGATTCAAAGCAGGACAGAAATGTGAAAATAAAACAAAGATCTGATGGATGTAGAATACAGAAGCCATTGTCTTCAAATGTGCTAACCATTCACAAGTGCAAATCGGAGAAAAATGTTTCAGATGTTTGGATGTGCGTTCAGACTGACTCACCGATCTTTGTGAGCAGGATTAGTACTGTAGGGATTCTCTACATTACTGCCTGCCTGACTCGGTTTATCCAAGGCCTCTGTAGCTGGTCATGTTGAACCTGCACCCTCTGGTTGAGCATGTCTCGGTTACACATTGTGGTCTTATGTTAATGTTATAACTAGCAATAACTCTTAACTGTTGTCTTGGTTTCAACATCTCTTTAAGCCTACGAGAAAGATGTTGTTCCTGCTACAGTATCATCGCTCCCTGGTTTTCAAAATCCGGTCATTTTAGCACTTCTTTCTCATTCTGGTCTATTTCTTTTCTTTTTTTTCTTTTCTGGACTCTGCTTCCATATGCTCTGTTCTCATCTATGACTAGGCCTCCTTAAAGTTATAGACAACCTTGAACAACCCTCCCTTGCACAACACTGACAAACATCAATACCAATTAACAATAAGCAGCGTGACTTTGTGAAATTATGGGAAATTGGTGAAGCAAATGCTTATTAAAATTATTTTGTGCCCCCTACTGCCAGGTAAGCCCTTGCTGAAGCCTGGCCGTGGCTTTGTGATAACAATGTTTAAACAACTTGTCATGGTTGAGTGCCATATTAGGTAGGTACTACAGAAGGGATTAATATACAATGCATTACCATTGTATTAGAATAGAGATTGTGTGAGTTTAGTGTGTTTCTGTCGAGTTGGTTTTGCAATGTTGGATAAAGTAAAGTGGCCCCTTATAATTATGCGTGAACACACCACAGTAATTAAAAATTATATGGTTTTATTATAAATCATATCACAGTGCTAAATGCACTAAACTTAAGCTGCTAACACTTAGAGAAGGATGTTTTTGAGTCAGGGCACATTCAGAGCCTCGTGAATCCCTGTTTACTGCCTCGGCTTTCTTAGAGCTTGGGGGCGGTACCCAGTCGTGCACTCAGTCGGGCCGACCAATAAGAGACCTAGAAGCAAATAACATCACACTAGCCACGCCCACACCACGCCCAATACTCGTGTACAGTCCAGCCCAGTCCGGGAGCTCAGGCTTGTTTGTTGTTGGTGCTGGTCTTGCTGTCTACACTGGTGTTCCCGCAGCTGTGGATGATGTGGATGTGGAGCTTTAATTTCTGTAATTATTCACCGCTGAGCTCAAAAGGAGGACTGCAGCAGCCCGTCAGGACGAGTTAACGTGAAAGTGCTCCTCAGCTGGAAACTTTAAGTACTGATGGTGAGTTTAAAGAGCCAGAAAGTGGAAGTGCTAATCTGTGAAAGTGTGTTGTTTGTCTAGGTATCTGAACCAAGGAGTCAGGAGTTTAGTCTGATGTGTTATACTGTAACAACAATATCACGACACCATTAGTTTTCATGAGAGAAAATATATTTTTGCTCGTGACTTTTGGTCAGTGCAGTACTTTGCGGTCATGGTTCGTCAAGCAGTTTTAGAGGTCAGTGATCCGTTTTTAACACCTAGATGAGAAAATAAGCTCACTGAACCCTTAAAATATTGTAGTAGCTGTTTTATTGCATGTTGGAGGTTTAATTTATGGTGCAGTTGCTGGCCTAGTGGTTAGGGAGTTGCCCCTGCGATCAGAGGGTTGTGGGTTTGAATCCCAGGACTGCTAGAGGCACCATTGAGCAAGGTACCGTCCCACACACTGCTCCCCAGGCGCCCCTTTGGTGGCTGCCCACTGCTTCATTTGGTGAATGGGTTAAATGCAGAGAAAGAATTTCACATTGTTCACACTGCGTTGTGTGTTCACGGCTGACTATAAGGGCCCACTTTACCATATTACAGGAAAACCCTCTGCCAGCTGTTTACAACATTTTCAAATATCATCCCACAGTTCAGTTAAACTCTTGCGATTTAGCCAGTTTGCGCTGCTTTGTACAAAGATGCTTTTTAGAACTGACTTGTAGCCAATTCTAAAAATGGACAGTTGTTGCATTCAGTCTGTTCATATTTTAGCCTCTTAACCTCTGAACGAGTTTGCTATATATGATAATACTGAGGGCTTACATTTCAGTTTTGTATTAAGATTAAAGGAGATTTTTGACATTTCTGTTTAATTCAATGATTGAGATAGCAATTCAGAATGTTTTCTAGTAAAGTGGGTTATTGTAAAGAAACTTGCCAACTCTTTACAGTGGGGGGGCACAATTATTTGCTACCCAACCTCGACAGTGAATCTACATTTGGAAGCTAAGGTTTTATATAATGCCGATCATTTTCATTGGGGATTTTTTTCACCTTTAGATACTCTGCATTGTCCTTTTTGCCATGAATGAATTTTAGCCAAAATCTTGTCTGACAACGATTGCAGAGCTGTGTCTCATGTATTAGTAAGCATATTCATGACTTTGCTTACATCTGGACTTGGTAGAATTCCCTTGAAATGCTTCTTATCAATTTTGTTCTCAGGTTCATGTGCTGAAGTATCGGATGTAACAGCAGCTTCATGGAGGAGGTGATGGTTGGTAAGAAAGGTGGCCAGAGCTGGAGCCCAAATAACTGTTATGTGCAGGAGAGGCAGCTTGTACTCAGCCTGTGTCTGAATAAGCTGCAGGGCAGCCAAGTGCCTGGCCTCTGTCGCTTTGTTCTCCTGGCCAACACCATGAGACACATTCAGAGGGAGATAACCCAGGAGGAAGAAAACCCACCAGCAAATCTCTGCAGCACACCACTGTCCCATTCTCAAGTGGCCACACCTCTTTGCACACCTGAATTTCTACTCCAGCCTTCAGACTGCATGACCATTCCGAGTGACGCGGACCAAGGGGTTGGGGCTCTTACCTGCTCTAGTTTTGCTGAGAAGGTGGAAATTGAGATGGATGCGTCTTTCTTTCCCTCAGCATTTGCCACTTCACCTTCCACTCCTTTCACAGACAGCAGCCTGATTGGTGTAATGTCTGTTTTTGAGGCGGGCAACTCTCTGGCCTGTCTGAATGACTTGGCTGTAGACGATATTTTTGAGGACATTGACACATCCATGTATGACTCTTCAGATGCGTCCTCCATCATGACCTGTGTGTTTTGCAGTGTGAGCCACATGTTTGATGGGGATGAGGAAAACAAAATTCTCCCAGATTGCCCGTTAGCGAGTCCTCTGCAGTGCAGCCAAACCGACCTAACCGGTCTGGATCACATTATGGAGGTGCTAGTGGGCTTAGTTTAACATGGAAATGACTTGACCACTCAAATTACCACACGAGTTATACCCTAAGGAACCAGCCATGATGCAGGTGGGTCAGACAATGCAGATTAACATGGAACCCCAACTTTGTGTTGGACAGAATTACAGAGAGAACTGTATTAGTCTGTCAGTCACGGTGAAGGGGTAGTTTAAAAAGTATTCAGCTGCACAAGGGAATGTGTGTGTATGTGTGTGTGTGTGTGTGTCTTTGACAGGTATACCATAAAAAACAATGGTTCATTGTTTTGGATGAATGTGCTAATCATTTGGAGTCTTTTAGTATTGATGGAAAGTTCAGATTGCCAGACAGTGGAAGTGTTGCTGTAAATGATTTATTAAGAATAATTTACAGCTTGCAGTTTTTTCTTTTCACACACACATTTCATTTCACCAAAAAGTCTTCTTCCAAAGTGGTTGTCTGTTTTTGCTCCAAATAGCTCTTTTTGTCACCTTTTTCAAGAGCATATGGTCAAATCATATTGTTGATGCATTTAAAATATAGAGTGAATAGACATGTTTTCATTAGATATATATGGCCTATTATTTTATGTATGATATTAATTACATGAACATGGTATTTGTATGTTGCATTTATAGGCTTTTAAAGCCAGCAAAGTAACAATAATGTGAGATAATATACAGTTGGGGGTGCATGATCAGAATTTGCCAATTTCTTGTTAATTTTCTTTTGTTTGGGTTTTTCCAAATTTCTTCCTAGCTTAGTTGTTTTCAGTTCCACCCATTAGCTAGAACCCCATTTTTCTGCTTTGTCCGCTGACAGAGTGATGGGGAGAGAGGCCCACCCTGAGAGAGGAAGGCCAGTTTTGCTTTATGTGAACTCCTGAGTACAGATGGCATCACTGGGTACTGATCATGGAGCCAATGCTTAGACAGTGGTGCTACTCAGGAGCCAGAAACCTTTTTTTTTTTTGCTATCCAATTTTTTTGCTAACATTTCTGTTATTCAACCTGCAACTTACTTTAATGATGGCATGTGAATGTGTGTGTTAAGAGAGAGAGACAGAGATTTGCTACAGGAATATTATTTCTCTCCAAATATAGTCTTACTGGCAGTGCCCAGGCATCTCACACACATCAAGAGTTGCTTGAATAAAGAGGACTGGCTAGATGACATTCATCCAACATCCACAAAACATTTCTAAAACCATGAAGAGAAAATAATGCTATATCAATGTCCCTTCTATAGAAAACAATTAACTTTGTATTTAGCAGAACATGTGAAAGGCAGATGTAAGACATTCATACACCCCACATACACAGAAACACTAAAAACTAAAAGATTAAAAAAAAACAAAACGGATTAATTGATTCAAACCTGAGTCAAATATGTGGCATGTAACATTATATGCGTAACTATTATGCGACTGAAAATAGGTGCAAGTAACTCAATGTAAGTTGTTTTTAATGATCTATAGTAAATATCTTCTTAAACTGATTTTAAATATTTTACTTATGATTAGAAATATATGTAGTTTGTCTTCAAATGATTTTTGTGTTTAACGCAAGTCTTGCAAATAAACACAGCGTGAAGGCAGTTATTAAAGAGCAAATAATGTTTTCATGATGATAAAAATCATCAAAAATTGGCCAACTTTGCTGTAGGGAAATCAGAATCAGCCTCAATAATTCATGACCAGTGCATCCTTAATTTAAAGTATTACAAGCTTGAAAAGAAGCTGTCCAATCTACCTCTTTGTTTGCTGAATGTTAACATATTAAGTTGCAAGTAGTTCATGCATTTAAGCTTTTAGATCATTTTTTTTTTTTTTTAGATCTTTATGTCTGAAGCCTATGGCAGAACCTGTCACCATGGCATCCCTTTTTCTTCAAAAACAACCCTTAGATTTTCTTGCAGAGCAATGTTATCTAGTTTGGGATGTGCTTGGCTTTTTATGGCAGTTTAATAAGAAGTAAATATTTTTTGTGTAACTTATAACAATCTGTCTTTTTCTCTTGAGTCTTCTTAGCTCCTCCACACTTTCTCCCTGATTCAGTAAATGCCTTTAAAGAATCAGCTACAATGTAATTCACTGTGACCGCTAGCTGTTCAGCTGTGAGGGGTGAGAGGAGGGGAAGGTGGAGAAGAAAAACAGAAAGAGAAAAAGACAATGGGGTTGTAGAGAGTGAGTATAGCAGGCATTGCCTTAACCCTTTTGTTCAAGCATTATTCATGTGCTACGTATATGCCTGTGTGTATATGTGATGCAGTGATAATACTTTAGATTACAGTAGTGTAATTTTCATATGGATTACATAGATCAAGCATGTTATGTAATAATGACCACCTTTCCTTTACATGGGGAAATGGCAATGTGCATTACACTATTTTTTATATGTAAACCCTTTTTTTAAGAACAGACAAGTGGTTTTGTACAATATATTTTCACAAAACAATTAAACTGATCTGCAAGCTTTTGAACTTTTTTGACCAAGTTGATTGCTATGCTTGTGATAGAGGCTGACTAAGATGTGTCATTTACCATTTACAGCATTACTAACTGCAGTATTGTTATTAATATTAGGAGTAGGGGTGGGAATCGAAACCCGATTCCGATTTAGAACCGCTTCTAATTTTACGAAGCACCAGGATCGTTCACCTCCGGCGTTATCGGTTCCTCTAACGATTCTTTCGGACTTTTGATGCCACACTCTGCGCCTCGAATTATGGAGCAGAGAAAGCGGTCTGCGGCGTGGCTGCATTATACTAAAAAAACACGACAGTTGCGTTTGTAACAGTGCAGTGCCGTTTAACTTGCAAGGGTGGTAACACTACCAACATGTTAAAACTTTTAATGTCTTAACACAGCATTAAAATTCAAGAATGCCATGTGTTCAATTCTCAGCCATGTGTTCAATTCCATAGACGAGGGGAGCTTTAACTACAATGCCACTTATCAATACTAATTTATTTTTATAATTTTCATATTTGGACCATATTGTTTAAAGGAAGATAAGTGCAAAATGTATTGTTCAAGTGTTTATATTTACCATGTAAATGATTAAATTGAGTTCTGACATCTAATAAAACAGCTGCTTTCGAAGCTTAAAAAAATGGCCTATGGTTGCCTTTTTAAAATGTAAATATGTAGCTAATCCGGTCTTATTACCTGTCCACAAAATTATGATCAGTTAAAAATAATATTTAATACTGTTGTTGCCTTCTCAGCCTCGGCTTTAGCAGCTGCCAGCCAGGCGTCTGGCTCGTTACTCTCGGCCACAGAGCAGGTCCAAAAATGAGACAACTACGGGGAGCAGGTCTGTCCTTTCCTCCCTCGGAACGGGAGCATTTATTTTCTGTCTCCAAAAAGAACATTAGAGTGGCGAGAATCGCTCACAAACAGAGGCCTTGTAAAACTCCAAACACTCCTTGAAGGACTACATCTCCCAGCCTCCCTAGAGGCTCAATTACCCAAAATGCAAAGCTTCTCAAGGCAACAGGCTCATCCTGTAACACTTTAGGAATCGAGAAGGAATCGGATCGATAAGAAAAATCTATAAATGGCATTGACGTCAATAATTTCTTATCAATTCCCATCCCTAATTAGGAGTATACATTTCTTAGAACTGTCGAAGGAAAAACCACCAGGTTGGGTAAATTCCCATTGCAAGCTGTGATCGGCGTGTGCTGCATGTGACCCCATTGCTTACAGGGAAGATTTTCCTCTACAGTAAATGGGGCCATGGATTGGTACTTGTTTATTCAACCACCACTCTTGAATAGAAAAAAATTACCAAGTGAGTGAATCAGAAGAAACCCAGCGTAGCCTTTCAAATTGTTCATTTTATTTTCTTTTTTTTAAAGAAATGACATCCACTGTGCAAGTTCTGTGAATTATATACAAAAATTTAAATCTTATTTGCATAGTTTTATTCACATTTTGCAGATTTGACCTAGCAATGCTGTAACATTCTGATAATTTTATAAATAGAAATCAACAGTCTAAGTATATTGACCTTCATGTTAAAACTTAGAATGGTGTAACTTATATAAATACACGTGTTGCTTAAATGCCATAGAAAGCTCAAGTCATTATCAAGTAAGTGAATACTTCTGCTCCTTTTATTCTCTAAAACTTCTTGTCAACTCAGAAAGTTTCAGTCCAGTTGATAAACAAATTATCTTACCTTCAAACACATTCAGTCTAATCAGTGTTGAGTATATTCAGAATTAAATGCCCACATATTTAAAGAAAGGAATGCTGTGTATGGCAGCATGGAGTCTAGGCAGCAGTGCAAAATTCTATGCATTGTGTGTATATAGACATGTTCTGTGTCTCTGGTTTATTTTTTGATTCAAGCCCCTCTAGCAAATCGGTTTCACATGGCATAATGTAAAAAGACATGGGAAATGTATCCATTTGAAAATGAGATACAATAAGATTCTTTGAACAGAATCTGTAAATAAAATATTAGACTGTACTGATGATAGATTAGTAATCTTTTTGGTTTGTTTAGCCCATTAACACTCTTTGGGATTCCTGACACATTTTAGAAACTTTTTTGAGGCTAACTGGCCACTGTTAAGGCAATATATCATAAACCTGAAGAAAATCTAAGGATTTCTTGAAAAGGCTGACACAATAAATATTAAGAGATAAATCAAAGTTTACAAAATGGGAAACAACAAAATACAGTTTGGCTGTTTCTCACTAACTCACAGTCACAGATATGTGTAGCTGAGAATGAAGTGGTAAACTCAGGGATAAATTGTCCCAATAAATCAATACAAACACAAACAATTCGCCAAAACTTCGATACTGAATAAAACTTGTGTCCGCCTACCAAAGTTATTTTGCAGTTGAACGTTTACTTGACCCTGTGTTCTTAGTGATAAAAACACACGGCTGAAAAAGATTTTTAAACTTACTTCCGTGTTATCACTGTGGCCTATGTGAGCAGAAATCCAGACACAGCCGTCTCCATTACTGTGTACAGAACTGGAGGCTGCTCTCTTCATGCCTTGCAGCCTAGATTGTCTCCTAAGTCTGTGTCTTAGAAGGCGGTATCGTGATGCAGGTACCTGTAACTGAACAGCTGCAAATTAGATCTGAACACTTTTTCTAGAGTTGTAACTTCCCCTTGTGGAGAATGTTTAGACTGTAGAGCACACCTTTAAAATGACCAGCGGACACCATATTTAACATTCAAACTGAGAACTAATCACTAAGCCGATTCATCAAGAACGTAAAGTTTAATTGATACTAAACTGAGTAATTAATCATCATTGTTTGAGTGACTAACAGAGGTGATGTTTTTGTTGGTTGATTGGTAGGTTTTGGGCCAAAAAACCATGGAATCTATCACAAACCAGTGAGTTCCCAAAACATTTCCAGTGGCCAGAAGTTATCTAATGCTGAAATTAAGTGGGATTACTGCACAGACCTGAACTGAGTAGTGCATATTATTAGGAAAAAGGTGCTCCCAGCCCAGAGCCAGACAGATTCTGCTCCAGTCCATTCCAAACTGAGGCTACTTAGCTTTCCTCAAAGACTCTTATAAACCTTCAGCTTTTTGTGGATGTAAAGTACACCTAGAATAAATTCCCCAGTTAATAGTGATTCTTTTGGATCCTCCATAGTGGATGGATAAAAAAAATAAAAATAAAATAATTCTGAGGTAAGTATAACACTCTGTTCCTTACGGAGCTCGTAACAGTTAGCATATCTTCCCTGAGCTGGTACACTGTGAGTGTACAATGTGTATTTCATTCACTGCAGCAGGTCTTGCTTGGCCTGATGAGGCAGTAGTCCCAGACTGTAATGGTTGAGCCACTGGCGGGAGATCTGGTAGAGGTATCCTGGTTTCTTCCGGCAGTGCGTAGGTGCCATTAGCTACAGACCAAAAAACAATAGTTAAAATTTCAAGGAACAGTTAAGAAAGAAATCAAGGTCAGTTTTCCATTGTGAAACAATTGTTACAATGCTGAATGTAATCTTTGTATAAAGTTTTATGATTGAATAAAAAGAAGCAGTTTGCATTTTATAAGAAAATATGAAATACATGAAAGTGATTGGATTCAGGACATCATGTCTAGGAAAATAATTCATTTTTCCATTTCTGGACAGGCGCCAAGCCTAGTCTGCCACTAAAACAGTGGAGGTCCTCGTCCAGACCACTTACACTCTATCAAACAAAACACATTCCTACCTTAGTCTGGATGAGAGCAGTTGGACTTTTAGGCTCCTCAAAACCCAGGTCAGGAAAATGTGTGTTCTGGAAAAAAGAAAAAAAATAAATATATAAAAAGATTACTTACTTTCCTGCCACTGAGCTTTTGTCTTTCATGCATCTCTGCAGTGCACATGTGTGGAACATACAATTTCTTTTCCTAGATGTTCTTTCTCTAATGAAAATAAAATAAAAAACAGGTTCTAAACTTCTTGTAGTGCCACAATAATCCACATCATCTCTACCATCACTTGGTGTAATGAACACACCAGTAAACCTGTCTGTAGATTAGAAGTCTTTCTCTCCACTCACTTGTAAAATGTTTTTGTCTGAATGTTTGAGTTGGAGTGTATTGACCAGCTGCTTCTGGGAGTGTAAGTTGGGTTTGGGACCAGAGAGGCTCAGAGAGTCTGGCTTACACAGCAGATGACGGCACAGCCTAGCAGCCTCTCTGTGAAAGAGAGCGAGAAAGAATTAGACATATGTCTGTATTACTATGTACAAATCAACATACTGAACTCAGAGCTCTGAGGGGACCAGGAACAGGTGCCAAAAATACACACACACACACACACAGCCTCCACAAATCAACATGTGCTTGAACATATGGTGGTGTGCGCTGGCAGTGCCACTAGGCAGGTAAGTATCAGAGACAATTAACCACGAAGGAAACACTGCTGGATGCCGACACATTGTGCGTTTCATTTGTTGATCATTTAACTGCTTTGCCCAGCAAAGTGTCTATTTTAGAGATGAGATTTTGTTTTGACAAAGAGAACACATTCTTAACTTTAATGTAGGCACGTATAATGGAATTCAATTAATAAATGATCCACATACTACATTATTATTATTTTTTTTTTACCTGATGTGCACTTATGGTTGTGTGGTTTTATGGACTGAAAGCCATAATGATGCTTTATTTATTTATTTATTTTACATGACCACTTCCCAACCTCTTTTTTCCCCCCTAGAAATAAACAGTGATTTTGTTACTGTACCTTTAAGACTGATATCCACCAGTCAGCCACAGCATTAAAACTACCGACAGGTGAAGTGAATGACATTGAATATCTTGTTATAGTGGTACCAGTCATGGGGTGGGTTATATTAGGCAGCAGGTGAACAGTGAGTTCCTGAAGTTGATGTGTTGGAATGTGTGTTACATTGACACATACCGCCTACATAAACACTGCTGCAGATAAAATACACTCCTTCCCAGCAATGGTATTCCCTTATAGCAGTGGCTTCTTTCAGCAGGATGATTTGCTCTGCCACACCGCAGAAATGATTCAGGAATGATGTGAGGAACATGACAGAGTTTAAGATGTTGACGTGGCCTCCAAATTCCCCAGATCTTAATTCGATTGAGCCTCTGTGGGATGTGCTGAACAAACTAATCCAATCCATGGAGCTTCTACTTTGCAACTTACAGGATTTAAAGGATCTGCCGCTAACATCTTAGTGCCAGATATCACAGCACATTTTCAGAGGCCTTGCGGGGTCCATGCCTTAGTGGGTTAGACCTCAGTGGGTCACACAACATTAGGCAGGTAGTTTTAATGGTATGGCTGATCAGGGTATGTAAATATGCAGGGCTAAACCGTTGTAGGTTGAATACATAGATGTATGTAAATGATTTTTTTTTTTGGTGACGTCATGAAAACAGCAATTTCAAGAGTCTATTTTCACAGCTTAATTTCCATGTTTGGGCTTCATGAACTGCATGGACTGGGCAGTATGTTTTGAATCTTTAACAGTGTTTATGTGTTACATTAAAATCTACTCACAAAACATGGAAAATTCATGCGTCTCTGATATGGGCCCTTGAAATCATTTTGATTATTTCTACTCGTCCATGTGTCATTGAAAGTTCACCCAACATAAAGAGCAACTGGAGTTCTCTGGTGTAAACTAAAACAATCGGAAAAGAATTGAGTCATGAGGTTTTGATCAGGCTTGACAAGGAGGAGATGTTATTTAGAGGGTGAGTTCTGGTCATACCCTGATAATATCCCTGTGTGTGTTGAGCTGTGCAGTAGCTGGGACAGAGGTGGGACCTCTATTACAGCAGTATCTTTCTCTGTGTCCTCAGCGGGGAAGCAATCATGGAACACAAACCTGGGGCTGACTGTGTCACCATTCTCCACCTGCACACATAGCAATCTCAGTCATAAGTGGGATACATAATCAGCATTTCTGCTTCACAGCTATACCGTTTTTTTTTCTTACTGTGTGCCTGTACACACACACACACAATTCTCAGAAATATACACCTGTAGGGGTGAAAATCTCTGCAGGTGATGTGACTCGGATCTGTTGGGATTGGGAGCTATTCTATCCAAATTTCATTTTATTCAGGTATTTTGGCATAATTTAGAGTTATTCTTATTAATAAAAATATACTGGAAACAAATGATCAGCTATTTATTATCATGTTAACAGTAAGAAAACCAAGATTATTTTTTAGAATAAAAATAAAAATAGAAAAAAGGAGTGCCTATTCAGTACTACATATATGAATCATGTACAACTGCTACTATTCAGTCAGAATAATTATAATCAAATATGATAAATTACAATCACTTATAACATTCAGTGCAGTTGAATCACCACTTCCAGATCGGTACGAGACGATGCATGGCTGCAGTTGAACACCCCTAGCTGTCACCACCCAAACCCCTTAAATATTCAAAGGACAAAGCTTTAAGAAGCTTTTGTCTTCATCTACAAAACAGCCTGCACTCTAACAAGATAACTGATGGCACCCTGAGAAAATAGCAGCCAAACAGGTTTCACATGATGGTAGTGACATACACACTGAAAAAAGGTTAAAATACCTTGTGATTATCGTCAGAACTTCTTTCAGGAGGTGGTTGGTGTGGAGATTTCACATCTTCACTGAAGCTGCTGTGAAAACTGCTCCAGTCCCCAAAACCACTGCTGTCACCCTGTTCCTCGTTCCAGTGAACAGGGCTGCAGATGTCCCAATCTGCAAAGCCCTCACAGCTGTGGAAGCCATCTGCACAGAGGCTGTTTGGCATGGCGCACTCGCTCATGGTAAGGCCCAACCGACCGCTTCGAATGGATAAGTGATGTTCTGTAAGTTTCAGATGATTCACAGCTGCCCTCAAGCTTTATAATAAGGAGCAGACGCAGACTTCCTCAAATCTGTGCTGTCAACAAACTCGACTTCACTCATGAAGCAATAACCTGCGCTCAGTGAGGACCTCAGATCAAAGCTCCTCATTGGGGATGGTGAGAGGTCAGTTCTTCTCTTCTGACCCAAGAGTTGCTCTTCTCTGTGAATCTGACGTTGTGGCCGGTTGCATCTGTTTTGACTGAGAAAAAGCAGGAAGTTCCCATTGTGCTTCAGTTGGGAATCTGATGAAAAACACTTCCTTCCACTGGCTGTGTGCACTTCTGCATTACCCCTTGTTGTTAAGGCTGGATTTCCAGGAATACAAAAATGAAGAACCTGAAGAGAGGGAAGGACGTGTTTTGTTGTTTTTCTGTTATTATGTAGATGTAACTCCTCAACAGGGACGCTCCTGATAAACCAACCCCTCTGTTGAAACAAATCTGAGCACAGACTTGATCAAAGACAACTAACTGCTCAACAGTGAACACAACACCTCCAGCGTGTGACACATAAAACAGTCGTTTAAAGACTAACCTTACTAACAAATGCACTTCTCTATGAGCCACAGGAAGGGATTCGAACCAGCTAAAAGTGAGAGCAGGCGATAAATGCTGGTGATGCCAATCGATGTAAAATTAGTGTTTCAATAAAAAGATATAAACGAAGAGTTATACGAACCTTTGTCGTGGAGGACAGCCACAGGTGTCCGGTCTGAGGATAAGAAGGGAATGTAGCACTGCTTCCGCACTCTGCTGCTCTGACGCAGAGAGAGGAGGAGGAGGAGGAGGAGGAGGAGGAGGAGGAAGAATAAAAGACACCTGAGGCCACACGCACCCCGCACAGGCACGAAGAAACAAAACATTTCCACATCCGAAGTAGATTTCACAGACATGCTGTGGTTAACGTGCCTCCTCCTTTGTGGATCAGACAGTCTCAGTCCTCACTAAGAGAAATCCAATAAAACAGTATTTAACTATTGTATAATTATTTACTGTTGTTTTGCTGTGGTTATTGTTGTCATTATTCTTGTTCTTGTCGTTATTATTATTATTATTATTATTATTATCATCACCACCAACAATCAATTACTTTTAGTTCCACGTGTTGTGTTCAGGTTTGGACATTACTGCGTTTTGGCATTACTGCTTTGAATTTTATCTAAGGAAGAAATAGAATCTTTAAACCAATAAACTGAATATACAAGTATAATAAAAAAGAAATAATATGCTCATTATGATTATTTTTTTTATTTTTTAGAAGTCAGAGTCCCCGTCGGCCCCATATACACTAGTGGGCGTGACATTGAGCGGGGGGGTGGGGAGCACTGTTGGAGGAGAATGGAACTTCATGGTGGTGAAGTTGGAAAGTGGGCGTTTTGTGCGTTTAGAGGGGCGGGCCAAGCTGTGACCGCCCCTTCGACCTCCACAGGTCAGAAATGCCCTTGTAGTCGATGAGGTAAACAGAAACTCAGAGAGAGAAAGACTCCGGTGCTCTGGTTATGATGCAGAAAGCTCCAGTAAGTGCGGGCTCACTCAGATAAAGCCTGCAGAAATATAAAAACATCCAGTCCAGGATGATGCGCAGCTCGTGCATCGTGGATGAACTGAGGGTCAGACAGTGGGAGCGACAGCACATGTTCCAGTCCGCGCGCTTCTACAGGGCGGTCCAGGACCACTGGCCGGTGTGGAAACTGGAGGATATGAGGTTGATTGATGGTGGCATGTGCAGCCAGCCCACCGGGCTATCTATATCGGATGCCTTAGTGTACGCCATCATCCACGACCACCAGGAGTATGTGGGCTACCTGTTGAGAATTTTCCCGGAGGAGGCTCTGAGGCGGACAGGTCACAGTGGCCGCTGCGTCTGTCCGGCTGTCCTCTCCCACGCCACGCTTTCCGTGCGTTACGGCAGGGTCAGCATCTTGAACTCCCTTCTGGATGCGTCGCCAAAGCTGCTGCACCACCAGGCTGAGTGGGGTCTGAACGGGTGCCTCTTTTCAGACAACGGGAAGAGCCCTCTCCACGTGGCCTGCGAGCTTTCACAGCCACGAGCTGTCATCACACTGTTGGGACACGGGAGCTCATGTCCACGCCGAGGACAAAGACGGCGTGACCCCTCTGGACCTGACCCTCCAGCATCTCAGAAGCCCCCAGGGAGACGTAGGGAAGAAGCGTGAGTGTCTGGACGCGCTGCTGATGTTCATGACCAGGCCCCGCTTCAAACTGCAGCAGTCTGTACGAAAAGACCCCAGCCAGTGGAGTCGAGCTCTTGAGAAGAGCACCTACTACTTCTTAACTGGTAAACCCCCCCCAAACACTCGTGTTCCTGGCCATGCATTCCACACTGAGACACATCCCGTCTCAGCAGTTCCTCAATAGACTACGTGCTCTCCCTATTCCTAACTCTTTGAAGCCTGTAGTGGACCCCTAGAGAGGGATCCCATTTCCCCAAAAGTCTACCCCTAGAGACAGCACAGCATGAACAATGTGAAATTCTTTCTCTACATTTAACCCTTTCAACAAGTGAAGCAGTGGACAGCCACTGGTGCAGCACCCTGGGATCAGTGTGTGGGGACGGTACCTTGGTCAAGGGCAACTCTGTGGTGCCTCTGGCAGTCCTGGGATTCAAACCCACAATCGAAGGGGCAACTTCCTAACCACCAGCAAGGCAATGCCTGTGTAGACTGCTGAGCCCAGCCCTGACCAGAGCTTCTTAGATTAACACATTATTTTAATACACATTTTAAGGTTTTTTAATTTTGCTAATTAAGTGACATACACCAACCTCAGTTGAAACTGGAGTAAACTATGCTGTTAGCTGCCTGCTATTACATAATAGGTCCGATGTTGTCCAAGTCTTGCAGTTGAAGTGAACAGTGTTGTCAGGATTAAAAGCGACCAGTATCCTGCGTTAAATTTCATAATCAAACCGCATTAAACCTTTCTTTCTACGTTCAAAGAAAAATCATGTGCTTCCTGCCTCTGTTACACAATGGATTAGTTACACAATGGAAAATCTTTCAAAGAGAAACAGTCACGTTGCTAACTGTATGCCACTTCTACACAGATGAAATCTGCTCTTCCTCACTAGTAATGAGTGCTAAAGTTGGACATTTATCCAAACATACTGTCTTGTGATATAAAAAACCCACAATGCACTCAGGACATAAAACATGGTAGAAAGAGAATCCCTTTATTACACACCAGGTACTGGTTGGTTTGAGAATTACCTGAATGTTACAGGTTACATGTTTCAAGTACCAGACTATTTCAGTGGACAGAGATGTACAGGGTTTTACATTTAAACATAAGTTAATCACTGTAACAGACACCTAGCATATCTTCTGTATCTCCTGACACCTGTATGTCCTGAGAGTAGGCAGAGAGAAGGTGAGAGGGGAGCTTTCCTCAGAGCAGCAGAGGACTCCAGTGTGGTCAGGACTGGAGGTTAGAAATGGCAGGTGAGAATATAGGTTACAGCAATTCTTTCTAGTGCTTGCCATTCTAAGATGGGTCAGATGCAAATTCATAACAGGTGAAGAGCTCTAGCTATCGGTCTGCCTCTTAGTAACTCCGCCCAAATAAGGTGTAGAACTGAGCAGGCTCTTTGCCGCTGACGCACATTTGACCTGGCTGAAGGGTCTTCAGGGGCTGGAATGGAATGCACAGGCCCTTTGCTCCCATTGAGGGTGCACCTGGCTCCAGGTCCTGATCCCTGTTGGGAGGCCATAGAAGAAATGTTTGTGTTATCAGGACCAGACACAATGCTTTCTCTTTCCAAAAGGGTATTATAACAATGTGCACATGACTGAGACTGAAAAGCATAGCTTGGTTTGTTTAAAATCAAGCTGAATCAGTCACTTACTTGGCTGTGGTCTTTTTTATCCAGTCCTCACACTCAATGCCTCCACAGAAGGGAATCTGCACTATCTGTGAAATACCAGTAACATACATTGAGTTTAAACTGTACATTTCATAGATATGATCATAGATAAAATCAAACCCAGCCCAGAGTGTGGTAGTCAGTCTCACACCTTTCCCTGGTCTAGCTCTTTCTGGAACTGCTCCATAGTGTCTGCTGCCACCATGTGTTCCTTGAGATCAGCAAAAGCCCTAAAACAAGACATTTTAACATGAAGTCTTACTGAAGGTGGAGCTTCATGCTAAAGAAAAACACTGAGAAGGATCTATTCGTTTTGAAGAAAGGCTGTGTTGTAATCATTAATTATACATATTTGTACTCAAGTACCTTTTGAAGAGATTGTTCTGGATCTCCTCAAGCAGCAGTTTGATTCTATTCTCAGTCTCTGCATCACGTAAAACAACCTTTTCCCCTGTGTCTCTTCTCACTGCCACGCACTGGCCCTGCTTAAGATCCTTAGGCCCAACCTCCAATCGAATCGGCACACCCTGGATTTCAGAAATAGTGTTTAAAGCATTGCTGATAGAATCAGAAAAGAAAGGGTGAGAAGTACATAGCAGCATGACCAGACAGTCCAACTGGGGATCATTTTGAAAGAACATATGCACCTTCAACTCCCAGTGGTTGAACTTCCAGCCAGGCGAATAGTTGTCTCGGAGGTCAGCCTTCACCCTGATGTCAGCTTTCTGCAGCCTGGAGAGATACTTAGAGCACTGAGCCAACAGCAGCTCCTTCTCAGCTTCAGGCAGAGAGGCTGTGATACCACAGGGGATGATGATCACCTGAGAAAACAAAGATGTATAGTTGAGTCCATGGTCATGATCTCAATGTTTAATAATGCAGAGACAAGCTGTTTTAGGTGTGACTGTAGCTTTTACCTGAAGACAGGCCACCCTGGGTGGCAGCACCAGGCCCATGTTGTCTCCATGCACCATGGTAAGGACTCCAATGGTGCGAGTTGTGAGTCCCCACGAGTTCTGAAAAGCCAGCTGCTTCTCGCCGGGCTTTTTGGGATCTTCAAAGACAATCTCAAACATCTTGGAAAAGTTCTGGCCAAGATGGTGGGATGTGGCACCCTGAGAGAGCAACAGAAAGTAGTAGATTTAACTCAGCAATACTGAGTTGCAATCTCACCTTTATGAAAACATAAAATGGATTTAGTATTGTTATAATAATTTAGATTTAATAGGTTATAATAAATTCCGATACCAAAGTTGTAAAATAAAGACCTTTAACAGATTAATATACATATTACTCTGCTGGGTAATAAACATATTATTCCACAGACTAATATGTTCATTACCATAAAACATGAGTTTGACTAAACATGTACTACCTCAGTTCATTTATTTTGCTCCTGGTAATTATCCTGCAGTTTTACTTTAGCCCTAAATCACGAGAGACATCCATTTCTCCTAATGGCTTAATTAACAGATTCATGTGTTAAATCTAGCACTGTAAATCAATAGAATATGTCAAATCTTTTTTAGTTAAAATAGCTCATAATAAACGTGGTTGCTGCAAAACTGACTTGATTGTAAAATATATTTTAAAAAACTTGCTTCCACTGTAGCATATACTGAGATTTTTATTAGCTGGAATAATTCCAGGCACTTTGTGTGTGTGAGTATGGACCTGAATGGCTCTGCCACTGGCTGAGATGAAGGCCTCTACTGTTGTAGTGTAATCTCCTCCTGCAAACTTCTCCTTCTCGGTCTTTCTGCCTTTAACCACAGGGATGGCCATGAGCTCCTCATACACCCGTGCATAAATGTCCAAGATCTGCAGTACCTGTTCATACATACATACAATTAATATCAGGTCATCTTAAGTAAAAGGTTATCGCTAAAACATATTAGACCCCTGTATAACCTCTTCTGCAGCCTCCTCTTGGGTGGCAAAAGCTGTGTGTCCTTCTTGCCAAAGGAACTCTCTGGTCCTCAGGAAGGGCTGAGGGTGTTTGAACTCCCACCGCTGAAAGAATGAAGAAAGGAATGAACACTTCTAGGGCTGGTTTCAGCACATTAATGGGGTCTAGAATCTAGTGCAAAGCAACATTATACATGTTTGTTTCAAGGAGTGTGACTGACCACAACATTGCACCACTGGTTGAGTTTGATTGGCAGATCTCTGTGAGACTGGACCCACTTGGCATAGGCAGGATACATCACTGCAAAAGAAAAGGACTTATTTATGAGAGATGCAACAAACACTGCATCCTGGTATTCTGTATGAAGATGTACAAAGTCACAACACAGGTCCAGGGTCTAACCTGTCTCACTAGTGGGTCGCACAGCGATGGGCTCAGCAAGCTCAGTCTTTCCTGATCTTGTCACCCATGCAACCTAGATGGAAAGAACAGGAAAACACATGAGACCGCTCAGACTACTCTCCACAATTAAGATTTTTACTTGGAACTTCCATACCTCTGGAGCAAAGTCAGCAATATGAGATTTTTCCTTCTCCAGAGCAGCCTGAGAGACAAACATGGGGAAGTAGCAGTTCTCCACTCCCAGCTTCTTGATTTCCTTGTCAAAGAAGTCTTTAATGCTCTCCCAAATCGCAAAGGCCCAGGGTCTCAGCACATAACAGCCACTTACATCATAGTACTCAATCATCTCAGCTTTGGTGATTACCTGGAGACAGAGCATAATCCAAAGTAAAGATATTAAGGAACTGCACAAACATTGGATGGATGACTACACACATGCTGGATTACAATATGAATGAAATGGCACCAAATCCTGATGGCATATATACACTGGGTATTGTCTACACTGGCATACTGTGATTCTGACACATCACAAGATTTTCTTCTTAGTTGTAGTGATGTTTCAGCAGTACATTTTTATAAGGTGAAGCATTATATCCATGTTATGGAAGTCAATTAAAGTCCTGTTTCCAAGGATTGACTGGTGTTTTGTCTTTCTGAGCTCCTCAAGAACAAACATGGCAGGTGTTCAAAAATGTGTGGGGTGAAAAGAAAACTTCGATGATGAAGACTCCTGACCCTAATTATTTCTTACTCTGCAAAGAAAACTAAAAAAGGAAACTATTAAAAAAAAACCTTAAAAAACCAAAAAACAAAACAGATCTCCTTAATATTTAACCAAACTTGTGAAAGCAAGTAAACATAAAAATCTGTTTTGCACTGTTAGCATGTTAAGCGAACTAAAAGTGTTTAAACTTTAACAATTTTTTACAGTGTGTATCAAACTAATTTTCTAGAGGTTTGTTCCCTTTATCCCCAAAAAGAGAATGTTAATTGACTTTGTTCAATTCATGAATCACTATATAATTACAGCCATAACAGTGTAATTATTTGTGTTCTCTTAATCTATATTGCTATGACTCACTATGAAGACTCGCAATGAAGTTCGTCAAACGTTCTTCTTAAATGTGTTGCTACAGTACCTGTGAGTACCAATCAGCCAGATTTTCCTCTTTCTTTGCTTCAAGTCCTAACCTACATTTAAAAAGAGAAGACACAAGAAAAGGTTAGCCTGCTAATGTTGGTTTGTCAGGTATAGTAAATTTTGATATCAAGATAAATGCTTCTGACTGTAGTTTAACAATATAAATCACATATTTTATTCCTACTATAATGTACTCAAACAGCCTGCAGTCTGAACGCAAACGCCAGATACGAATGCAGTGACTGAGATTTAGTCTTGGAGGTCAAAACCAGTTTGAGCTGTACTAAACCAACAGCAAAACTTTCTCAAGCCTCCATGTATATAATCATTCTTGCTCTTAGATTAAAAAGAAATAAAATAAAAAATGAAAAAAGAAAGAAAAAACCTAATGTGCATTGACGTCACAATGATGCTTAGATATCACAATTTTCTCTGTATGTAATACCGAGTTTGTTTTTTGGGTCCTTGGCCTTCTCCTGCTCCTCCTGCCCCACTTTCCTGGCCCTGCTGAGACTTCTCTCCTTTCTGCTGCTTGCGACCTCCTCCTCCTCCTCCTTGTTTCTCAGATACGTTCTCTCGCTCCTTGCGGTTCTTGTCTTCTGATCCAGTGTGCCCTGGGGCTCCTGGAGTGGTCACGGGCTTGTACTCCTCCCCAGTGAGAGCCTTGTACTGACCTTTCAACTCCAGTAGGGTCTTCACTGCTGCATCCACCTGCTCCTATACCATACAAGGGAGACATGGTTTTATCTAGAGCACCAGACAGTTATCAGAAGTAGTTTATCAAGAGACAGTTATATCCATCATTTCTCCAAAATGTTGGTTCCAGTCTAGAACAAGTATAATACTGAATAAGTGAAAACACCTGGGATCTGGAACAAACACAGTCAGGGAACCATTTATAACAAACTGATTCTTCCGGCAAAAACTGAAAATTAGCTGTCACCAACATTACAAATAACATTATTACGCATGACTGGTAATACTAACATTAAAGCATATAAATATAGTAAGAAGTTCTTAGGACTTTTAAAATGATATGTAAAAGAGGTAAAACACACATACTTTAGAGGCCTTCTCTGCCTTGAGCCGTCTCACTTGCTCCCCCTGCTGGGACACCTGGGCATACAGTGCCTGGGCCTGAGGAGAAGAGCTGGACTGAGGTGGAACCGGGTTGGCCTGGGCAGGAGCTGGTGCAGCACTGGGAGCCACGCCTTGTTTGTATTCCTGTCCAGTCTGCTGCTTATACTCAGCCTTCAAAGCCAATAGTTGTTTCACAGCGGCATCTACCTGATCCTTGAAAAGAAAGAAAAAAAAACAAACAAACTTGTCATTTTTGCAATTGCAAAGTTTCCAGCTCCAGTATTTTCACAGAACTGAGGCAATGCTCTAGAGAGATTACAGAAAACATACCTTGGGAGCTTTCTCAGTTTTCAGTTTCCTGACGAGATCACCTTGTTGAGCCACACGTTGGTAAATGTCTGTAGCAGCGTTATCAGGGGAGCTTGTCTTTGTGGGCTCAGGGGTAGACTGTACCTTGGTTGCTGGTGGAGGTGCAGCACTGGCTTGAAGAGCTCCTGGCTTGTACTCTTGACCGGTCACCTGCTTATACTCTGCCTTCAAAGCCAGCAGCTGCTTCACAGCGGCATCAACCTGGTCCTTTGAGGGGGGAAAAAAAAAAAAAACACAGACAAAGGGTAGAGTTAATAAAGAGAGAGTGAAGTCAGTGGCATTTGTTCTAATTTCATCAACACAATGTGTGACTAAGCATTAGCCATAAAACTGAACTGAACCTGAGGTAGACCTCACAAAACCCACTGAACAGAGGTCACAAACCACGGGAAACTTCGGACCCAAAGTTTGCAAAGTTTGATATATGTAAAACATGTAAAAATGTGCCCCTGTAAAACCGTGATAAAATTAGTCACAGTGACAATGTCATTGTGAGTACAGTGATGAGTGGTAATTTTACAGAGATACAGTAGCAAAACTAGATGTATTGTATTACAAGACTGCCACAAAGGTTGAGAAAACGAGCGACAATCAGCAGGTCCCAAGCAGTGAGGGGTTGAATGATCTTCAATAGGAGAAAGAGGCCCACTGGAATTTTGTAAATGTTTTCCTTCGACAGTGATGTAACCTGAATTTTGGTGTAAGTTGAAACACACCCTAGTCTAAGTCACTTATCTATCCTAACACTGTTGTAAAATCATAAAAACACAACTAAGCCTCAGGAAAAGAAAACTCCCTCACTGAAACACCGTGTTACTGCGTATTCTTCCACCGCGCACAGCCAAACTAGTTCACCCTCGTAGTCTGTAAGTACGAGTCTAACGGTGTAAGCTGGGTGGGTGTGAGCGTTGTAAACTGTAAACATTGTATGTCGAGACTGTTGTAACTCGAGGACCCCCTGTATTTTAGCATTTAAAGATGAAATAAATTTGAAGACTAAATTACGTCAGAGCACAACAGAGAAAAACATGTTGCAGTTTGCTGTAGTGAATTCTTGCGGCTAATTTGTTTGAAATTGAGTAAATAGCATCTACATGCCTACAAAATGTCACTGAGATTAGTCATTCAAAGGGGCATGTACTGGCTGGAGCCCATTTTGTTGAGCAAGCGAAATGGAACTTCAGGAGATTCAGGAGTGAATTTTAAAACTTTACATCACAAGATATTAGTGTAGGCATGTACTGGCTGATGAATTTTGACTGGCCATTGGCAGACATTTTGTTGAATGATCCAAATGAAGCTGTAGAAGATGTGATCAAATGCAGCCAAACGAAATTTAAAAAGTACCAGCTGCAGTGCCCATATAGGCAAAATTTCACAAAATTTGCAGTGCTTCTAAAGAATGTGGTAGTGATGCAATGTGTCAAATGACTGAAGTCCGAACCCTTACATCAGTGTACTGTAGTGAAGTGCTAGATTTTTGCATTCAAGTTATTCATTAGGTAGCACTACTTTACAAATAAATAATCTAGCACCTCCTAGATGTCAACAGTTGTCAGGCTATAGCCCCAAAATACTGTAATTCCTCTGTTCATAGGCCACTAGAGTGAACAAATCTCTTCTTCCAGTTCCGCAATATGGAGCTACAAGCACAGCAAGTTACATATTAATCCAATCTGAAATTGCTGACCAACTGCCGTGGGTGGTTATAATTAATATTTAAATAAACACAAACCTATGTTAAGTTAAACTGGCAATATGAGTAAAGAGATTTGATAAATAAAATTGTCCACTGCAGACTCAGCCCTTCACGTAGATGCAGTCCTAGAGGTGCAAATTAGAATTCAGATCCAGACACTTACCTTCGGTGCTTTCTCTGATTTGAGCTTTCTGACCATCTCACCCTGTTCTGCAACCCGTCCATATATGTCAGCAGAGGACGAGCTAGATGAGGGGGGTGGCTGTGTAGATGCCCCAGAGGGAGGACCCATGCCTGGCTTGTAGTCCTGACCTGTAAGTTGTTTAAACTCGGCTTTAAAAGCTAGGAGCAGTTTCACAGCTTCATCTATTTTGTCCTGAAAAATGAAATTGGAGAAGACAGAAAGGTAATTTGTTGGATTTAGATATATGCACAGATAAATAAAAAAAAATTACTAAACAGACAAGAGACAGACCTTGGGTGCCTTCTCATTCTTCAATTTTCGCACAAACTCGCCTTGTTCAGCAACGCGAGTATAAGGGCAAGATGAAGAAGAGCGGCTTGGACTAGATGCCACAGGGGCAGAGCTTGTTTGCACTGGAGAAGAAGAAGGAGGGGCCATTCCAGGCTTATAGTCCTGACCAGTCAACTTTTTAAACTCTGCCTTCAAGGTCAAGAGCTGCTTCACAGCTGGGTCCACCTGCTCTTTTGGTGCCTTGTCTGTCTTCAGCTGCCGTACTAGCTCTCCTTGGGCCACAATCCTGGAAAACAGGGCACCTGCATCTCTTGAGGCAGCTTGTGGGGGGCTAGGGGATGAAGCTGGTGCTGGTTTGCTTGAAGAGGCAGGCTCAGCCTTTACCTGAATACACATGGGACCAGGAATTTAAAAAGGAAACACCAATTTTACAACCATAGATCAGAGTAACATTAGGTGGCCCTTGGTAGATGGTGTTCTCACAGGTTTAGCGGTTGCCTGGTTCTTGCTCTTGTCCTTGGAGCCAGCAGTGGGCATCTCTTTAGTGTGGCCATCTGGTATGTACAGTAGGACACAGGGGCTCTCCTTACAGCTATGAGGACTGTACAAATAGATTAAATCTAGTTAAGTACACTTAGGTTCCAGAGAATAAAGTTTCAATATTCTCTCTCCCTCTCTATTTTTTTTATATATATACACATACATATATATACACACACATACATACATACACACACATATATATATACACACACACACACACACACACACACACATATATATATATATATACACACACACACACACACACACA
>JBBJLS010000001.1:44541234-44565728 GCA_037577275.1 Bryconaethiops microstoma | reverse complement strand
CACACACACACACACACATATATATACACACATATACACACATACACATTATATACATATATATATATAGTACAATACACATGGACATATTTTTACTTTATCCTATTTTTTATATTCCCAGTTTGTATAGCAATAATTCTTGATGCATTATTACTGTTTGCCAATAATTGTATTACTGTTTCTGGTGCACTATTACTGTTTGTCAATACCTGCTGCTACCAAATGTACACTCCAATACGTACCTGTATGTATATCCACAGTGTTCTAACTCTGTACATATATACATACCTATACTCAATATGTACATATATTTTCAATACACGAATCCATATTTACATTTTTGTATTATATAGTGTACTTTTTACACTGTACTGTTGTATAGTTTTTATTCTATTGTTTTGCTGCTCTTTGTTTCTGTCCACCTTCTGCCGTAGCAATGCAAATTTCCCACTTGTGGGACTAATAAAGGTTTATCTTATCTCTTGATAATGCTTCATAAAACCTAACACATGTAAATACGGTTAGCCTGTTCAATAGCGTAAACACCAACATCTGTTAGGCCAGGTTCAGAAACTCACACTATGATCAATCCTGTACAGACACAAGTGTTACATTTATAGACGGGCTGCCACGGCAAAATCTTTGAAGGTATGGAAATATCAGGACCAGAGTTGGACATCCCTGCTATAGACTGAATGATGATGCATCCTGATCAATGTAGTAAAATTCATTTAGTGAAAAGACATGTTTTTGAACTGACAGCACAAATGAAGTGATCTGAAATGGACCAAATGGGTCCACCTTTGTCCCTGAATGGTTAGAGGCCTGTCTGGTCCGAGAATGGTTTATGGTCCAAAATTCCAAACGTAGTCTGGTCTTTAGTAGCCTGGTCTTTAGCAAGCGTAAAGTTGCCATGGTGATGTAGTTTGGCAAAACGTGATCAGCAATCATAAAACAGAAAAGGCAGGGTCAGATTAAATTACGTCTAAAGTATAATCAGCACCTTTCCCCTTATATATTTCCTCAAATGCATATTCTTATGTCATGGCTGAAAAAAAGTCATTTTGAGGGAAGCCCAACACTCACTTTACTGTTCTTGTTGATGTAATCCTTGAAGTCATCATCCTTCCCCAGTACAGGTTTGTTAATGAGGTGCTGGTACTGGACACACACAGAGGGGGTGAAGGGGGCTTGAGGGGTGTCTGCCAGCCAAGTGATCTTAGTGGTCTTCTTATAATCAGTGTTCTCCAGGTTTAGACGGCCATCCAGAGAAGTGATTGCTCCTTTGCTGTCCCTGCACAGGGCAGGCATAAGAGAAATGTCAGAGCTGCAGTGATCAGTTCATTGTTCTCTTTTAAAACATTTTAGGCCTTGGGAAAAAAAAAGACAACCAACAGTGTTAACCTACATAATATGAATAGCCATTGTGGGATAAGATCTTTTAATGCTGTATGACTGGTAGGTGTCACTCAGGACACAGAACAATGATACAAAATTTTATTTGAAGAATTTTTACTTGTGGATTTTGGTGATGATGATGTTTCCCCAATTGATGAAGGTGACAGTCTCTCCTTCTGTGAAGGTTTCGGCATCGGCCCCCTCTACGTACACCTTTGGGCCATACCAGACGGACTTCATACCCACATCTGCATTCTGCACAGGGAAGAGAACACCACTCAGAATTTGCATGGCTAAAAGTCCATGAATACACTACCCCCACATTATGCCAAGTAGATGTTTACTAATAAAAGACAATGGTAATCTAAAGCAGCAGTACTAATACTATATTGTCATTGAACTTTAAAATATATATTTACTGCAGATGTAGTTGAGCAGTTATTACATATTTGGTTATTAAATTGGGATTCTTTAGTACTTTGTACTAAAGTACTTTGTGGAGGTTTGCAGTGTGAGGTGGGGTGTAGATGAGCACAGGTTGCAGTAAGTAACTACTGAAATGTTGTTACTAAAAGAGAAGAGAGCCAACGTAAGATAACCAGCACTGTTTAATATCATATTGAGTGCACATACATGACAGATTATGGATGTATGACATGAATGTGCTGGACTGGGTTGCTGATTGGCACTGATTCAACACTATACAGTAACATCAAATACAATAAATAACTGAATTCTTATTCTCCATGATGCATTGTCACATGTTCACGATATAGTCACAGTTCTGAAATGCGATTTCATTTTTTGATTTTCTTAACCCACTCAGACTGCCCTCACTCACTAATAATCTGTAGCCTCCAAATTACTCATTATCTGTACCGTCCATGTGCCTCTGTGACATGCATTCAAATGAATAGGAGTCGTAAGGTGGCACAACACTGCAATGGCATTTAGCTACACAAAGTTTTGTTAATTCTCATGGCTACCAGTAAATCACAGGTGTAAAGTGTCCCTTTGTCGCATGTGAACAAACCACAGCACACAGTGTGAACAACATGAAATTGTCCCCTGCATTTACGAAAGTAAAGCACTGTCCAGCCAGCTACGCAGCACCTGGGGAGCACTGTGTGGGGATGGTACCTAGCTCAAGGGTACCTCAGTGGTGCAACTGGCAGTCCTGGGATTCAGACCCATGGACTTCTGATTACAGGGGCAACTCCATAGCCACCAACTGCACCATAACCCACACTGAAGTCTGTGTGAACTTAATTACAACCTCGGTGGGGTTTGAGAGAGGTTTTGGGTGATGGAGTGTTTGTTAGGAACATTAGTGTTGTAGCTGCAGCATTAATCTAAAGATTTGAGCAGCTGGTGGCCTAGTGTTTAGGGGGTTCACCCTGCAATCAGAAAGTCATAGGTTCGAATACCAAGACTGCTAGTGGCACCTCTGAGGTACCCCTGAGCAAGGTACTGTTCCCACACACTGCTCCCTGGGCGCTGTGTTCCTGGTTGCCCACTGCTTCACTTGGTGAATGGGTTAAATACAGAGAAAGAATTACGTGCTGTTCACCCCGTGTGCTGTGATGTGTTCATGTGAGACAAATGGACACTTTCCATAAGATTAGTTTGAATGAGAAATTTTTTGACTAATCAAACATATATGGTGAGAGTGGAAAATGTAAACGTCTAGTTTCTAGTTACCTTGGGGTGTTTGGCAACTTCCTTCATCTCTTCCTTGGCCTCAGGAATAGAAACTGGAACAACCTGTGAGCTTTGCAGAGCAGTGAATCTGGGAGCTACTGGGTCAATGACCTAAAGTAGAGAGAGAGATAGCAAGAGGATGATAGAAGAAAGAAAAAAAAAAAAAAAAAAAAAAAGAACAAGAAAGAGAAAGGTGAAGTTCAGGCCACCACTGTAAAACAGACAAATAAAAAACCCAAAAAACCAAAAGAGCTCTTTTGAAATGTAACAGAAAATGTGAGGGGGCGACATGGTGGAGGAGGAGGAGAAAGAGAGAGATGAAGAGCAGGGCAAACTGAGCTATTTTGTAGTTCCCACAAGATTACCGTTTTCTACAGAACCAGAGGATCAAGTGGTTGTGGTTTCACAAGCTTACATCAGTGGCTCAACGTCAGTGTTCACGCACGGGGACAGTCAGCTCAGTTTTAAATGTTAGGATATCAAACTACTGCGTAAGACAGAACCTTAGTGTGTGCAGTGAGCGAGTTACAATTATTAAATGAGTTAAATGAGTATGACTGAACACAATTAAGTGTTATGAAGTGGAATACTGTGGTTTGCATAGTCTGCCAGAAGCTGTATGAAGGAGGGACTCGGGCAAGCCAAAAGGAGCAGCAACAGCAGGTCTCATCACAGAAAACTGCGCTGTAATATGTCATTAAGCTCAGAAAATCTTAAAAACGTCCCAAAATTTCCATAATAATATAGGATAATATAGTTATGGCCCATTGACCAAAGAAATGGCAACAAACAGTTACAAACCTATAATAGACATGGATTGTAGGTATAGTTTTTGCCTTCTGTGACAGAGATAAATTGGGAGGGGAAGGTTCATGGTTCAGAAAGACAGAATGAGAGGGACAATGGAAACGGAACAGAAGACAGAAAGTCAGAGAGTGAGAAAGCGAACAAGAGGAGAACGAGGACGAGGAAAGTACCTTTTTACAGCTAACTGGCAGCTTGGAAACAGAAGAGTGAGATGCACTTTAATGTAAAACACTCATGTAGAGCTCAAGAGGTCAGACAGGTCAGGTTAGACAGAATGGGAAATGTGTCAAGATGCATTCATCATACTGAGCTTCTGTTACACACTTAGTCAGTATCCTCCAACAGGAATACTAACCAACACTAACACTCAGAATAACATCTCTGTCTAAATCAGGTAGCTGTCAAAGTGCTGTTTGATAGGGGCATTAACAGGCACAGCACACCATACAAAATATCTCCCATTTTGAGCTTTCATATCTAATGTTCTTCCAGACCTTTCAAAGAAAAACTTTGGTATAAGCAACAAATTAGTTTTACAACTAAAGGGTGGCAATAGAGAGAAACATGTCTGCATTGATGGTATTGAAAAAGCCAAGAAATTACTTCCTAACTGCAACCAAGAACAAGTGGTTAATGGAGTAGGGTGGATCGGAAGCCATTGAGCAGAGCGTTGGAGCCTGAGGCATGCTTTGTGTGATATGAGATGCTGATGATGCATAACACTTCTTACAGTGTGCTGGTCCCTTACTCTCTAAATAACAGGCATTGGTTCTAATATCTGTTATACTATTTAGAAAACGTAATCCTTTCACTTTAGACAGCAGCTGCAAACACTACATCAAAGTGAGGGAGGGGGAAAGTCCATACTTTAGAATGTATAAATCAAAGAGCAGATGATGGAGGACAATGGGACAGAGCGACAAAGGATGAAAGAAAAAGACAGAAATGGGCGGCACAGCCATGCATAATGAAGGCCAGGACTGAGGAGAGTTCTGGGGACAAACAGCAAGCTTAAGAAATATCCTCTTCCAAAAGTACACTGACACAACAACAAAATCTTGAATAAAACTTCTATAAGAATGAATATTTATGGCAAGAAACTACAGCACATTATATCTTATATCTCAGTCTACTGACACAGAACAGACCAGGATTGATGTTCTGGTAACTATCCCCCATATTAAGCTTCTAGTGTGCTTGTTGATTTATGTGTTCCAAATCCTTGTCAATTAAGTTCTTCGCAATTTAGAATCTATGTATTAGGTGCAAAACCTAATCCTCCATCCCCAAACATACTGAGCAGTCTGACAAATTCAGTTTCAGGTACAGTCCAGTTCTGCTTGGAAGGCTGTGGGTCTTTACCTTTTTGTTGAATGCCCAGATCTTATCCCACTCCATGTTGACCACAGACCTAGATCCTCCCTGTGAGAGAATGAATAGAAAACAAGAAAACAAATTAAAACACAAAAATTTATGTCCAAACACACCTAATAAACTGGGCTTAGCTGATGCGATATGTGAGGAGTCCTGAATCAAAGAATACTTCAAACTGTGTAGTTCTATGGGTCGCTTGAAACATATGATAAAAATCTGTACCTGAGCAGCGATGAATTGTTTGAGCCCTTCAACAGTCATTCCTCTGCGCAAGACACCTCTGACTGTGGGGAATCGTGGATCATCCCTGAAGGGCAAACAGACGACACAGTTTATGATATACATGGGGCAGCACAACTTCTTTTCTAAAATTCACATTTCGATTAATTACTCAGTGTGATTTGATTCAATGCGATTCTGCAGACAGCAGTAGGGATGCAAGAATCACTGGGGCACTAGCTGACCGGAGTGGGCACACCCCTGCTATAAGTGGGCGTCTTTTCCATGAGTAATTTAGACAACAGGCAGTAACCACACAGCCTCTGTAAGCAAACAAAATGGGGGCAACAAGCTCACTAAATCGATTACCGAAAGGAAGATGCCAGAAAGCACATGCTGAGCTCAAGCACAAAAATATTCCCATCACATTTGTGCCCTATGTCGCTTCCATGGTATGGTGCTTTTGGCTTCTGTTCCGTAGTTCAAATCCTGAGGTAGAGATTTACTGAGTTAGCCTCATGCTAACCTGTTGGTCCAATATGCTGCTAGCCTCTTATACACTATACACATGGAACACATTAGCCCAGTGCTTGCTGCTCTTCACAGGTGGCCAAAGAAGTTCAGAACTGTTTTCAAGCCTTTAGTGCTCACGTAAAAGGAATTACACAGTGAAGCTCCTGAATATATATTTTATACAAGTGTCAGGTCTTTCAGGCCTCAGATTGGTGATAAAATATGGATAAAATATTAGCACTGCAAATATACTGCTACATAATCTGATTGCTTGCCTTTCAGGATATTAAAGGGTTTTAAACAAATATTAAATAATGTTTTCCACTGTGATGTTACTACTGAGTACTATAACAAACACACTTTCTAAGCTTTGTCCAGTAAGATTGTAATGCTCTCATTGCACTTGTCAAGCTGGTTTCCATTAGGCATTTTATAAAGCAATTTATTCAAACATCCATTTACAAATCTATTTTTAAATGTACATGCGTTTGCAATGGCTGTTATACCTATTCGACATGTTGCAAGTTTACTTTAGGAAACATACATGTTTATGCTGAGTCATGAGTAAGAATTGTGAAATCAATTCTAACCCCAAAAAAACCAACAACAACAACAACAACAAAAAAAAACATTTACCATGACTCCCTTCTAATAAAGATTCAGGCAGCTTGATGTACTCATTTTAAACCATTATTTTAAGGTGATTATTTTTGACCATATATTGGAACAAAATGTAACGTGATTCAAACGTAACGCATTGTATATGGTGAGTGTACGTGTGTTTATGCAGAACGGTCATCGCGTATTGTTCTTTGTGCGCAAAAGTACATTAAGCAATATAGGCAATGGGCCCCACCTGGATGGGCAATAAAGAACCTCCTTGTGGAAAGTTTTGCCAGTGAGACTGGCAGCCCCGATAAACCCGACACTTATTTTCTTTCATTTTTTCTTAATATAACCATATTTATTGTTTGTCAGAGCCCTATATAAGGCTGAGAAGTTTCTGTATCATTAAACATTAGAAGCTTCGGGCCGCCACTGCTTCTTCTTGCAAGATTGAAGTTCTACCAGCTGAAGAAGAGGTTTCTGGGTGAAATTAATAAGAAATGTATTAATTTCCATAGTGATTAGTTCCGGGATAACTCACCAGCCGTCCACATAGCCTTGGTCCACAAACCACGTGAGCTTCCTCTTGGAGAGCACGGTGTTGTTGAGATTGAGGCGGGCATACTCCCAAATGTAAGGCTTACGCAGCCTCAGAGCATCGATCACCCAGTAAAACTGCTCGTCTCTGTCATGGTACTCGGTGGTGCGAAGAGCATGGGTCACACCCTCTACACTGTCTACGATGGGGCAAGCAAAGTCGTATGTGGGGTAGACCCTGAAGAAAGAGATAGATAGAGATATTACAAGAGTGTGGTCAATAAGCACAAACCACAGACCAAAAAAGAACATGGACAGGTTTGCACAAACTAAGTATTTTGTATGTGTATAGTTGTCACAGGGCAACTGCGCCACATTAGATCAGAATAACTGCCATCTCAAAATTGCACAACAACAAAGGAATGTAAAACATGTGTGCATGCGGGTACACTCACTTGTAAGTGCTGCCAGTGCGGGGGTGAGGGGTGTTCTTGCAGCGGTAGAGTGTGGGATCACGCATACAGCCATTGTTGGAGTTCATGTCAATCTTAGCTCTCATACAGCATGCCTGGCCAAGTTCTGTGCCTGCCTTCATCGCTTCCCACATCTGCATGTTCTTCTCCACCGCTAGAGAGAGAGCAAGGGGAAGGGAAAAAAAAAAAAAAAGAAAGAAGAAAAAGGGGGCAGGTGGCCGATTAACTAATAGTAAGCTCTGCTCTGGACATTTTTAGCGAATTTCCCACTTGTGGGACTAACAAAGTTTTATCTTATCTTATACTTGCCAGGTACATTGTTACCAAGTACCTAAGGTAATTCTAACATGTGAAGTCAACATTTCACCAAGCAAGTGAACTCTACCACACTTTCATTCTTAACAGCAGGCACTCACAATTGCTGCGGTGGCGTGACTCGATCCTCTGCTCTCTCTCCTGTTTCATGACATCAGGAGGCGTGTCATCAATATAAGCCTTGCCCTCCTGCAGCAGTTGCTCAGCCATCTGCTGAATTCTTGGAAAGTGGTCACTTGTGTAGGTGAACTGGTCTGGCTTAATCTGCAGCATGGCCACATCCTCAAGGATTACCTGCAGCACAACACATCATTTTAAACCAAGGGCTATGAGAGTTTCTGAAAGCCACAGAGCTATTCTTGAAACATACTTGAGTACTGGGAAGACAGAAATTAATGGTAGCAGTGTCACGTGAAAGCAAGCGCCACAGGCTTCATACCTTCTCAAAGTCCTCTTTCTCCTTTTCAGGGTTTGTGTCATCAAAGCGCATGATCAGCTTGCCCTTGAAGTTGACCTGGTAGTGCTGGTTAAGCAAGGCGGCCTTTGCATGACCAATGTGTAGATACCTGCACACATGAGCACAAGATCAGACACTTTATATAACCATGCATAACTTTACATGACACATTTGATGACAAGGCACATTTCTGCAGTCATTAACCACTCACCCACTGGCCTCGGGGGGAAATCGCACCACCACTTTGCCCATCTCTGCATCAGGCAGCTCTACAAATTTGCCGACATCTTGTTTCTTTTCCTTTTCTGCAGCCTAAAACACAGAAACTGAGAAGCTGACAGGCATAATAATACATACTAAGCATGGCTGAAAATACTTCAATGCTTTTAATGTTGTATATTTTATATAACATTTTTGGCAAATTGTCCAATTTGAAATAATGAAAGATTCTAACTTAAGTGAGGATTGGTTAGTCTTGTTCAAAGCAACTGGAACATGTCAGATGTGACTGGTGAATTGATTATATGATTAGTAAAAGGAAAAATGAACTATTGTATGGTAGAGACGAGATAAAACTTACAGCAGTCTTACTGGCAGTGAGCTTACTTGCCCACTTGCTGCCAACATCGCTGAAGGGCACCTGAGAACTCAGGAAAGAGAACCAGCGGGACACATGAGAGAAAGTGCCTGATTTAGAATGTGTCACCTGCCACTCCTCACTTCCTGTAGACCAAAAAGAATACAAACTTAGACATTTCATGGTGGCTTAATTTGAATTTTTTTACCAAGAATACTACTGAAACGTTATGAGACATATGGTTTAATAACAGTGATGGTTAAGCCAAAAACCAAATGGTGTAATGTATGTGACTTAGACAGGCAGCTTGCACAATACTTATTACTTGTTAGCTACATTAGTCTTGAACCTTCAGTTCAACCCTAAAGACCTTTGGCTACCAAGCACCTTTTAGTAGAGTAATCATATTAAGTGCTCCTTGTCAACACAAACTAGACTTTCACCTTTGAGAGCAGCCCAAGCACAGAGGTCAGCCAGGGTGAGGCCATGGCCCACCAGGAAGGTACGCAAGGCCAGTGCTGCATCCAGCTCCCGCAGAGCAGGGGCCAAGCCTGACTGTCCACTGAGACGCCGTGCACTGAACTCAAGCCAGTGGTCCACCTAGAAGTAACAGAGGGGACAATGCAACGCATAAACGCTAAGAAACATTCATTCCTACAAAATACTCCACCCTTTATGTTTTACTGGGGGTTGTATCAGAGAATGACTGTATTTACTGACCTCTGTTTGTTCCATCATGTTGGAGCCATACAAACCCAGACTGGGAGCCACACGTGCAAGGTAACGTGTGATGGAGTTCACATCACTAAACTGCACTTGACTAAAAAAGAGAAAAGCACAATGTAGCTTAGAGGTGGAGACTGATGCAGAGGCATGATATTATCCTACTGAGATCAAAAACAGTACATTACTGTAATTCTTTACATTTTACAAATCAGCAAGCATTACAATACAATTTAATTCTGTTATACACAGCAATGTATTTGTCCCAAGTATTATAAAACACATAAGTCAAAATGAAAACACATGACTCAATACATTACAGTGCATGAAATGATTTTAAGCTACAAAATAATACTAAATAACTTCTGATGCTTGGCACCACTGTATCGGTATAATATTGTGCCAAAAAATATTACAATAGAGATTCAATTTTTCCCTGACACTTAATGCAAATCAATAATTTCCTTTAATCATACTTATTCATTAAAGCTTAGGAAATTGAAAATAATCATAAAGCAGTGTTGTTCATTTCAATACCTATGTTCAGCAATGGGATACTCACTCAGAGACATGGAGCTTGGTGTCTTTGCCTTCTTGCACAGAGAGACTGACACTGCCCTTCACATGCTCTGCTGTCAAAAGTGCCCCTGCAGACAGAATGGGGCTTCAGTTCATAAGAAAACCTTTGCAAGGCTCAGACTCATGTTCACGGCATCATGTCTTCAAAAGTTAAGCAGAGTTTTTTTTTTTTACAAGGAAAGTGTTGCCACACTAAATACAAACTGTGCCACACTAAATCAAATGAAACACTATAACTAATTACGCTCTCTTAAAACATCCAGTTGGTCAGCATCTTGTAAGCATGACAATATCATAATATGCTTGGAAAAGCATATGAAACACAATGTCATGTGAACATCATGATAAGTAGTAGTATTATGAAAATATAAATTATTTGTCTCTCTTATACCACCACATGGACAATCTCCCATGCCTACATGCCACACAGAAGCTACAGTCTTTGAGTCTCTGTTTTTCATGTAACTCAAATGGCTCTTTACTGTCAACGTAGTCTCAAATTAAGCCTGAGGGATGCCATCTGTGATATTTGAAATGCTGTTGATGCAAAACACTTCTTACAGTGTGCTGGTCTATTACTGTCTAAATAATGCAATGATTCCAAAGTAGTTAGAATAAAACAAGGTAAATGCCTGTTATACTATTGAGAAACACTTCTGCTTCTCTTGTAACACACAGACCATCTCCTATGCCTACATGTCACACAGAAGCTAGTCTGTGATTAGTTGTTTTGATGTCAGTCAAATGGCTCTTTTATGTCACAGTAGGCCAAAACTACTGTCTCAAATTACAACCTTTTGTAAATTTTAGGCAGATACCCCCACCCCCCCATCACATTTCACAGAGCAGGATTCTTCATTGGGGCTTAGGCCAAATATGAGACCTGCTCAATGGGAGCAACCGAGAATTCTTATCCAGGGTTAACATAAGGCTTTATTTTTCTGGCCATTTTAAAAGTTTGCCTTTTCTCAGTTAATCTGCTTTGTGAGATAGCCCAAAAGCCTTTGCATCCTATTAATGCAAACAAATAAGCTGAGACTGAAAGTAACCTTCAACAAGACAAAATACTAGGTTGAATTACTCGCTGAGCTTGATTCCTATATCTAATTATATTTCAGTAGCTCAACATTCATTAGATGATGGAACAGAAAGGAGTGGGACATAAAAGACAGAATGTTGTTGGACAATGACAAAGCAGCATCTGTGTCTGCACTGCAGCTGAGGGAGGTGGTTGGTCAGTCATTTCATCAAACCCAACCCCAACTTCAAAGATCAGACCAGTGAAGGGCCATACTATTGTGCTTTTGTGTGCTTACATCAAAAGCAAAGAAGTTGTTCAACATGCAAGCCTGACAAAAAAAAACAAACAAACAAGCATTTGCTTTCCATCTGACTTTTCAAAGAGTCAAGGTAAATATCAACTGCTGGGCCCCACAGCCAGACAATCTGACTATTCTGTAGTAGCACTTGCTAATTCTCATCCACTCAGTCAAGAATGCCTTCCAATAAAGTTGGCAGTTAAAAGGCAATCTAAGAAAAAAAAAACTGTCCAAATCATTTGCTTCAAAGTGCAACATTTCTCTCTTGGTCACGGGATATAGTACACATCACAAGAACATTAAATGACATCCAAGTCAGCTCGCTTGCATCAGCCAGTAATTCCATTTCTTGCCTAAGGGTGGCACTACTGGGGATTAAAGTGTGGGTGACAAGAGACAACACACTTTATATTTAGAATTCTTTATCTTTGCAAGCAGTTAAGCTTGATAGTCTGTTTAAAAGTTAACACAACTCAAAAGTTCTTAGTGTGTTTACAATGGCAAGTCATAGTACCTGTTTAGAGAAAACAACACAAAATTGCTGAGACCATGCCAAACGGAGTGATGAATGGAAAACAGGTTTAGTGACAGTACAGCTGAGGGTGCATACATGCATAGAGGTGTAAAAAAACTTGGTCTCCAGTTGCTTGGAGAGGCTGGAGAGAGATAATTTCAGGTTGAAAACGTGGCTAGACCCTGAGCGAGCCATGCCACGATGGCATTAGCATAACACTTTAGCTTAGCTACACGGAATTTTACACAAATTAACAGAAAATATCGCTACATTTACAAACTGTAGCATTTCACTTCAAGCGTCCAGACGAATGTAAGCATGCTTTACCTAGAGGAGGGTTGTTGGTGTTGATGGTGAGGTTTAAAGCCATGCTTTCGCCTCCCTGCCTTCAGCTCTGCCTCTGCTGCACTGAGAGGTGTTCACGAGGACAGCCCCCCCCTGACGGCACGAGAAACGTGTGACAAAGGTTCCGCCTAGATCCTACTGAGAAGAATCGAAACTCAGACAGAGAAACTGAAACTCCATCTCTACTGACACTATGGCAGGTAAGGCTTTAACAGCCCCCTTTCAGTGCTAAAATATATTCAGCGTTGCAGTACTGTAATCCTATGCAGAAAATAGCATGATTAAATTCAATGAATGTATGATTAGTTAATTAAACGTCTGGTTCTTGTGCAGCTTTCAAAAGCCGGGTGAGGACAGGGCACTCAGCTCCATACAGGATCTGGAGCTCTTCATCTAAACTGCTGGCATGTTTTGTCGTGCTGGCAGCAACTAGGATCCAGGTAAGTGTGATCAAAAGACACAATATAGCAGTGATTAGACCTATATTCAGTTCCTGTTTCTGTTCTTGGTTCTTGGGATTGCGTGGAAAAAATATGTTCTCTCTCTCTTTTTTTCAGAAAGAGATTTTACATAATTGTACATAAACTGTTTTCTAGTAGGATATAGTGATTTAACGAAAGTTTTTGAAGTGTGTGGTTGTAGTGGGGAGTGTGGGGGCTACTAAGAGAGAGGGAGAAATGTTATCCCTATTTTAAGTGGGAGATGGGCCTTTTCTCTTCAGCTCCAAACAAATTTGACTGTTTGATTTAAAATAATACAGGCAACGGCCACAAGAAAAACACTCTTACATTATTTACTTGGCAATAATCGTTTTATTCTCGGTTTTATTTTTCCTCCTGAGTTGACACACAAGTCCTAAACTTGATTTAAATGTTTGATCATTTACAGAATGTCACACAGATTTGTAGAATCTGAAACACAATTTCCCAGCTATCTGACATATCATATCAAAACTATGTATCATTAAAAAAATAAATTAACCTAATTTTCAAAGGTCAGCTGCCTTTTAAGTTGTACAAAATGTCTTGACAAATAGAAATGGTCGAAACTGCTCAAAACAATCTTGGTAAAATGACTTACCAAGATTATGGATGTTCTCACATCCTGAGAAGTTACTATTTTGTAGATAAACACTTTTGTTCTGACAGAAATTATATGCTCCCAAGAAGGCATTTGGAAGAAATAAAATAATCGCCTAGTTTGCCCTGACTGGCTGCAGTGAACTACGAGTTTCCTAATACGTCTTCCAGTGGTAATCTGACATCACTGCTGTGTGTAATCTGATAGACTTGTTGTGAAAATCAGCTAATCAGTTGAATCTACAGAATGGGTCTACCTTGAACATAAAAAGAATATATAATTTAAATGTATTATTCATTAGACCCCCATGGAAAAGTGGTCTAATCTCACACAGCACAAACTCTCCTGTTTTCAGGCCCATATTTAATACATCAAGTGCATCAACTAATTTGAAAAATGTCACATATCTTCTGGTTGTTCTAAAGTGAGGAAATGTCATTCAGGTACTTAAAAAAATATTTTCTCATTTGGATTTTCAATTTTTTTTAGACACTTTCTATCCACAAGCCGTCAGGCTTCTGAACTGCTGACATTCTGCACACACCAGCATACACTTACCACGACTACTGGACTCTCACAATGTCACTTTAAATAAATGTCACTTTAAACCCTCACTGCACAATTTTGCACTCCACATTCTAAATACCTCATTGCATCACTTTGCACTAGATATACTATTAATACTGTAAATATTAAACTCTTTCCATACTTGTAAATACTAAACACTCCTCTAAAATGTTATTTTCTCAAAAGAAAAATTTCTTTTCTTTTTTTTAAATCAATCTGTACACTTTCTATATATTTATGTAAAGTTGGGGGAGCAGGAGCCTAAGAATTTCATTATGGGTAATGATGCTACATTGTTATCTGTATATGACAATAAAACTCGAAACTTGAAACTTGAAACCAGTAGTCTACGGTTGGATCATTTAAAGAGCATTCTCCATGGCAGGCTCAGAGAACATATTGACTGAAGGAAACTGAAAATTTCAGACATTAATAGGTCAATATACATTATATAAGTATTTTTTCTACAATTTTCTCCACAGGTTTCTAAACAACAGAGCTGCCCTCAGAGTGATAAAGGTATATATATGTGTGTGTGTGTGTGTGTGTGTGTGTATAACAAACATATAACATACAATATACATGCAGTACTGTGCAGGAGTCTTTAGCCATTTAAGAAAATTACTTATCTCATCTACTAATAGTTACATTTATGACACTTCCATGCCCTGACTACAGGGGTCAGTCTCTCTGGAGCAACTTGGGGTTAAGGGTCTTACTCAGGAACCCAGTGGTGGTGTACTGAAGGTAGGATTCGAACCCATGACTTCTTGGTCCAGAGGCAAGTGTCCTACCCACTAGGCCACCACCATCCAACATACGTTTGGAAAACAATCATTTGAATGAATACAGACAAACCAAACACTAATTTTCTGTGTGTCAGAGTAACTGTTGTCAACGTTCTTGGAAACCTGGTATTAACAGGTGCCATTAACACTCAATCCATTGAATCAAATCCGGTGCTGCTGGTGTTATTTTATGAATCCAGTGCAGCAAGAGGACAGAAACCAAACCTTTGTTCTTCTGAGGTTTTTCATGGCTCAGTAAGATTGCTGCACTATACTGTATATGTAATTATACTATATGTACTTAAAGGCAACAAGAAATACAACAAAATTTATCATCTCAACAGCCCAAGAAATAAATGATGAGCTTCGGATCCTGCTTGTTGGGAAGACTAGTGCAGGAAAGAGCGCGACAGGAAACACCATTCTGAGAAAAAATGCATTTGTGTCTGAAGTCTCCTCGTCTTCTGTTACCTCACAGTGTGAAAAATTCAATGGAGTTGTAAATGGAAGAAAACTCGCAGTTATTGACTCTCCAGGTGTGTTTGATACTAAGTTAAGCTTAGAAGAGATGATCAATAGGATTAAGCTGTGCATTCCACTGTCCGCCCCTGGGCCACATGTCTTTCTAGTTGTGATGAAGTTAGATAGATTTACAGAGGAGGACAAAAAAACAGTGAAGCTGTTTCAACTCATTTTTGGTGAGGAATCCTCTAGGTACACTATGGTACTGTTCACACATGGTGATCAGCTGGAGGGGAAAAGCATTCATCAGTTTGTACGTGACAGCCCAGAACTTGTGGGTTTCGTCAGGGAGTACGGTGGGCGATACCATGTGTTCAATAATGAAGATCAGGATCCGGGGCAGGTCATCCAGCTTCTGGACCAGATTGATAGGATGGTCACTGTGAATGGTGGAGGACACTACACCACAGAGATGCTGCAGGAGACAGAGAGAGCAATCGAGGAAGAGAAACAGTGCATCTTGAAGGCGAACAGAGCACAGAGACAGAAAGAGATAGACGACCTGAGGGCACAGAAAAAAGCGTACGAAATAGGACCGGCAATTGTGGAATTGAATATGAAGCACGAGAGAGAGGCAAGATGGAAAGCTGAGAGAAGCGAGTCACTGTTTGACAAAATCAAAAATTTCCTTTATGGAATCTACAGCAGTATTTATGATTTTTTAAAAAGTTTTTTTAATCCTACATTTCCTGCAAGCATGTTTTCTGCTGGCATGTTTCATTCAGCAGCTTTCCGTGCAGTTGTCCATGAGTTGGGAACAGACCATCACACTCAAAAAAACAAGAATAAAGACTAAGGATGCAAAGAAATGATCAAATGCAGTAAGTTATAAGTTATTAGTTCAGGGCATTTCATTTTACAGCATTCTTCTAAGATTCTTCTAAGATCGGTTGAACATGAATATGGTAGTCATATATAATTTAGCACAACACGACTCCTCTTCTTAACACTGTCTTAACACTGATATGGTTGATGTTAAAATTAACTTATAACAATCTCAGGCTTATTACAGGTTTTCATTCCAACAAAGCAGGAGCATTCCAACAAAGTACTAGGTTTGCTTATGTGGAATGAAAGACTGTGGCCTGGCTGGCCCTTGGCAGATAAGATTGGACACCTCTGTCCTAAGTTATAAGTTCTTAAGTTATAAGAGTGAGGATTGGAAGCTTAGAGCTGTCAGTGCACCCTGTTAGGTTACTGATGCTATCCCATAAATACTTTTAAACCTTTCATTTATTTATATACGAATACATTATACAGTAAACCCCCGACATTCGCGGAGGTTACGTTCCAGGAGCATTGGAAAAAAAAACATGAATGTGTGAGGTGGTAAACAAATGCCTAAAAATGAATATTTTTTATAGCGTAAACCCTAAACATGCCCCCAAATATGCCACACTTTAATTTCATTTTAAACTCTTAAAAATTGTAAAGGTAAACCCGTATCTGTACTGTACAGTGTAGCAGCCAATTAGCAGCAAGGAGAAATGAATAACGCTGTCGGATCATCCCAAGACGCGCTTTCTTTGTGTTCTCTCGACAGAACCAAAAAATGTATACAGTTATATATTATATGGAAATGTAATTGAATTTATGTTAATATAGATTTTACAAAATTAGTAAATTACGTTTTTCTTTAAAAATCAGCGCTAAAATACACGACTTTCCGCGAATTTGCGGGGGTTTCCGTGAACAATAATATGTTCGGTTCTAAGAAAAATCTGCGCATGAGCGGCGGTTTTATATGCTTTTGTTGACAAAATTGTAAGTAACAGTTACATTTCACACTTCTTTTACATTTCTACAAGGGCTGCTGGGTTATCATTTATCATGTTCATTTATTATCATGTACAACCCTGGTGCTGGTGTACCTGCATATTTAAGTGCTTTCTCTTCTCTAATTCACCTAAATCAGCACATTTCCAAGCCCTCTGAAGTGGGTGTTAGCTACAGGGCAGGACCAGGTGTGGGAAGCTCTGTAGTTGATTATGGATATGACCGCATGTCTTGCTCTTATAATGTAAAAATAATAAAACAAAAATATTGCTTCTGACCAATTTTTTGTGTACTGTATTGTTGTTCTCACCCATTTGTTTGGTCTGGTGTGAGATAGAGACATGAAATGCTACCAAGACATTACTTTGTGTGTGCTAAGCCACTGTTGTACTAATGGAAGTGTAACACTCCCGGCATCACTTCTTTGTACGGCAGCCTTGCGGATTTGCCAGAATATTAGCATTCAGCTCGAAATGGGAGCAGAGCTGAGATACCAAATCGCATTTATCTTTTCAAAAGGCAGAGACATAAAACCTAATAATGCCTGACGCTTCAGCAGGTAACACCTTAGTCTGATGAAATATGGAAATGCTGCTTGTTTGTTCACTGAAGTCTGCAGCTAGGGGGCTGACATTTTCACACATTAAGCCCGTGTAAGCCTATTAATCTGCAAAACAATATTCCATATGTGAAATCACAGAGGCAGTAGAGAGGAAAAGAACCCGAAGTTGCGTGTGATGAATGTGTAAAGCTTATCTATAAGCAGGCTTTCTTTGTTAAAAACTTCTTGTTTTGCTTCGTGCTCTTCCATTACACCCCTCGGCTCTAACATTTCGATAGTTGTATTAATTAATTCATCTTTGGGACATTTCGATTTCAGCTTTTCTGATGGCTAGTTTGGTCATTTGTGCATGGTTTTCTTCAAAACATTTGACTACCAATAACACACTGATCCGAAAACCTGTTGAGGCAGAAACAACGAGACAGAGCCTGGAAGAGGGAGAGAAAAAACATGGCATTGTGTTCTGTGCAAATGTAAGTATGGAGGGAAAACAGCAGTCGCTTCAACATACACTTTGAAAAAGGTGTTCGGATTTTTTCAAACAAGAGCAATCCGCCGCCTTCCTTCTTTTGTGTCCCTTCGCAGTTAAAAACAAATGGAATCCTGGTCATGTCTTAATGACACGCCATGTCATGTATGTAATTGTCAGAAAAATGAAAGGTCTCTGTTCAATCAGTCTCCTCCTTGTAATTGTCTTGTCACCTCACCTAGATGGGAGGCCTTGGTAAGAGAAGAGGGAAATTGCTTTGGACATTTACACTTTGCCATATTCTCGTCGGAGAAAAATAGATTCAATTGAAGAAATAACTGTGCCACACCTGCCCTCTACGGCACCTCTACAAAGGCAGAGAGAGAAGTGTAATTTACAGGCCTGAATTGTCCTTTGAATAAACCGAATAAATGATGTATGAGCGGAACTGCAACGTGATCTGACCAGCAGATGGAGGTGTGTGTCTGCAGATCATACTTATCTGGATTGTACGGCTGTGTTTTTTAGCTCATTAATGGAACGAGCTATACTTTTTCACACTTTCCAGACAGCGCTGAGGAATCAGGTTTTGAACTTGTGCAAATAAAGAGCGTCACAGATTAACAGGCAGTTGGACAGTTATATCTAGATGCATGTGCCTGCAAGGTAGCAATGAAATTAGCCTATAAAAATCACAAAAACGTTATAGGTGAGCTTTTCTAATTCCTTCATGCACAAAGGAAAGTATGCAACACTTTACGAGAAGGAAATATCATTCTTCATTTCATTGTAAGAAAATGAGAGACATATGGATGAGTATTGGGCTCATATCCACAGAAAATGCAGAATCAGATATCAGAAGAGGAGAAGACACACACACACACACACACACATACACACACACACACACACACATACACACCAACCCATTCACATAATGTAATGTCATGTTGTTAGCTGTGTTTCATCCTGAGGGGTAGCAGAGTGTTTGAGCATGATGTGCATTTTTAGATGGACTACTTCAGTTAAAAGCTCAGAAGTTTTAAAATAATGTCAGGTCTGGTTCTTAGAAAGTTTTTGGTTACCACATACATTAGCACCTGGAATTTTCTAATGCTTAAAACTGGAGAAAAAATACAAAAGTTTTGATCTGGCACTGACACTATGTTATTTGGTGATGCCTTGGGGATCTTAGTGATTTAACTAATTTGCTAGCCTACAAAGTCCTTGACAGTTAAGTGCAATGTCCTGCAATATCTTTGTCTTCACAGTAGGCCTTTGTAGCACAAAGCTTTGAATTTTTAATCACACCAAGTCCTTCAAATTGCAGTGCACTATGACAATGAAGTGCTGCTTTATCAGTAGGTATGTAACCCACAATAAAATGCCAGTAAATATAGTCCATATAAATACTAAAATGAATGCAACAAAATAGATAAAACATGCTATTTTACCAAGCTAATGATCCCCTGTAACTTCATAGTTGAAATGTAACTTCGTCCTATTAACTGGAACACTTTTATGAACGAGAGATTAAACTTCTTGGTCGAACTTCCACCAACTTAAGGGGTGGAGAAAATTGCAAACTGAGGTCAGTTTTTTGTAAGAGTCTAAATAATTTTTGGTAGGTTGGAAGTGAACATTCAGGAATACATGAGATACAGTTCATACCCATAAACAGAACACAAGATGGCGAGCCAATGCCACGGATTAAGTACCTGAGCGCTGCTTAAATCCTCATTTTGCTTGTGGGAAAGATGCCACATATGGTTGAACTGTGTTGATTGCTTTTCGGCAAGGTAGGAGTGACAATTGTCCTTATTCTGAGAACTGAACTGAAATTCTTACGTACTTAGATTTGGACTGAGCTCTGTCTTATCGTTGATGTTATACCTGTATGATATTAACTGAAGAGATGTATTTTGTAGTTTGCCTATGAGGGAAAGCAAGGAAGAAGGGTTAACCTCACTTATAATTCATATTAAAGGGATGCTTACCTGTTTCAGGAAAAAGAAAATAGTTAGGAACCACCTCAGAGAGACAAATAAAATAGAGTTAACCAAGATTCCTAGAAGAGGTTAAATCATAATTAAAACTGTTCTAATGTAAGTTAGTGTATCTAGTCTGGTTCAGAAAAAGAGCTAAATAATAAGCTATACTTATCTTTGGTTACTTTTCAAGCACACCGTTGGATGGTACCTTTCTTTTTTCTTTTTCATTTTCTCTCTTTGTTCTACCTCACATTAAAATGCCAGCTTTTATATTTAAAGTTTGGGGTCTCAGGTCAATCCCTTTATTCTCACTTACCACTTCCATCAAACCTAGAATTGGCCTGGCATACAGTATATTTGTCGCTGTGGTGTACAAGACAGATAAATTGTTGGCCTGTCAGAGTTTTTCTTTTTCTTTAAAACTTGCTGTGAGAAAGAACACCTTTGATTTATCTGACAGAAGCAAATAGGAAAGCTCTTAAAAGACACAGTAGCCTATTTGGCTGAGGTTTGAAAACAGCTTAACAGCCCAAGCCCAGGGCCGGCCTTACTATCTGAGCCCCAGATCGCAGCGATGTCTATGCCAAGTCGACCATTAGACACTGCTGCTCTACCCTGAGTACAGTCAGGCATTTGTTGTCCTATTACACTGCCACCTGTTTACCACATTCACACATATTTACCACACACACTACACTTATTTACACATTTGCCACACACAGCAAGAGTAGAATATGTTGTTAATTCAATTTCTTGGCAGGTGAAGTTGGAATATTGAAGTGCTTGATCAGTGAAAATCTGAATCTGGACTTTTCAGCCCTTATAGTTATTTTAAACTCAGCACAGTCGTTACTACAAGTGCAGCACCTCAGAGAACATGAAAAATATTGAAAACGAAAGTTTGCTGTGAGGTGCTTTTTTTGCATTTGCTGAGCTGAAGAGACAATCCATGTGTGAAATGTCATTTGTATTAGCTGAACCAGAGCCCTCAGCAGCAGCACCAGCACCAACTTTGGTCAACAGGCCAAAAACAGGAGCAGTCTATGCAGGGATTTGTTTTAAATCCAGTAACACACCGGTTGTGGGTAAGCAATCCACCAGATATGGAATTACGGACCTTCATTCTTAGCTGCTGGCTGCTTCAGGAAAAACCTACGGAGCATGTATGATGTATGAGAGCTGGATCCGCAGGCTTATCATGCCATGTGTCACTCAGATAGGGTAGACCTGCCAGCCACAGCAATTACAGAAAACCCTGAATTTAGACCCTTGAACGTGAGAAGGCAGTTGAGGCTCAGCGTCTCCTATTAAAACACCATTACCTGAGATGGATTGAAGCATTTTTGACCAGGTTAATGGTCCCTGTATTATTTTCCGCCACACATAACAGTAACTGGAGGCTTAGCTGCTCTCGCTTGAACCCCCTTCACCACAGAGATGATTTTGCAGAGGAAGGATATTTGTTTTCATAGTGCATTCTTGTGGGCTTTTTTCCAGGGAATCGCTACAATATATTAGACATCAATTCCAACAGAATATTTTTCAACCATGCCCGCTTTACAACTGCCTGTCCACAAGCAAGATGAATTCGCAGGGCTTTGATTGAGTATCTGCAGAGTATACAAAAACTACAATGCAAATAAGCCTTCATGTGATTGCTTGGCTAATTCCCCTCAAATTATTCATGCGCTGCAATGGTTAATGACGTGGTTTAAAAATATTTAAGCCTTTAGGCTTTACTTGCTCTTAAAAGCTAGTGCCCATAAGTAGATGGAACGGTCTTACATGTCTCATTTTCACCAGACTATTGGTGATGTACTTTTGAGAAATCACATTAAATGACTCAGTAATCGCATTAAATGACTCTGTTATAATTTCTAGCTATGGTCTCTGGACAGTCATTTAGCTAGATGGATAGCTTTACTCAAACATATCAGTGCCACTCTTAATCACTCAGCTGTCTTAATCCATCTTCATTCTTTTTTCTCTCTTCTGAAAGGCTAAAAGGACTAAGAAAACATTGATCAGTGAGGAAAGAAATTCGGAATTTTGACTTTATGTCTTACTTAAAGTGAATGCTTGCCTTTGAAGGCAATGAAGCTGACTTAAAATTTCATCTAGTATCCTTCCAATCCTAATAATCGAAAGAATAAATTATTTACCCACTGGGCAAATTAGCACTCAGAGTAACTTACACATATTTTTATATCACTGCTTCAAAGAGTTGGCTTAATGCATTCTCACCAAATGCACTAAATCTTTGTGGAAGGTTAACAAAGTTTTGTGACAGCCAAGTGCCCTTATAGAGTTTCAGTACAGAACAAGTACCCAAAAGTCAGCCAGCATGTGACCAGTGCAGAATAAGGACCTGAGATCCTCTCTTCTGTCTTAGCTTTTACTGCAAAGCCTGTCTGCACTGCATAATGTCATAAAACCCTCTGCGGGGGCAGGGGAGGTCTCCTGAGATTTCTCTCTTGGATCAATCATTTGCAATAAAGCCACTTTTGCGGAGCAGAGCAAATGAGCCGGACACTTTCAGTGGCATGCACTTTTGCCCCACCTGCTCCAGCTCAGCCAGCGTAATCACTGTCCTCCTCCAGACACCGGAACCGTGTCAGGGGAGATGATCAGACAGAGAGTGAGACAGAGAGTGCACATTCAGAGCTTCTGCATACACAGGTCTCAAACTCCCGGCCCGCGGGCCACATACTGGCCCCCCTCCCTCTCCATCCAGCCCGCCGTCACGTTTCAAACATTGATATTTTTTTCTATTTTTAAATATTTCTAGTTGTTAGTCACCAATTAAAGCTACCATTTCATATACATTTATTATAAAAACCCATTATATTTATTTAAAAAGCGGGTTATGTGCTCATGCATGCAGGCAGGGTTCAGCCAATTAGCATTACCTGAGCCCCGACCGTTACTGTCTATGACCCGAATGAAAATGTCACTTTCCAAGGTGAAAAGAAAAGTGGACACTGAACACAGAGCATTTCAAGAACGATGGACATCCCAATATTTTTTGTGGAGTTTAATGGATGTGCTACGTGTCTAATTTGCAAGGAAAAAGTCGCTGTTTTAAAGGAATACAATCTGAAACGCCATTACTCGACTAAACACGGAGAGCAGTATGATAAGTACAAACAAGATGAGAGGACTATAAGAGCGACACAGCTACACCGAGGACTAACTTCTCAGCAAAGTCTTTTCCACAAGGCCAAGAAGAATGCTGGTGCTGCCGTTGAAGCCAGTTACGCGGTGAGTGAGTTAATCGCCAAATCAGGAAAGCCTGTTACTGAAGGACTGTTTCTGAAAAAAATGCATATTACAAGTTGCTGATATCTTGTGTCCACAGAAGAAGATCTTGTTCAGTAATGTCGCACTTTCTGCAAACACAGTGGCGGAGCGCATTAGCAACTTATCAGGTGATATTTATGAACAGTTATGTGACAAAGCGCAAACGTTCACTGCATACTCCGTGGCACTTGATGAGAGCACGGACATTACAGACAGTGCCCAGCTAGCCATTTTTATCAGGGGCATCAATGATCAGTTTGAGGTTACAGAAGAGTTACTCGATGTGTGTCCAATGCGTGGACGCACCACAGCCAAAGACATATTTCAGCAGCTGTGTGGCGCACTTGAGCGCGCTAGGTTGCCGCGGAACAGACGTGCCGGCATCACCACAGATGGAGCCCCGTCCATGACGGGTAAAAAAAAAACCGGACTGGTAGCGCTGGTACAAAGAAAATGTAGATCCAGTGATTGTTTTGCACTGTATCATACACCAACAGGCACTGTGCAGCAAATGTCTAAAATACGAATATGTGATGTCTGTGGTTCTGAAATGTATAAGTTACATTAGGTCCAGGAGTTTACAGCACCGTCGGTTCCGAGCCTTTTTAGAAGAAATTGAGGCAGCGTATGGTGATGTGCGCTGGCTCAGCAGGGGACATGTTTTAAAGAGATTTTTTAAGTTAAGATCAGAGGTGAAACAATTCATGAAAGACTGCAGAATGAATGTTCCAGAATTTGATGATCCAAAATGGGTAGTGGATCTTGCATTCCTAGAGGATATAACACAGGAGCTCAACATCCTTAACCTGAAACTGCAGGGGCCTAGTCAGCTTATCACAACAGTTTATGACAGTGTGACAGCTTTCACCTCAAAACTGAAGCTATGGAAAATTCAACTTTATGCAAAAAAACCTCAGCCATTTCACAACATGTAGGTCTCTTGTAGAGGAGGGTACAGTATTCTGTGGTGAGGAGTATGTGT
>JBBJLS010000001.1:44490965-44519630 GCA_037577275.1 Bryconaethiops microstoma | reverse complement strand
AGATGATTCCAGATGATCAGGCAGTGATCAGTATACTGGTGGTGCTGAATGCTGAGTGGTTGGAACTCCTTTATCTACTCACTTTGCATTCAGATAAGTTCCCCAGTTCTTGAGTGTTGGTTTTGCTCAATGGTTCCTCCACATTTCCTAAGAGATTCTATGTTTTTAGGCTTTAGTTGCTCTCAACAATTTCTCTTTTTTAATCTTTTTTGCACTCATCGTTTTTTCCACATGCTCTGAAAAATCTCCTCTAAGAGATTTTATTCTTTTGAAACTTGGTTCTATTCAGTGGTTCTTTCACACGCCCTTAAGAAGTTTTTCCTTTTCATTATTGCTTCCTCTTGGTGGGTTTTTCATGTGTTCTTGGAGAGTTTCCTCTTTTGGAGTCTTGGTTCTTCTCAATGGCTCTTCCTCTAAGACATTCTATCGTTTTGAGTCTTGGTTCCTCTTAGTGGTTAAGAAGTTTTTCCTTTTGAGACTTGCTTCGTCTTGGTGTTTTTCCCATGTGTTCTTTTTGATTGCAGGTCTTCTTAGTGGTTGTTCCTCATGATCTTTGGGAGTTTCTCTTTTTGAGTGTCTTTTAGAGGTTCTTCCTAGTACTCTATAGGGAACATTTCCTGCCACAACTCTTAGTGGCCTGCACTTGCATTTTTCAGGAATTGCAATTTATGTTGTAAGAAGCAATAAATATTTACATACAACTATGGTGAGTCAGATTTAGCCCATTGCCAATAGTGATGTTGATTTCTGGAATATTCCCAATAAATGTAAATAAATATGCTCTGCTCAAGCAGCCTATTGCTTTAGGCTCCTAGTTATTGTAATTACTTACACATTATTGATGTCATAGATTTTTTTTTGTTGAAGGTGGTCTGAATATTTCATGACTAATGGATTGAAAGAAATTTGAAAGGCAGTCATTTCCCATATATTTTCTTGCATTATCAGTCATCAAGAATGTCATTCTATAGTGACCAATTCAGACATACTTGTTATTTAAGAAAGCAAAGATATGCTGCCAGACAAGAGCTTCTGTTTTTTTTTTTAAATTATTTTGAAGATGCACAGAAAACTTGCTGTGTGCTTCTCAGTCAGAAAAACCATTTTCAAATGCCTCTTGCATTTTGCTGCTCAGCTGTAATGCACAGAAAGTGAGATGACATGTTTATTGATTAAAATGTTATTGAACATTGCACCAGAGGCCGAGAAATAATTGAAGTGCAAGAAGATGAGAGATGACTATTACATCTCGGGCATCTTAAACACATCCCAGGATGGATAGGCACGTTTTGGCAGGGGTTTTACTAAAATATTTTAAATTTAGAAACAAGTCATTCTTATAGACAGTCATTTGCATGTTTAAAAAATGGTAACAAAGGCATGCGAGAGCATTTTTTAGGAGTGGATGGGATATTGGCAACACAGCACAATTCTGGTGAGTCAGTTGGCCTTGGAGCTGGTGGGGGGCTGGTGGGGGGTGTTGGCACTGAGCCATGTGACTATAAAAGTGAGAGACAAAGAAAAAAGAGGCAAAAATGTCACAGTCCAGGTAACCTGAAGGGCTAAAGTGCTTAAGAAAAATGCATAGAACTACAACTGCGAACATTTGCATCTTCAAATGTAAGCTTAAGGAATTATGGAGAAACAAGAAGAGTTTTGGAGAATGTTTCCAGAGGCAGATGTTGTTGGCTGATGTGTGTTAAACTGTCCAAATAATGAGCTGTGATGATGCTGATGTCTGTGGCATCTGTAGCAGAAGGAAGAAAGCCTGATTGATCAAAACCAAATGAAAATATACTGATTATGTCTATATGTTCCTCACATTGCCAAGAGGAATTCTCATTTCCCTAAATTATCACTATTTTCTGTCTAAACTCAAGATTAAGTAAAACTACCATGGCTTGGTGACATAATGACTAAAGGAGAAGAAAAAGTAGAAAAGTAGGAGCTCAGAAGGCGGAATTTATCTTGTAGAACCAGTGGAACTTCATAGTAAATCCAGTATCTATCAGTATCAAGGCTGAAACATGACTGAAACATTTGTTCTTCTCCATCTTGGTGTCAAATAAAATGATGACGCTCCACAGTCTGAGTAATGACCAATCACAAAGCAGTCCAGATGTTGTTTTCATCGGTTCAATATTCAATGTATACGGCCAAAATATAACTGAGTAAAAACAGATCACTGTGCTCACTATTATGCATCCTTCAAAAAGGGGTTCTCAAAAAGACAATCATCCAGTGCTTAAATGCCCCTTATTCTTCTCAGTGATAGAGGCCCTTTTGTAAATCCTTCTTTAGAGAACCTTTAAAAATGTTCTATATAGTGGCAATAAGTCTTCTGCTGTTGTTATTGATTAAAGACACCATTTTCAGTACAACCTTTTTGGCTAAGAGTGCATTTGAGTGTAAGTAAAGTTATAATTGAAAATAGTAATGTACAAATCTGTCAGGTTTTACTTTAATAAAGTTTTCCATCCATCCATCCATCCATCCATCCATCCATCCATCCATCCATCCATTTTTCCAACCGCTTATCCTTAATCAGGGTTATGAGCGGTGCTGGTGCCTATCCCAATAAAAAGTCTTTGGACTGTGGGAGGAAACCGGAGAACCCAGTGGAAAACATGCAAAGTCTTTACAGAAGGAACTCTGATCGTCCCAGTCAGGAATTAAATCTAAATGAATTAGACCTTCTCGCTGTCAGCCGAAAGTGCTATGTGCTAACTAGTCAAGCAAATGCAGCCTGAATCAAATGTAACTGATTTAATTTAACCATACTGTAACATGATTTATGATACTGTGATGTATTTCTCTAAACTAGGGGTTCCCAGTCCCAGTCCTGATGACCTCATGATCTGCACATATCCTGCATGCATGCCCCAGCCCATGAGAAGCTTATTAATTGGTTAACAAGTTAATGAATCATGTGAGCAAGATGAGACAAAGCACACCTATTTGCATTCTTTGAGGTCGCCAAGACTGGGATTTGGGATGTTCTGCGCTACATCAACACTAATCCTGCTCCGTTAAAGCAACTGTAGGGCAGCCCTGATGCTTTTTTGTATCCTCACCCGGAAGCTGAAGCTTTTCCATAAATGAAGTTAAATAAAGTGGACTATAAAAGGGTGGGAGGGTGCAGTGTAGTTTACAGTATTTAAGTTCAAGTTAACAGAGTCAGAAACAATGGAAATATGATGTACATTAGAAAAGACAAATAAGGGAAAACCCAAAGAAAAAACACAGCGAGAGTAAAAAATAAAGGGAGAAAAAAAACTATGGAAACAAAAACAAACATGAACAGCACGGGGTGAGAAATATTGGATGTCAAAGAAATAGAGCAAACAAAGGGGTTTGTACACACAGTAGGTGTAACAAAGTTCTGCTGTCTGTGTCTGTATCTTTATCTGTTTAGTAAATCTGTGCTTCTGTACATGGATTTAGATTTAAACTGAAAGTGGCCATGGATCTTTTGGTTTTCTTTTTTTTGGTCGTTTTATAGTTTTTATATTTAGTATATTTATTTTTTTTATCATTTTAATTAATACATAATTAAGAGTTTTATTTAAGATGATATTTCACAGTTTTCCTCTTTTGCAACATTTCCCAAATGGCCCAGTTTCCAAAAACATCTTATAGTAACTGGTAGAGAAAGTTTTCAATGTGATACCCACTATATCATTTAAGATTTATCTCTGCAAGAAGATGCTTTCAGTATAGGTTTGCTGGATACACTATCAGAAGGTAAATACAGTATTTCAATAAAGATGTATTTATTTTGTGAATTTAAGGCCAGCTAAAAAGAAACACATTTTATTTTAAAGCTTAGTAAGGCTGCTGATGGTCTTGATTTTTCTAAAAACCACACAGATCCATAAACTAGTCAGTTCACATGTAAGCTAAAATCACCACAGCTTTCAGAATCTCGACTTTCTATGAGAACTCTCAGTTTTATCAGTCCAGCGGAAAACAAATTATATCAGTACTAGTACAAAACTCGTTCACCCTGACGTTACAGGCAATGTTTCATCCTTGAAGTATTTCTGAATAGAAAGTAACCAATCAGAACCGAACTCATTTACATATGTGTTAGTGGAGAAAATGGTCATGTATCAGCAAATTATTGTTTTTTTGGTACAAAAATGTGGACCTAAACCACAATGCAATAATAGCATTGATAATAACAGTAAACTAATAACAGTAAACTAATAACAGTAAACTTAACAGCAAACTAATCATTAATAGAGGCCCCAATTTAGACTTTAATTCTTCATATTGTTGGTCACTATTGTGGATCGGTATTTGTTTAATGTTGATTTGCAGAGGACAGTCCATTCCCAGCCTTCATCAGGTAATTTTTCTCTCAGTTAGCTGCATTTTTTTTTTCCTGTAATGAACTCAAGGTGAAAAAAATTCTGCTTGTTGAACCACTTGATGATATCCTCTCCAACCACTTTGAAAGGGCTATTTCTGTTCTGGCCTATGATTTAATACCCATCACTTGTCTGCAATCATTTTTTACAGCACTTTACAGAGCTTAACAATGCTTTAGTGCACCGCGTGGACCTCTTCGGATTTTTTGCGCTCCACCGTTGTCTTCAGCTTAAATAGAGGTCTGACATGGCTTTGTGTATTTATACCAGCAACTCGCGCGCCTCATCCCTTGATGAAATGTAGTGTTATTGCCTCATTAATACGCACGGGTTCCTCCGTGGCAATTCTTGGCCGAGGTTTGATGGAAGTCCTTGGCTGCTGAGCCCAAGGTTAGCATAGTGCCTCTGGTGGATAATTAGCGTTGGCTCATTACGGATGGCCAGTGCGGAAAGAGAGAGAGAGAGAGAGAGAGAGAGAGAGAGAGAGAGAGAGAGAGAGAGAGAGAGAGAGAGAGAGAACGAGAGAGAGGGCGAGAGAGAGGGCGAGAGAGAGTTTGGGAGAGAGAAAGAGAAAGAGAAAGAAAAGTACCATGAGAGAGAGATAGAGGGAGAAGGAGAGAGGGAGAGAGAGAGACAGGGGAAGATGAAGAGAGAGAGAGAGAGGGAGATAGACATCATGCGGCTATGTGAGTGATGCTCGGTCCCCCAGCTCTTTTCCTCCTGCTAGGTGAGGTCAGAAGGCAGGGTGTGTTTCGTTCAGTCCTCCCTGCAGGATATATTTTAAAGAAGGGTGCTTGCGTGTGTGCGTGTTAGCTCTATTTCCAGCGGGGACAGACAGACGGTGCTGTCATGGGGATGCAACGAACCTTGGCTGTATGTGGTGCTGGTGGTGCTGCCCTGGGGGATTTTGTGTGTGTGTGTGCGCGTGTGTGTGAAGTGGGGATGACAGGCCGCAGACTGGGGAGCCGTGCCCCAGCAGGTGAAGCCATGAGCAAGGTGCAGCCACTGCAGGCATGCCAGGTGTCCGGGTGTTCGGGCTCAGTGGAGACTAGGGTTCAGTGCACTGTTCTGGATCACTGCTTCATCTCTCACAACCTGCCATCAGTCCCTCCATCCCTCATCACCTGAATCTGAAATCCATGAAAAATGATAAATGCTTTCAGCTGCAATGAATTTTGAAAGTACTGGTAGAAACTCTAAATTGCCACGAATTCATGTATTTCATCTTCATATTTTATTTACTCCATTTTCCGGTGACCACAAGATAACAAATGGTATATTGTCACAGTCACAACAAAACTGTGTATCTTAATTTTAGATTTTTATTTTGCATGATAGGAAAACACCAGCTTTTATGAAATTTCATAATACATTTCATAATTAATGGACCAATAGAAATGGTCTAAGATGTTTTGGTATAAAATCTGGTTATGCTGACTAAAAATGAAGAATGTTGTCTCTAAAGTTGATTTCTTCTCTTGTTAAGTTACCATCTATGTTAACTTTGGCAGATACGTTTTTTTGGAAGGCAATGATATGTAAATATATTAAAGGTAGGCCTAAAGGCTTGCATTAAGTCTGAGTTCAAGGTCTTCTTTTATCAGTAGGCTTACAGCATGTAAAGTGTGATGTACTGGTACATATCAGTAGGCCTCTGGCCTTTCAGTTTGTTATCTCAGGGTTGTTTTCACAGGATCTAAGTTAGACTGTGTGTTTATCTCTTGAAAATAAAGTTTGGTTATTTAGAGGTCTCATATGAATTATCTCATTGTCTTTGAAAAACAGCATTTAAATGAGTGAAATGGATTTCTTTTCACAGTAATGTGGACTAAATCAAAGATCTGAAGACATGGTCTTTTAGGTCCTCTGTTCATACCAGGAGTGAATTACAATGAATCCATTTTTTGAAAATAGAGGGCTATAATTTATTGTCTCCAAACTGATTGCAGAGGCCCTGGAGGTTGGAAATGCCCGGGTGAATGTGCATTTGAAGTGAAAAATACAGCCTTTGCCGAAATAGACCTCAGTGGTGAGGAGACAGCATGAGCTTTCCGTCCTCTTTGCCGACTCCCTATCTTCCCCCTTAATGCAGTCAGAGCAGAGGAAGCTGCCATTCATCATCCCTATGCTTAATTTCACAGCTTAAATGCTGCAGATGCACTTCTTACACTTCTTCTACATTACACAAAAGTGGAGTAATTACACCCTTCATTTGAAGTCCTTTATCAGGCCCTAATTGCCCCGTCTATGCCAAATAAACACTTTATCTAGTCCTCTGCCTCACCACTGCAACTGTGTGATACCAGGCGACTCTCAGTGGCACCAAAGTGCAGGCGTCTCTTGGTTAAGATCATAGGCCAGTTTTTCTAGTGTTTTGCTCTCACTGTTGTTCTGGCCCTGGCCTTATTGAAATTGGGAGGGGAAATGTTTTTTCAGCTGACACATTAATTGACAACATATAATTCTCTCCACCTACCCTGGCAGAGCTGTAAGGAATAAAAATCCATTAGCAGATTTTTATGTTCCCAAAGACTATTATCACCAGGGCTGCCAGTGTCTCATGAGATATTATCGACTAATTCAGTGTGTAATCCAAGCAATCAGGACTAATCATTTTCTTCGAACTGTGAAAAATGTAAAAATGTAAAATATAATATATATATATATTATTCCACTAATACTGTCAGTTCTCAGATCTAGATATGGCTAATATGGAGTGTTAGCATCCCTTCCCTTCGTTACACATGAGGTTATTTGATATGGCTGTTTGAAAATAGCAGAACAGTCTCTAGGTCCTTGTGCTGATTTCTCACGTCGAAACGAATCAGCATTATAGAAATGAAATGGTCCATAGACCAATCTCGCTGGAGCATTGTGCTTGTGCTGAAAGGCTCCTTACAGCATTTGTTGAGTGGAACAAATGATTTTAGGGCACGTGATAATTGATCTCTCTGAGTGGGCCTGATTATTAATATTACTGGCTGAGCGTGTGGCTGAAAAGCCTTTGAAGAAAAGGCATCTGTTGACAGAATGACTTGCTTGTAGCAGAGATGTCTTTGCTTGTTGCAAAACCTAGCGTTTAGCACGAGCTGTAAAACAAAAATTCAAAAGCTGATACCATAACAGGTCAAGGTACTGTTTATAGCAAACAGGGGTAATGATGAAACTAACAGGTTCTTGACAGACAGCTTATTATGCAAAGTGAACAGTCAGTAAAAGTCCCAGAACAGCAAAGATGGAAATAAGGTAGAAGACGGTGAAGCATTATAGCAGCACCAGAATTCCCCTGCATCAGAATCAAGCCTACTTCACTAATGAAAGTCGTTGTGTTTGGGGATTTAATTTCTCTCTGCACAGAATTGTTGTGAGGCAATTTAAATCCCTCTATTTGTTCCCAATAAGATTTCTGTCAGTTACTGTCACGGTCCAGTTGTGCCACACATGCAATTATTCCTCTACTGTAATCAGATGCCTAATGAAAGTCGATGCAATTGATCAAGGAACTCCGCTGAACCGCCTCACTTGCTGTTTTATTTCACATGCAGCGTCCACTGGAGACCACACATTTGATCTTAATGCAAAACACTACCCAAATAATACTTTCTTCATTAGAATTCAGGGACTTGCAGTGGCCAGCACTTAACCTTAATTAGACAGGACAGTTAAAGCAGGCCATTCTCTATGTTGTAGTAGCACTGAACTGTCAGAAGTCCCTGTTACCGTGTTGTATGTTCGCAGTGTACACTCAGACACCTTGTGTGCAGTGATTTTTTTTTCCCTTTTTAAATCACGGCACATTTTTAAAATTCAGTGCCAACTGGAAAGTTACACTCTAGCACGGGCCCTGTCGTTTTTCTGCAGATAGAGGATTACCGTCGTCTGATGCCTGGAAAAGGCCCGGCCTCATCAAAACCCTTCATGCATGCCTTTTTTTTTTCATGTTTCGCATCATAACAGCTTGAAGGCAAATATCTTCTCTAAGCTTTCGTCTGGGTCACTCTGAAGAAACGGCATTCGAATATCTGCCCATTTCAGATGCTCGCCAAGAATCAGAGAAAGAGAGAGAGAGAAGGAGAGAAAGATGCTCTGCAATTTCAACTTGGTCATGCCTCATAACCAGATTTCATGACTTTAATGAGCTCATTACAGTGAGCAGGCCTCTGGAGAGACACACCAAGCATCGCTTTGGGCTCCCTCAGACGCACAGCAGGGCCACTCCTGCTAAACCAAACACACACACATCCTAAATCAAGCTACTGACACACAAATCTTCAAAAAGGATTTGGTCAGCTGGAAACTGAAACAAAAAATACGTTTAGAGATAGATTAGAGAATAGTTATTTTTTCATTGACATAGAGTTTGATCATTACCAAAAAGTCATCCTGAATATATTGGCCTGTCACTGATTGAACTCCCTGCAACTAGATTGTGATTGTCACCCCTTTCATTAACACATGGCTTCCTGAGTGAAACGTTCCATCAAAAATCAGACGAAGCTCTCACTCCACTTCTCCTAAACTGCACAAGAATTAGCAACTCTAATGTAATTGGTCTGAATGGATTTAGATTTTCCAGCTAAGTGCTTCATTAAATGATGCAGCTTTTGAACTCTCTCATTTAGCTGTGTGGGAATATTTCTCATCAGTGAGTCAGAGTCAAGAGAATGGAAAATGCTCACTGAGCTCTCTGGTAATCTTTTGATTTGAGAATCATCTATTCGCGAGGATTCCTCCCAAACAGTCAGTGGGTGGTGTTGTTTTTTTTGTTTTTGATAAGGGTGGCAATCAACATCAACATCTAGCATTAAAGTTTCGCCTGATACGTCTTCCAGTAGTTCCATCAGGCATAAACTTAGCTGTGTTCTTTGTTCATACAAGTGCTAATTCGCACATTCTTCAGTTTTCATGTCCGTATCACCCACGCAACCAAGCTCAATTATTGTATCACAAAGGCGAATCTTTTCCTGCAGTCTATGTCTTTCACTTCCTCTCTTCTGTGAATTTGACTTCAAATGCTCCGATGCTGGTCAACACATAAATGAACTATTTTGTATAACGAAAAATCTTGTTTGTACTCTAATTTTACTCCAACAATAGTTAGTGCCATAAGTACATGGTGGAAAAAATATTCAAGCCTCATTCAAAGCTGTCATGTGAGCAACATTTTCTGGATGACAAATGATATTTTTTCATGTTAGCAGGGCTAATGTAGAGATTTCAACGTCAGAACAGGCAGATATTTGAAACAATAATGAAGAGCTGAAATGTGCTGTTTATTATATATGCAGGTTCCAGTTTGCAGGATGGAGTCTAAACACCACTAATGCAGCTTCATGGGAAAAAACTGATTGAACTCATTTGAGCACAACAGCGGCATCTGCTGACCGGTAGCACTGGTTCTGTCATCTCTGCCACATCGGCTGCGTTGACCTTGCCTGCACAGTCTATCAGGTTAATGTGTGTGCTGAGACAGAGTGCAGGAGACTCTCTCAGGAGTCCACCCAGCTAAAGAGGGTTGAATCCCAGAGGCAGTCTCTGACTGACAACAAGGTGAGAACGAAGCATAGAGTTAGATGAAGTGGTAAAGAGAGCTCTAGATTGAAGTTGCACATTGAAGTTTGAAAATGTGGCATCTGGCTGATCAGAAACCAAGATAAATAAAACGCAATAAAACCAAGAAAAAACTGATATTGCACAGCGTTTGGCCTAATGGCCTAAAGCTATTCCTGATGCTAAAAATTCAACACATTTCAGCACCTTAGCCTGCCCATGAATTTTGAAGTTAAAAGGCATATGAGACTAAACTGCTATTTGAACTATTAATCACTTTTTAAATAAATAAATATATATATATATATATGTATATATATATTTCAATTGCTCGTTAACACAAATAACTTATTAGCCAACCACATGGCAGCAACTCAGTGAAATGAGGCATCTACACATGGTGTGACTTTGAACGTGGCATGGTTGTTGGTGCCAGAAGGGCTGGTCTGAGGATTTCAGAAACTGCTGATCTACTGGGATTTCCACACACAACCATCTCTAGGGATTACAGAGAATGGTCCGAAAAAGAGAAAATATCCAGTGAGCGGGGGTTGTGTGGATGAAAAATGCTTTGTTGATGTCAGGGGTCAAAATGATAGAAAAGGTATGCAGAATACCATGGTATGCAGAATACCATCTTTGAACGCACAACACGTCAACCCTTGAAGCAGATGGGCTACAGCAGCAGAAAACCGAACCGTCTGCTAAGAACAGGAAACTGACGCTACAATTTGCACAGGCTCACCAAAATTGGGCAATACAAGATTGAAAAAATGTTGCCTGGTCTGATAAGTCTTGATTTCATCTGTGACATGTTAGTGTCAGAATTTGGTGTAAACAACATGAAAGCATGGATCCATCCTTCCTTATCAATGGTTCAGGCTGGTGGTGGTGGTGTAATGAGTGGGGGATATCTTCTTGGCACACTTTGGGCCTCTTAATACCGACTGAGCATTATTTAAATGCCACAGCCTACCTAAGTATTGTTGCCGAAACGTGTCCATTACTTTATGACCACAGTGTACTCATCTTCTGATGGCTGCTTCCATCCGGATAATGCACCATGTCACAAAGCTCAAATCATCTCAAACTGGTTTCTTGAACGTGACAATGAGTTAACTGTACTCCAGTGGCCTCCACAGTCACCAGATCTTAATCCAATAGTGCACTTTTGGGATGTGGTGGAAAGGGAGATTCGCATTATGAATGTCCAGCCAACAAATCTGCAGGAACTGCGTGATGCTATCATGTCAATATGGAACAAAATCTCTGAGGAATGTTTCCAACACCTTGTTGAATCTATACCATGAAGAATTAAGGCAGTCTTGAAGGAAAGGGGGTTCAACCTGGTACTAGCAAGGTGTACCTAATAAAGTGGCCGGTGAGTGTTTATATATATATATATATATATATATATATATAACCAAACTAATAATTGTTTGTGGGAACTCCCGCACATTTGTGGAAACCACAGATATCCTCCACATTTTTTTTTTGATTTTGTGACGTCCGGGCCTCGTCTGGCACGTCCCCACATCCGCGGGCTGGTTGTTTTTGTTTGGGCACGGTGTTTAGCACCTGAATCCAAACATAAACAACCAGGATGAGGGGGCATACCAGACGAGGCCCGGACGTCACAGCTTATAATTTTTCATCCAGTTTAGTGCTAAATTATTAAGAAAAATAGAATTGACTAATTTTGTAACATAAATATTAACATAAATTCAGCTACATTTCCATATAAAATATCCAGAGTTCTCTGTGTCCAGAGAACACAGAGAAAACGCGTCTTGGGCAGGTGAAAGACTGCTGTACTCAGAGGGGGGAGATTTGAAAGTAGCCAATCTGAGAACGCTATTTATTTGTCCTTGCTGCTGATTGGGTCCTGCCCTGTGACGTATTGTGCATGGAGCTATCTCGAGTGTTTCTCTGAGTGTTCTCGTGTTTCTACAGCCCTTTATTTTTATTACTGTAAAATAAATTAATTTATTACTGTATTTACCTTGCTTGTACCAAAGAAAACGTGCATGCATGAATTACAGTATAGTCTGTATAGGGGTAACATCAGAGCAGTTCAGTGTAAACTGTACAGTACGGATACGGGTTTACCTTTACATTTGTTAAGGGTAATGTATTAAGCTGAGTTTAAAATGAAAATCAAACTGTTTTGGGAGCATATTTAGGAGCATATTTAGGGTTTACACTATAAAAACAGGCATTTTTTAAAATCACATATAGTTTTATATATATATATATATATATATATATATGTATGTAAAACTTTTTTGGCCTTTTATTTAGCTTGACTACTGCTATTCTGTCTTTGGACCTCACAAATTCGCATTACTCAGATGAGTCACTTTATTAAGTACATCTGCCTCATATCTACACTCAGTGCTGATTTCCCTTATCATCCGTCAGCAAGGTCCACTTTGCAGAATATTGATGATAGGTGATCTGATGAAGCAGACAGTTTGTGTTAGTTCTTCTGGTTTCCTTCATCAGTGTTCAGTTTCTGGCCACAGGGCACTGCTGACAAAATATTTTAGTTTTCCGACAATTCTCTAGTTTGTATATACATGCACAAACATTACACACACTGAACAACCATAACATTGGCCAGGAATCTAAGAAACTTCAACAGTCTGAGGCATCAGCATGGGCACTCTGACTGGTCTGTGGCAGCCCCATCTATCATAGCTAGCATTCACTTTTTCATCATTTTGCGCAACAGTAGCTCTTCTGTGGGATCAGACCGGACTCTGGTGTTTGAGCTGATTCACTAAAGTGAGGTTTTTGCCGTGAGTGACCATGAGTGATGATGCCGTACACTGGGGTGGCTGCAGAGTGAGCTGAGTTGTGGCTGCTGTGTTGTTTTGGATTGGATACTGATGTAATGACCCGTTTGAGCTGCTCTTCCCCCTCAGTGCTCCTGCTGACCCAGGTGGGAAGGAGACAGCCAGTCATAGGCAAGGCACTGATGCAGGATACAGAGCAGTAAAAAAACAACCCAACCATCCTTTTATCCCCCTTTTCTTCTTTCTACTTTCTAAATCCACCTTTCAACGCACTACCACACAAATCTCTCTGCACTCATGCTTTCACCACACCCACCCACTCTAACTTCATTTCATGTCCTTGCTTCATGCTTCAGCAGTCTCTCTCTCTCTCTCTCTCTCTGTCTCTTTCGCGCCTTCCCTCGTTCTCTCTCTCTCTAGCAAAATTGAGGCCCATCATATATTTGGCAGCTTTGTGTGAGGTGGCACCTAGACCCAGCAAGTCATGTTTTCTCATTTATTCCAAAGCACGCTTTCCAGAATAATCATTCAGGAACTATTTGCTCTGTCCAAAACAAAACAAGAGCATAGTTTCAAGAGCTAGATCTCCGGAGTAAATCATTTTAATCCCCCGTGGCCATAGTCTAACAACTCTGGCTTTGTAATGGTAATGATGACCCACTCACCACTCCAGAAAGGGTGCCTTGGCATTTTAAAAGAAAAACAACAAGCACACATTTGTAGTCTGTTAGTATTTACTGGGTAAAAAAATACTGTTAAAGAATCTCCTTATACCATATAGAGAGAAGAACCATGTCCTTCAGTACACTGGCTCATAAAATCATATAGCAGAATATTGTCAGTCAGTGCTGATTTCTATCAGACTTTACATGGTTGTAGAGTGCAGTTTGTTCAACCCAATTCTGTAATTGAGTCATCTTATCACAAAACCTCAAAATATCTTATAAAAATACTGTACTGATGAAAAAGAAATGTGGAGGGCCGGTGTCCAGCATAGTTGCTGGTGATTTCCCTGCTCAAACTCTGCTTGATTCAAGTATCCTGTTATTTGCCCAATAGGGGTGTGTTTGCACACCACTACCTTACATTGTTTTTGACACTCACTTTAATTTTGATTGAATTTAAGAAGCAGCCAGTGGGCTGGATATGTACCAATGCAGACATTTCACAATGTGCTGTGATGCAACTGTATTATATGCTCATATTATTTTGCATTCTGTTTAGAAAAACCACAGTTAATCACACAAACTGCATGTAGATCCACCCACTAACTCATGGGACTCATGAAATCGTGTAATCATTATGCTTGAAACAAAGCAGGCAATGCAAGTTATGTGAAAAGTGGTGTTAATAAATGAAGTTCTTTCCCAGCAAAACCTGCAGGGGTGTGATTTTACTCCAGCTGAGAAACAATGTTATTCTGTTCGTAAACATTGTTCTGCTGCTATTATTAAATGAAGTCTTCCAACAACACGTCTCTTGGGCACTTTTAGATGATAGATGCTTTGCACTTTGTTTACCGCGAGGCTGGCAGTACATTGCTGCTTTGCTCACCACTGGATTTGAGGCTCAAGTGCCACTTTCATACAAAACACGCAGGCAGAATTTATCCAAAATGGATGCAAAAGGATAAGTATACATCAGGCTCTATGTGTTCTGGAATTTTTGTAGTTGCCAGCTTACATAAGCGACCATAACACATGACACTTATTGCTGCACACTGTTACAAAGTTCAGTTTAAATTGATCCACCTGACCTAAAAGCTGACCTCCTATTCACTCACTGCCAAAATTAATAATTACAAGTGTTTTACTTAAATACCTAATTTTAGTCACATTAAGAATCTCTTTCTCTCTGTCTCTTTTTTCTATAAAGAGAACATCCAGGGAGTAGCATTTAAGTCCACTATTAAAATCTGTGTATTACAATTCACAATAACTTTTGAGGACGTCACTAACAGATGATATTACCCGAGCTTCATCACTGTGTGTCACCTGTAAAGTACGTGTTTTTACAATAATAAGGCCACAGTGGAGAGCTTCCATTAGGCACAGCCGCACACTGTAAAGCCGTCAACCTCCCTGTGTTTTATGGCTCTCTAAATATGGCTGCCCAATTCCCACACTAACAGCCCAATGAGGCCGTAATCACTGTCTCCATGTTCTGTGCTTATAATGCTGGCGCTGGCACATTTTAGTGTCTGCTTCGGTGCTTCATTTGCCACCTCATAAAGCATGTGGCCTGCTGTAGGCAAACAGCCCTGCACCCAACACCTGGGATAAAAGTAAAGAGTCGAATGGCTTTTTGGGATTGTGGAGGAGGCTTCCAGTCAAACGTGTTAACAAGCTTCTGTATGCTCTTTTAAACGTGGTTCATAATAGATTAGATTATATTTATTGTCTCATCACTATTAACACAGTATGAAACTGAATGAACGTCTTTGTTCCAACTCCCAACGATGCTACAGCACTGGCTGGCTGTCACAGGGGGTGGTTGCCACAGTATTATTTTTTTGGTACACCAAAGGTCTATCTAAAATGGTTTTGAGGGCAGACATTAACAGAATGGTGTTCTTAGAATTGATTTTAGTATGTTCTTTTGTGGAGCTTGGTTGCTCAATGTTTTAATAAGGTTTGTGTAATGCCTGACTTTAGTTTAATACATGCCCTTTACAGTTTTGTATGTGAGTGCTGCTCTGTCACTGTATGGTCCTGTGCTCCACTCCAGCCTGAATCTGGATTAGACAGGTTTGAGCAACCTGAGGGCTTTTCCTTCAGTGTGCCAAAACAGTGTGCAGATCAGTCAGTCAGAAGCGCCTGTCGCTAGACATTACCATCAGGAGCGTCTTCAATCAGGCATGGCCTGCGAATGCTCCACTCAAACCGCTCTCCGCCGCCTCAGCGTCCGCTGGCGCCAGACTCACTTATGTGAGAAGTGATTTGGGCGAAGACAGAACAAGCAGAGAAGCGCATGTTCTTCCCATTGTGGCGTCACAGTACAACAAGCACCCATCATCACCATGGTGACGAGGTTAAGCGCAAGGTCCCCATGATGACAAAGTTTAATTGAGTATTGGCACGAAGTGGGACTGAGATATTATGTGAAGAGAAACAGGAACTGCCACTTAAGAGGCTCTTCTCAGCATGACAGAAGGTGAGAATGTGATGATGATCATGTCAAAATATAACAATCACATGCTATTACACAGAGATAATGATTATCAGTGGAGAACTGAGAAACACACACAAAATCCATTGGTCCAAGTACCAAATTGGGTTAATTAGTCTCAAATGCTGTAGCCTTCTGGAACAGTGCCCTATCCACACATGCCAAAACACAAAACACAAGACTATGGGAAACGTGTATGTTTTTGTGTCCTCCCATGCCAGTCTGTATAAGATAGTAAACGATAGACACATGGCATATCTTCTGAAAATCATTCAGTGAAAATCATGGTATGTCAGTGGGACTGGGCTAGAAAATGGTAACAGTATTATTTGGGATCAGAATTAATCTCTTTATAATATACAGCTTTACCCTGATGACTGACACAACTCAAACTCAACTGCAGAAAATGCACTCAGTTAATATTCTTTTTGCAGACATAGAAAAGAACTAAGCTATCAATGTAAGTTAAGGTAACCAAATGTTTTTCTAAGACACTTAGAACCACTTATATTGTTTTATTCATCATGAGATTTTGACACAGTGTTAATGGCAGCTGGTACAGCTGGTAAACTAACAACTGTGGAAAATAATTGCTCAAATCAGCTCAAATAATTACAATCAGGTAATTAGGCAGCAATTGTGATAAGTCTAACTTTGTTTTGTAAGACCTTTCAAATGTAATTAGGTAATTATTTTAATGACATGGTAAATTATGCAAAGAATTGAATGTAAATTCTGTTTACAATCTGTTTCAGCAGGTTTGAGTCTGCACATTTAACCTTTTGTCAGGTCCCGACAATGACCACCAGGGGTCGCTCTTGATTTAGTTTGGGTTTTTTTGCTTTTGTGTCTTTTATTTTGATATTCTGAGTACACCGGGTATGAGTTTAGTCTGAGTTATGAGTTTCAGCTGCATGAGTTTGTTGATTCGTTTTTGGGTTTTATATTTAGTTTGGTTATGACCGACCTGTCGGTCAACCGTCCCATTAGCTTTTTGTTACTCCTGTCTCCTTTTGTTCTAAGCCATAGTTAGTCTGGTTCCTATGCTAGTTTTGTTGTCGTGTTTATTTAAAAATAAAGATGCAGCACTTCGATTATCCGTGGTGTCAGTGTGCTTGCCCGGCGTGTGAGGAGAAGGAGGCCAAGCGTGACACCTTTGTTTTAATTTGTTTTAAGATCAAGAAAAGGCATTTTTTCTATTATGCATGTCAAGTTATGACAGGTTTCACTCAAACCGATTATATGCACAACAGTAACTTTTCATCAATTACAAATTATATTAGAATATTTCCCCTTTTTTGTTCACAAATGCGGTATCGATTAAAAGCGTAGATTCTGCACTCCTAACTGTGCTGACCTGTCCATAGTTGCGCTCTTGTGTAGCAAGCGTCGCCTGGTTGAGCAATCCTTACAGGTGTTAGTTGAAAGTTTAGTATTTGCCCTTTCAGCAGATTTACTTGTTTCAATGAGCCGAGCGAGGAATAATTATACTGTCAAATTACACCATGCCTTTGTAATTGCTGGTGGCAGCTGCGATTTTTTTAAGGGTTAAAGCTAAACAATTGAAGTTCAAAAGAAGTGGAGAGTAATGACTGTCATTGTGTTGAACTCAGTGCTAGAGTAGTTTCATAAGCTTCTGCTACTCACAACCAAAGAGTATAGTGTCGTGGCTGAGAAAGGCCAACCCAGCTGCTGAATTGCAGTCTTTTAAGCAGGCCTGTCGTAAGGCTGCTGGGTGGCCATGCGTTGACATTTCAGATTACAGGGCTGTAATTGCAGCTGAGATGGTGGGGTTTGGTTCACTGCTGTTTGAAACCCCCTTGCACTAGGTCCATTAATCAAAACCCACACCCACTGGAGCAAGGCACAGACATTGTCGGGGTTCGCACCGCCTTATGGTGCACCAGCTGTGGGCAGATGAACCTAACCATCATATTAACTGGAGAACACATGCATGAGGAGACCCCTCTGTAGCAACCAACACTTCACCTCCTGTTCCTGATTAGAATATAAAACATGGTAATGTCACAAATATGCAGCGTAGGCATAAAACGCGATCCTGGCAGAGCTGAATATGTTTGTGACCTTGATATATATGCTCATTGGTGGAAAGTTTCTTTTGATGTAATCGAGGCTTATCGTATAGCGGGGAAGTAGTATACGCATTCCCCAGTGTGGCAAGAAGAACAGTCTGGAGGATCAAGCGTAATGGATTATTTCAGCATCAGATGCATTCTTTCCACGCTTGCAAGGAGAGCGGCGCATTGGGAGCTGAGCAAGGACTGCGACGTCTGGAAGCTGAGCTGCATGAGAAACCTGGCAGCATTAGGTTATGAAGTCCAGCCTTTACGTTACGTGTGGATCTGAGGGAAGGAGCCCATAATCTTTATGAAATGCTTCCGACAGTATTTGAAACAGTTCATTGCCTAAGGGACATGTTGTGAATACTATGAAGCATTTATCTTATTCTTCTCTGGCAGCACCAAGCTATTTCTGTTGCATCATGGTTTTTATGGCCATCTGTTGCGGAGTTAAATTTTTAATTAAAAATTACATTCTGTTGCTCTTGAGTCCCAAAATTTCAGAAATGTTCTGAAAGTTTCCCATATCTAACAATGTGGCAAAGCCAAGGCTAAGCTAATCATCAATCGCCAAATGTTTATTGGTGTCAAAAGTTTGTTGCTGTGTAGTAACTTCAGATGAAACATAAATAACACTCTCACTGAAGCACACATGTGGCAAGCGAGCACAAGCAAATAAAGATATAGACACAGAATACACAATGAAGCACAGCTGCACAAAAGAGATAGACATGGTAGTGTCAGTTTCACACAGTCTGTTTTACACTCAAGTCCTTAAGCGGATGGTAGTTGAGACAGCAAAAAAGATTGCAAAATTCTTTTCAAGGAAGATGTAAAAGGATGTGGTAAATATATGCAATTTGATGTGAATAAGCTGTCAAGGATGCTGTTTAGAAAAGTGGTTTACAGGCCTGGATCTGGTGCACTCAGTATCACTTTCTTTGCTGTCCTTGTTCTAAAACACCTATAACTAATCGGCTGTTTGTTTGAACCAAGCTGAACCCAAATGTTTTTCGTAGCAAGGCTGGACAAACTTTGCAATTCAATTTGACTCAATACAAAACTACAACGCACTACTTAGTTGTTCTTGTCAGCATACCAAAATTTGGAGTATGAAATAAGTGACATGAATGACATGAAAATCACATTTATTTTGCATGCATGTGACAAGTCACACTCTATTGTTATACTGGAAGTGGCCGTTTTTCTCATGCAGTCGAACAAGACTGGCATGGTGGCTTATTTGTCGTTTAGCTACAGCAACGCAGTCTTGCTATGTTGCATCATTTTGCAAACTCGAACCTGAAGTCGTTAAGTTGAATGGGGTTTTTGCTTGCTTCCTATGAAGTTCCAATTTCATAACAATTGGCACCAAAAAAAATACATCCGTGGATTTGATTAAATTTGTCTCACCGCAATTAACACAGTATGAAACTGATTGAATGTCTTTGTGCCAACTTCCAACAATGCTACAATGCAAGGGCTGGTTGTCGCAGTGGTTGGTTTTCAGTACTATTTTCTTGAAATGCAAAAGATGTATATGTGGGCAGAACATAGGTGGGTCAATTAATAAGCCCTTTCTGAGCTGAAATAAGTGTGTTAAAGCAGGTAAACCCTAAAATGTGTGAGGCAAGGATACTTTAGGACACACTGGTATACAGTTGTCAGCATGTCAACTTAGGCCTTGGTGTGCAAGATGACCTCGGACAATCCTGACAGGACAATGGTAGTGTTGGTCTGTCATGTACTGATGCACAGAATAGGCAAGAACACAGAAGAAAAGAGTTATTACCAAGTTAGGCCTGGGTGACCTAGACTCTCTCATATACCAATTCACAGTGGGAGCACAGAGCTTTCAGATGCTCTGACAGTGTGAAAAATCCATCTTACTCGTGATTCAGCACGCCACGGCGAGGTGGATTTTAGGGTTTCAGGTCTTATTCGGGGGTTGTCCCGGGTGTGGCTTTACTAAAGGATGACATTTGAAAGGATGTTGTCAATTATGTAAATGTATCATGTGAGAATACAGTTTCATTACTGCTGCCATTTCACCATTGCAACACATTCTGTGGCTCCTAAAATTGTTGTTCCTCCTGAGGTTAGTTAAAGTGTAATGACCCTGCACTCGTTGTTCCGTCTCATTGGTTTTATTGATTAAAGTGCCACAGATTTTGGAGATTTTCATCACTGGTAGACTGTGGTGCACTAGTAATTACAATGAATGGGATGCATTATTAAGTTTGTGACTGCATCGGGTTGAAGTTTATGTCCATTGTTTGAAAATGCAGCAACCGTATTATTTCAGCATACTCTCTCTGCCTTTTCACTGAAGGGCTAATGACAGTATGAAGGACTTGAGATAAAAGTAATTAAATGATTCTGAGTAGCCAAAGGATTACACACCAGCTCACAGCAGTCTGTCCACAGCAGGGAACTGGTATTTTACAAACTGCTAGCTTTTTACCAACTCAAACCTGACCTTCTTCAGTTCCAACATTGTCGTACACAAATGCACACATAAATAGTCCAAAATCACAGTGCACCCCACAGAGCCCACACTAAGAAGACCCAGATTTAAGGCTTTGTTCAAGTGTTCCACAAGTAGATAAAAAAGGATGGACTGAATTAATGCATGGTACTTTGATGGAGAACTGCTTTTATAATTTTTTTGACATGCTTTTTTCAAAGATGCTCATTTCGGGGACCAGCAGGGAAAACAAGGAAGAAATTATAGTGGAAAAACTGGGTCTTTCCTTAGAACCTCCGTAACAACGCAAGATAGGCACTGTTCACTTGACCTGTTTATGCGTAGAAGGCATTGAATTAAAAGATTCTAATTAAAATGTGTTGATATAGAGTAACTGTGCATAACATCAGTGTCACCCATGCAGCCGACCGAAGTTTGATCCCCCAAGTAGGCAAGAACACCATTTAAGCCAATAAGAGTCCTTGGGCAAGAATCCTACCACTTCAGGCACCTGCATCTGTAACATTGTGACAGGAAATCAAAAAGTGGATATGAGGCACTTGGAAACTGTAGATGCACATTTGTGGATCCTTAAAGTGGTGGAAGATAACAACTATAACAGCCTCTTTTCAGTGTTCAGTGGCATTACACAAAAGTGAAAAGTAATTCAAATTTCCTCTAATTTCTGCTACTGTTGACTTGCAACCAGCCTAACGTTTTCTTCCTTTTCTCTCTTTCTCTCAAATCATTTGCCCCTTTTTTCACAAGTCAAACATTCATGTCTCAAATGGCCCTTGAGAAGCTTTACTCCATTTTCCAACTTGGAGGACCACTTGGTGTGCCCTTCGCTTCTGCTAATGTGTTGCATTCGTTCAGATTTCACACCCTCACAATAAGGTCCCATTGAATTTGTAGATGCTGAACGGGGGCGTTAGCCTGTAGAAAGGCACCCATATTTGTCCTGGCCTGGACCCTCTCTACCCAGTCTTGCTGCAGGTGGTACACTCGTCTGCCACTCCAAATGCTGTTATGTGCTCTTTCGCATTAGCTGCTCTGTTGAAGTAATTACCTGGCCTGCGAGAAGAGAGGGGAATTGCAGCGCACACACCCGACCTCGTGGCTCTGAGACGAGGAGAGAGTCAGACTCATTCTTGACTCGTCAGTCTCTAAATCGCCCCCGCATGCTGTTTTCTTTTCTTTTCTTTGTACAGGTGAGTCATATTAATAAAGCTTACAGCACATACAAGCCTCAGCCATTTATCCTTGACTGCCGTTAATGCCCCCTCTGCTCCCTCTGCTCCCTGAGTTCCATTAATCTCCACTGTAGTCCTGGCCTAAGCCTCTTCAGCACTAGGTACGGCCGGCTGTCCCCATGCTTCATTCCGCTAGCAGCAGTGCCGGCCCCTTGCAGTGTTTAAAATATATCTCCCCTCGCTGCATTCTTCAACATGCTATCCTGTACATGTGAGCTATGCTGGGAGAGATGGGGTTCAGCATGTCTGTGTGTGTGGGTGTAATGCGTTAGTGTGTGAGTATGATAGTGTTAAACGATGTACAATAGCTTTGTGCAGCTGGAGGGATTTGTTTAGGCTCTGGGGTATCGATTCCCCAGCTGCCTAAAACTAAACAAGACAAATACTGAGTCTCAGTGCGGTAGAAAAAGGAGTGAAACGAAGAGGAGCATGGAGTTTTCCAATTACAGACACTAAAACCCCTTACAGTTCATTCCTTACGGACTGAACCAGAGGTGTGCCTTGCAATTTGTGGCATTTCTTCAAAACGCAGGGTGGTGTTAATGCAAACAGATGGATTTAGAACAAACTACAACAATGCAAAATAGGAGCTGCTCGCCTGACCTGTTGTTATGTATAAAGATCTCAACTTGCATATGTGAAAAGGTACAATTCCCGCAAGAGCTTGAAGTTCTGGCCAATTTTAATAAGATGAGATTTGTGAATATCATTTAAAAATATTATCTGGTGCTTGAAGCCATGGTATTGTGGGTAAGTGGGAAGGAACATATGCTAAAGAACATATGCTCAGGCCTTGTAAAAACATAATGTGCAATGAAACAACTTTGAAATTAACCTATTAGAGAACCCTGTCTGTATGTTCAAACTTGGTTTCTTGACTTCACTCCAAAACATTGTGTAAAGTACTCAAGAATGAACTTGGGGTGAATTAAAAGTCTATGAATAAAAGCTGTTTTGAATGAAAAGCATCCAGATATTGCTGTTGAGTAACAGTAGTGTAATGTTATCAATGACCTCCACGCAGCACACAGGGGTTTGATTCTATATACAGGCAAGTACGCCATGTCGCACGTTTGTCAAACAGATGAGTTTAGCACCCAAAGCGTAGTTTACTATGGCTGAAAATTAGTAGATCACGTGCTGTGTCTGCTCTCATTGTATCTTTACTATTAAGCCAAACACTAAAATGATCAATCTGCATTAATAATGTTTGAAAACAATAAAAAATATGAATTTTAGGCTTATTGTACTTTGTCCTTACTAAAACATGACCATTTCAATTAATGAATTAATTAATAAAGAAGGCTAAGGTACACTTGAAAGTGTAGGTGGTGAAATAGCAGAAGAATGTTTTTATTAAAACAGAAAAATAAAAAGGCTAAATGAATAGGAAATGGAAGAAACCCCATTTAAGCTTTAGAAATGTACAAATTAAAAGATAGCCTATTTGTTTGAATTTATTGATGGAAATGTGCACACTGGGGCCCATAATATCCTTCTTAGACCTCTGGACTGCACTACACCCAAATCTATTGCAAAAAGTGTTTGACCCACCAAACACACTCCTAAGACCCCTAAAGTGTAGTAAAACTAATAAATCAGTTGAACACATTCAGCCCTGGCTGCCGGACAGTCACAGCTAGTGGAATTGCTTATTCGCAACCTGTATACAAACAATTGGATGTTAGTGCCAGCAAATCAGCCAGCAGCTATATTTAAACCATTCAGTCAGAAGCAGACAGGGCCGCTCATCTGAGTCAAGGACACCCAGCAGATTAGTGGATTCTGATAGCTTCTGATTAACAGCAGTCTTTAGCTGTTCCTATTGCACCTCCGGACTTCCAGACAGTGTGTGCGGAAAGTGAGTGTAGGAAGACAGAAGATATGCACATAAGTCTGGAGTTAAACGCTTATGGACCTGCAGCAGTCAGGGAGCTGTGTGGGGAGCTCCTGCTGGGCTTTTATGGACCTTTAAGGAGAAGCATGGGATGATAGGATGTTCTCCGATTTCTCTGCCCATTTCTTTTGCCTAAAAGCTAGCAGGTAACCTGCTTATGGTTGGGAGTTTTCCCTTTTTTCTCTGTTTGTGCCATAATGAATGTTCTCTTTCAGAAAGTAGATCTGGAGAAAAGAGCAGCTCGTTACACACAGTTGATGACAATTACATGGTGCTTACGGCTGCCATTTTGTAATGAGATATGTCTTCAGGAGTGGGGCGATAGTGCCGGCAGCTTCTGGGTGTTGTTAGCCGTGAATCTGCTAATACAGTGCTGTCTGAGCGGAGAGGCTGACGGTAGAGGGGTTGATGCCTATGGAGGGGGGTATGACGGGCGTGCAGTTATTCCTCAGCCTCATAACTCACTTAGTCAGATCCATCTGACCTTTAGGAGTGACGTCAAAACTCACACGTCCTCCTGAGGAGATGGAGGGAGAGGCACTGAGGACAGCTGGCACAGACAACGAGCAGGGGATCAGTCTCTGTCTCCTTTTCCTTGTCTCTCTCTCTCTCTCTCTCTCTCTCTCTCTTTCTCTGTCTCTCTCTCTCTATGTGCATTATGCAATGAATCTGTCTGTCTATGTATATGTGCATACATAAAGCAAGCACACATATATATTAATACAAAGCTTTCTGTCTACCCAAGTATAAATGCACATATCTACTTAAAATTGATTCCATACTTTTGCTAGAAATCAATGATGCTAATTAGTAACATAAATGTGCATTGTAGACACACACTCACACACACACACACACACACACACACCTGCAGAGAGCAGTACATTGTGCAAACCAATGAAATCAGCTAAATTTGTGCCTGGAAGAACCACATGTGGAGTTGGTAGATTACTGTTTGGCATTTTAATTCTTCCAGCACATCCAGTCAAATGTCTTGACTTTTCTTGTTAGAGCAGCACCAGTAAAGGGCAATTATTGCGGCAAATCTTCAGTGAAAACATCCAGCAGGACTATTTTTTATTAGACATCAATAAAATTGAACCTCGTTTGGAAATAATTTATTTAAGTCAAGTTTAAATTAAGTCAAATTCCTGCCAACTGATAACCAGAATTATAGATTTTATTGTCATTATCTGCAGAGAAACATGTTAATTACTTTTTCCCCATGAATGCTTAATTACTTTTTTTTGTCAGTAAATGTCATCTTCTCTATCTATACATGTTATTAAGGGGTTGCTTTTATCCCTGTGGTACAGGGAATGAATAAGATGGACTGTGTTATCCTTTCTAACTTTTTATTTTTTTTTTACAGAAAATTTGTCTTTTGAAATTAGATCCCCATGAGGGTTGATGGAAGATAAAGTGAAAATGAAAATTGTGAGGCTTTATCAAGATCAGTAAAAGCCCCTCTTCCCCCCCCTAGAGCCTGTGGAATGGAAGAAACCCGCTGGTGCCCTTTCAGCCCCTCTGCTTGATGTACGTGAGGACGTCGGCTCGGCAGGAAGCGGGAGGTGTTTGGTAAGGTGAGGTGAGACCCCCTGAGGATGTGTAGGCTGGTCACAGGCAGCAGGGACTAAAGCATCTGCTCTGTCCAGTGCTCAAACACCTTGGCCCCCCACATGGATGGGATGGCTCTGCCATTCTATTCTGAACCAACAGGCGCACAAACGAGCTGTGGATCATTAATCAGCTGTCCATCATTTCAGACCTGCACTGATGAAAAGTACTGCGCTGAATTTGCTTGGTTTAAATGTGCAAATGTTTTGTAGATTACAAAAATATCGCAATTATCTTCTTTTTTTTTTTTACATTATTTGTAAGAGCCCAGCTTTCTTTGTGATTTACTTAATGTTGTTTATATTTACAAATGCACACTTTACATCATGTAGGTATTTTTCTCTTATGTATTTACACAATTTTTTTGTGCCCACAAACACTTAATACATGCAACTGTTTACTTACGTTTTTCAACTGACCTTTGTGCATCTCCTAATATTTACATTACTCTAATTAATGGACATAAATACCCCAGACTTTCGCATTCAGATTGGCAAAGTAATGCCGTGGACTACCCCTGCATTATTTGAGTTACCAGGTTTGTATTACCCTGCCTGTATTTCTCAACTTTGATTTCTGTCTCACCACTTTGTTCTGTTTGCTGTTTCAGATTTGCATTTCTGGGCTTATTTGGACTTTACTCTTGGACTCGGCTCTTTGGCATTATTTGTTCATCAGACTGCCCTTTAGTTTTGGAATCTGCTGTTTTTTGTATTCTGCTGATTTACAGAATATATTTTGTTGCCTGTTTTACTCCACGCTTGAGTCTATCTCACTCTGAACCATGACAGCACACTTTTTTGATACTGATACCTGATTCTCAGTACCACATATGACAACATTACAGAGTAAAAATAGAACTGAACAATATAGAAATAGACAAATGCAGTTGTTTATGTTTGAATTGATCAAGTTGTGCTTACATCTTGGACCATGAGACACTGCTGGAATTTAGTAAATGTTGCAGGTATTTGTGATATCAGTTGCAGTTCTTAAGTTAGGGATGCTTGATGCATGAGACATGGACCATGCCTCAAGACTGGGGAGGCAGCACCACAGTGGTGTACGACAGAACAGAAAATGTGGCTTATAGGCTGACATGCAAAAGGCTAAATCTAGTCCAGATGCTATCATTACCCCAAGAGACTGACTACTGCTCCTTTTATATCTTAATGTTCCTTCCATCGATAACAACCTGGACTATTACTACTTCAGACTGCAACTACACACTGGAAGAAGAGGGCTGCTGAAAGATGAGCTTTCATTCAGCCATTGAGCTCAAGAGGCTAAGTGTGTGTCAGGCTGGTGAAAAGTTAAGATTAGGAAGAGTTTCAACTGGTATATCGTCCACTACATTGGACTACTTGCACTACTACTTGTCTCAAATGATAATATTTTAGTGCACAGTGTGCATGCGCATCATTAGTATTGGTATTCTCTGTCCTCTACTTAGGTGAATCTTAAGTCCCAGTGTCTGCACTGATGCTGATACAGTATTGGTGCAGCACATGTAATACAAATTTACTGCATACTGACTGCATTAGACAGTTGACAGCTGCTCCAGGTGGATTTCATACTGTGTACTGGCATTCACAGATCAGCTGTAATATTAAAACCACCTGCTTAATATTGTGTAGGCCTGCCTCTCGCTGCCAAAACAACTCTGACAACCATTTTCTTACTTTTGCAAGAACTCTGTTATTGCACACATACTGAAATAAATTCAGTCTATCACTTTTTATAGTTTGCTCCAGCTGTGTGCTCAGAACAGGTCTTGTCTCCACTCTCCTAACTTTTATTAACGCTCCAAGTGACATGCACTGTATACATGTACTGTGCACTGTCTGATAACGTTAAAAGCACTGGACATTTATGCCCCTAGATTTATTAGCAGATATTATACCACCATCCAGAGCTGGAGTAACAAAAACAACTTTCAATTAGGGTTGTTTTTCTTTAGCAGCACTTCAGGTGGAACAACCTGTTTTTCACTGTGGGAGCAGGATCACAAATGGCAATTACTTTTAACAGACACACATCTTTTAACAGAATCATCCAGTATAACTGTTTTATAGACCTAACGTAATCTGGAATCCAATTTAGAAATGATTTATTGTTCAAAACCAAATTGCTAGTCTTAGACTCATTATTAACCCACTGAGAAAGTGATAAACACAATTTTGTCTTTACCTGACTTTTGGCAAGATGACGTTGATCTAATTCATTTTATTACTGCCAAAATGTATTTAAGGAATTTTAGTGTAACACCTATTTTTCAGTGTATTGGTGTTGGCAGTCTTGGATCCTTAAAACTATATTCATCATGAGTGGTTGTGCAAGTATATTTGGAATAAAAAGTACTTGGGTTAACATTAAACAGCTTACTAAGGAGATTTATGTCCTGCTATTGTGTGCCATGATTTGACCTAAGCAATATTCATACTTTAGAGAGGTTTTTAACTCATATTTGTCTATAAATGGTGTTATTAGCTCCAGTTAGTTAGTTGAACTCACTGTATTAAGCCTCCAAAAGCCTGGAATTGCAAATGAATATCTCTTAACAATCCTCTGCAACCTTGAGGAAATAGATTATCTCAGAAATAGATTCTTATTGAATTAAGAGTATAATTAAAGAGTGGTCTTGTTGATTTTTCAGCATATTTGTTAATGTATCTATCAATCTGTCTATCTAACTAAACTGTTTAAAATCATTTACCTGTTTATCTACTAAGTGTGTGTGTGTTTTTTTTAAAAAAAAAAAAAGGTATTTATTAACCAACCAGCTGCTGGACAACGGCCATAAGTAATACATAAGAAATACATAAAATCACTACATTTTTTGTTGTTATTTTCATTTATTCTAATGATAGTAATTTATAAGCAACTTAAACATTTCTGAGGTGCCTAAAACATTTGCATAGAATTGTGTTTGTATGTACACACACACACATACACACACACACACACACACACACAGACACACAGACACACAGACACACACACACACACACACACACACACACACACACATACACACAGCACTCATTTGTGATAGGACCACCTCAGAACCTAAAATCTGAAGAATCCGGGCCAGACTGGCCTCAAAACCCGGACCGACTCAGACAGGAAAGGTCTTTTATCTTCAGCCTCACGGAAACGTCTCGGCTATTTTCGGGCCGAGGAGTGGAAGGTCACGATTAATCACAAAGCAGCTCCAGCAGAGTGTCCTGAAATGATTTCTCATTCAAACAAGCCCTAACCGACCAGAACTTCCCACTTTACAGAAACCCAAGAGAGGAACCTTCTGACAATAAAAAATTATGATCTAAAACTCTAAAGAGTCTGAAAGATACATAAAACTGCTGAGAACAAAATTCAGCCCAAAAACTGCAACTAATCCAACACAATTCAGCCAGAAACTGCAACTAATCCAACACAATTCAGCCAGAAACTGCAACTAA
>JBBJLS010000001.1:44454250-44481652 GCA_037577275.1 Bryconaethiops microstoma | reverse complement strand
GACAATGAAAAAGATATGAATGACGAATGACGGACAAAAAAAGGGAGTGTGAGGCAGTGAGAGAGAAGGGAATGTAAGGGACAGGAAGGGAGAAGGGACAGAAGAAGGAATACAGAGAGAGATACAACATTAAAATCACTGACAGGTGAAGTGAATAACATTGATTATCTTGTTACAATGGCACCTGTCAAGGCGTGAGATATGTTTGCAGCAATCAAATAGTCAGTTTTTGATGTTGATGTGTTAGAAGCTGGAAAAATGGGCAAGTGTAAGGATCTGAGTGACTTTGACAATAGAAACAATGTGAAGACTACAAGACAACAGCAGGTATTTGGGGGTGTTCCTGGTACGCAGTGGTCAGTACCTGCCAAACATGGTCCAAGGAAGGACAAGAACTGGCGATAGGGTAATGGGTACCCAAAGCTCACTGATGTATGTGGAGAGTGAAGGCTAGCCTATCTGGTCTGATCTCACAGAGGAGCACAAATAGCTGAAAACATTACTGCTGGCTGTGATAGAAAGCTGTCACAACACACGGTGCACTGCAGTTTATTGTGTATAGCTGCAGACTGGTCAGAGTGTCCTTGCTCACAGCTGAAAGTGCCTACAATGGGCTTGCGAGGATCAGAACTGGACCATGGAACAATAGAAGAAAATGGCCTGGTCTGAAGAGTCATGTTTTCTTTCACAGTGTGATGCTCCTAGCAATATTCTCTTGGGGAAACATTGGGTTGCTGTGGATGTACCATGGTCTCCCTAATGACAGTGGCCTTTGTCAGCAAGATAATGTGTACTGCCACACTGCAAAAAGTGTTCAGATACGTAACGGAGGCCCCACCTCGCAATTTAGAAGACTTAAAGGATATGCTGCAAACATCCTGGTGTCAGATAAAACAGCACAACTTCAGAGGTCTTGTGGAGTTCATACCTCGATGCGTCAGAGGTGGTCTCAGGTTTTGCACAATATCAGGTGAATGGTTGTAATGTTTTGGCTGATCTGTGAATATTTATGTAGGCTTATATTATGTGTTTTTTGTATGTTTTTGGAGCTTGTGCTCTTTGTCTTTCAGGTTTTGAACAGTTTGGGAAATTGAATGGCTGGCGGGATTTTCACTCTAAAAGCCAGGGGTAGTCAGGAGGGGCTGGCTCTCTATCAACCTGTGTGTGTCTGGGGAGAATGACACTAACCCCCCCCCCCCACAAAAAAACAAAAAAACAAAAAAAAAGAAGCAAAACGTATGTGGACACACCGCCTACTTATTGATTTCAGGTCTTTCAGCCAGCTCTGACCAGCTTCTAACAGGTGTATAAAAGAGCTTAGAGAATTTAAATTCAGATGTCATTGCCGTAAGTCAGTTTGCAAAATGTCTTCCCTGCTATGTCAACTGGAAGTGCGATTATTGTGGAATGGAAGTGTCTAGGAGCAACAACAGCGTGGTACACCGTGTAGACTGCAGTAGAGTGCAGAAGCATGTAGCATGTAAAAAGGCTTCTGTTGCATCACTCACTGAGCTCCACTGCCACTGGAGACAACATCATCACACAACTGTGCATCTAAATCTTAAGGGGCAGCTGGTGGCCTGGTGGTTAGGGTGTTGCCCCTGTACTCCGAAGGTCATGGGTTCAAATCCCAGGACTACCAGTGGTGCCACTGAGATATTGTTCCAATACACTGCTAGCCAGGTGCTGCTCGTTGGCTGTCCCCTGCCTTACTTGCTGAATGGGTTTAATGCAGAGAAGAATTTTGTGTGATGTGTTTATGCATGGCCACTTTATTTACTTTCATGACATTGGTTACCATGGCCAAGCAGCTAAGACCACAATGTCAAATGCGAAATGTTGGCTGGGGCGATCACTACTGGCCTCGAGCAGTAAAAACATTGAACAAATCACGCTTTACTGTCTAGAAATCAGATGGAGTTTGGCAGTTGCCAAAAGAACACTATGTACTGGAGTACATAGTGCCAAAAGTACACTTTCACTGCAGGAGGGATGGTGTGCTAGGGTTGTTTTACAAGCTTTGGGCTAGACCCTTATTGCTAGTGAAGAACGACACCATACAATACTACACCATACAAATATATTTTAGACAAATATATGCTTCCATCTATATATAAAAAGTAAGTATTAAAGCAAGTAACACGGCATTGTTGCTATTTTAACAAAAGATAATTTGATAAAAGTGATTTCTGCTCTTATTTTCTTAAATGTGCATTCTGTCAAAAATCTTTTTATTAATGCCACCCATTAGCTGAGTATAATTTAATTAAATGTAAACCAGTGTAACAAAAATGAGTTTTTGTAATGATGACCTGTGAGCTGTGTTTGCAGCAAGTTATTTTTTTCACTGCAGGGTAAACTCACACAAAAAACTGAAGCTATTTACAGTGAATGACCATGATCTGTATTATTATTGTTATTCATGCATTACAGTGAATGACAATGATCTGTATTATTATTGTTATTCATGCATTGTCGTTTCTTGTCTAGAAAAATAGCAAGATAAGATTCCTTGATGGTGGAACAAGCAATTGCATGAATTCACATTCAGTATTTTTATTTAGATTTGTCCTGGTGTTTAATTCTTGCCCTTCACTTTTCTAAACTCACATCTGAAAGACTTCCCATAGATCAAAGTCACTAATCGAAGGTAAACTCTGCAAAACTATAAGCCCCATGCTGCAAGAGCCTACCCCTTTCTGTATCATCAAACAGCACAGCCATCTGTTCGCCCTTGACAATGCTGGAAGAGAAAAATAAAACCGGCAACACAATTTACATGCAATTTAAATCAACTTTTTCAGCCTCAAATAGGAAATTCATTAGAGAGTCACCAAATGTTTATTTCCTGCCATATCTGTATATGTCCATTAGTCATCGGCTTGAAAGGCATTTTTAAGTAGGCCTACTTCAATGCGACATAATTGCATTTTCGTACCAGCGTCCAATTCCCATAACAGCTATCCGCCCACTTTTCTGTCCAAACAAAAACACATAATGATATCTCTCGGGGAGCAGTCTAGTCGGTGGTGGGGAGAGTTTGCCAACAGTAGTTGAACACTGACACAGGCCATTTTATTCCTCTATTTTGGGGAGAGTGCCAGTCGTGCTGAATGAAGGCCAGATGGGCAGAATTATGTTTTCATACAGTGGAGCCTGGCGTACAGCTACTGCAGTGTTGCATTTCATTGAGGAGGAGTGCAGGTGAAGAGCCGTTGTTATACACAGACAAGGCTGGGTGAGCTCTCTGCCTTCAGTGACAGTGCATGGGCGTATGGTTTAATTTCGTCTTGTCATCGCTCTTCCCTATGCTACTCAGCCAGTGCCTCCACTATGATGAGGTTTTCAGGGAAGTGCGCTGGTACATGCTACCAAAAACACAGATGCATTTAACCAATTTACAATTTTTTATTTCTTTTTTCACTGTATGAAATATTCAGCATTTTTTACATACTGACAGAAAGTTTAGCTTACCAGCTACAACTATTTAAGGCAAAAAATATGCTGAATTGACTAACAAACGTTTAGTTCAGATTTTACTTGAATGCTCTGGCTTACCAGATTGCAGTAAATGATATATTAACAAGCCAAAACAGGCCTCGTCAAAATATCCCAAATCAGACCAACCATGGGAAGTACCCACCGCACTCACTTGACCTCACAGTGCCTCTCGCCTCAATTGTGCTCTTTCATAGTAACTGTTGGTTTTACAGAACACTGGCAAACGTCTTCTGAGAAATTGTACCACAAAGCTCTTTGTCAAAATGAGTAAATTTAGCGTTTACAATCAAATTAAAACAATGCTAAATATGTGTGTGAAAGGTAATGTGAAACAGCGCAAGAAACTTACAGCATTGGATTTTTGATAGTAATAGGACCCAGGAGTTGCAATATCTACAACACAAATACAGACATTTTATTTACCATTCAAACTGACCAGCAAATCCATTTGTCTTCTGAGTTTATATGTAATGTTGATAGTGGTAAAATAAAGGTAGATCTACAAATAAAATGTTAAGATACAGTAAAGACCAAAACATTACCTAAAAACTCTCATAGAACAATGTCCTGAGCATCAAGGAATGTTTTCATAGCCATTTTCATGTAGGAATTTTCTGTAGGAGACCTTTTAGAGACAAGCACTTTACATGTCTGGTTCCTATCACCACCGACACTGTTGAAGTTTCTGTAGAATGCAGCATCATTAAACCATTTGGAATGACCTCTAGCCATTTAATTATGTAGAAAATTATTTTAGTTTAATTATTTAATTATTTAATTTAATTATTTTAGGAAATCAGTGGAATTCATCTTTACCAGAACAATGTCTAAAAATCCATCCCAAATAAATTAGGTTCTACGTGAGTTTTGCTAAACTGGTCAAATCCAGCAATAATTTCACTGTGTGTTGTACTTGTATGACTATGCATGTGACAAATAATGAATCTCTCTCTCAATAGTTGCTATAAAAGTATGCATTTGTGTGCATGAATAGATCAATTTATGTTTTATCATTTAAATAAAAAAGATTGCCATTTGCTCATGTAGGGTGTCAAGTGAGTTTTTTTCAGCTGTGGAAAACTGAGAATTTTTATGCCACCTATATAGAAGCACAAGTGTGAAAGTCATGTAGGGATTAGCTTGCGAAGACAGCCTGCTTGGCATCTCCTCCAGAGCTGAGCATGATGGCTGTGATTTGTAACAACTCACTGCAGGTAGTCCCTCCCACTGCACACCAAGCCTCCGTCAGCAGCCAAGCAGCTCCTCACACTCACTGCTTTAGAATGAATGCAATTTGCCCCACTTCTGTATTAAACACTCCAAGACCTCTCTGTGTGGTCACTCAGCAGCTCGCCCTGACAGCGTCATGGACAAATCAAAGGCAACTATTTGCAGGAGGAACAAAACAAACTTTGTTTTCTGTTACTAATTCATGAGGGTTCAGCTTCCAAATGTTGTTTTTAAATCATTTTGTATTAATCTTGAATTGCACATCAGTGCACAAAAATGGATTAGAAAATGTCAAGCCGCATAAAAGATATTACCCAAATTGGAGGAGCAATACTTTCTGAAAGAAGCCGGGGGTTGTTTGCAGGAACATACACTGGCCTTGACTTAAATGAGGCATTTGCCATCCTTAAACAAGGCACCTAGAGGGAAAATACTAAATTTTTAAAGCAGGAGAAACTAGGTGATTAAACAAAATGCTATTTGAGCTGGATTCGTTTTACTAGACTAGGTCCTGTAATATATCTTGTGAGGGATTTGACTGGCCAGTTCACATCAGACATTCATGTCAGTGTTTAATGGTGGGCACCCCACCAAAGATCCTACATAATCCTCTCTGGCAACACTCTCACTGTGCCTTAAGTCAAGTACTTCTATAATGTGATAAATTTTTCTGCGAGTAACATGTTCACACTGAAGAATGAAATGGGATATAGTGTACTGGTAACAGGACCAGAGCTTGCCTTTTCAGTACATTGGTACTGAGGTTACAGAAGTTACAGAAACTAAAAAGACAGACACACAGAGACACAGGCACCAAAACAACAAAAATATAAAGTATTAATAAATCCAATAAAATTATGAAATACGTTGTTATATACGCAAATCTTGGGTTTAAATACTATATATAAGTGACTTACTGTTAAGTGAATTACTTAGGCATACATTTATGGCTGCTGTGGAATAGGATTCAATTCACATAATCATATTACAATTCTTGACTGAATATCTTGGCTTGCATTACTCATATGCATTTAGAAATTTGTTCTCTGATGTGGTGCTTGGTTTGTATTTAACATTCATCTGAATATCACGTTTATGCAACTCAATATTACGTTGTTGAACTAAACCTAACCTTAATTTCAACCCAAAACCCAGTCATAAACAAAATCTTAACTGCAGCACGTTTGAATATCAACTGAGTTTAGTCACCGGTGTGTGCCAGCTGACTGCGACACTTTGATTGCGAATGTGATCAGCACAGCGCTAGTGCAGCAAGTGCTGTAAACACAACAAAATGTCTGTTGAAGCATCTAATCCTGCTAATAAGAGACTGATGGATGAAATCCCAGTGCTGAAGAAGAGAATCCCAGCCTCAACAAGCAGCCAGAACTATTTCATTCATAAATAGCTCTCTAGGTTTTATATTTTATTTATAAAGATTTTATTTCGATGCAGCTGTTTTCAACTGTTTCTACTGACTAGTAACTGTGTTTTCAAACAATAATCATTGTTCAGAATTTTAATTAGGCATAATTTGTGTTTGTTCAGAGGAAAAGCAGGGATACTGGCACATGCCTAATGATGTATAGTTTTGTTCCCTTGCATGTTTCAGTTGGTGCAGATATGTGTGGGCTTTAGAGACCGTAATGAGTCATGATTACTTTTCCAGGAACAACTAGGGAAAGTAATCCTATAGCATTTTGTGATGAGTAATAATAAGCAACACACCCACAAACCACTAACGAAAGTAAGTGTTTTAAGTACCACATGAGGTAGTCTGTCGTTTCCTTTTAGTGTAAAACATTAGTGTTTGATTTGTAATGCTATTACCCTACAAAAACAGGCACTAGGTGGTTAAACAAAAACAGTACAAGAATATAATGTAATGTTCCCAAAACATTGTGATGAATTCACAGAAACCCCAGCGCAGCATATTTGTTTAATCCACGAGGACAGGAGTTTCAGTAATCCAAAAAACGAGAAAGGCCATAACCAGAAAATCCACAGCAAAAATCAATTCATAAAGCACAAGTCGGAAGGAACAGGCCAGAACTAGAGAAACGGGCAAGGTTTTGAAAAAATGTGAGGCAGCCACAGTAAAACAAAAGGCTTTGTACACTAGTGAAAGCTGAGGCAAAACATTACACAGAGGCAGTGTTTTTCTTCCTATAAATAGCCTAGAACACAGGTGAACCAGATCTAGGTAATCTACGGCTATGCTGTGATGTGAACTGGATTTCTGAATTCAGGTCCTGGCTGTCTTGAGATTCCAGCTCTGGATTCTGGGTTGCTTCCTTCTGGAACCTCAAAGAAGTCCCTTACACAGATGGCACTTGATGTCCTCCAAACCATTGACCCGAGGGAACTCCCTAGGTCTACGGCCAGGATGGTTGAGGTGGGACCTGTGAAGAACAGAGAGAAGGAAAAGGATAAAGTATCATTACAAGCCACCCAAGATTGATCCTCAGGTTTTTTAAATACTCACAGCCTTTCAAATACTCAAGACGGCCTCCATGACGACGAGAATCCAGGATCCTTCAGATCACGTAGGAAAAGCTGCCCCAATTATCCTAGGGAAGAAGTAGTCATGTTATATTCACATGAGGATGTATAGGGCTGTATCTGACAGGCTTGAGCAGACACAGTGAAATGTTGAGTGTAGATGATATTGAGGGAGTTATTGCAGATGGTACATTATGAAATTGATGCATTGAATGATCTTGAAGGGTCCAGTGAATTTAGAGCTGATCCTCTTGGATGGTAATCTAAGCCTTTGGTCTCTTGTAGATAGGCATACATTCTGTCCTGGGCGGAGGAGTGGAATAGGCTGGCGATACCGATCGGTGATTTCTGACTGCCCAGTGCTATTCTCAGGTGGACGTAGGCTGTTTCCCAGATATGCTCACTCTGTCTGAACCAGTCATCAACTGCAGCTGAATCAATGGTTCAGTTTCTTATGGGAATTTGAGGGGGCTGTATGTCTAACACACATTAAAACGGGGTTATTCGTAAAGAAGAGTGCATCAATGAGTTTTGGCCATATTCTCACCATGCTGTCATATCGTGCACGCTCGGGGAGTAAGACGAGGCGCAGACGCAGATTCCCTTTGATGGGATTTTATTACAAAAAACATAGACTCTACACATACAAAACAAAGAGGCATGAGGGCCTGAAACTGAATAATACTTGAAACAGAGGACACAAGAGGAACGTGAGGGAATCTTATGGCGTGAGGGAATCTGTGAGGGGTGACCAGCAACTAATACAGAACTATCATTAAACACAATCACTCAAACTAAACACAGGACAGCTGACGGAATGTAACTCAGATGCACAAATATTTCATAATAAAAGTCTCTATAACAAAACTAAACAGAGGCCTCTACCAGCCACTGACCAAGACATGACACATGCCAGGTACTTCGCCCAGTCATGCTGAGAAGAGGCACAGAACTGCCATAGGAACATTTTCACTGTGTTGATAAAGCCTCTGTGTTTGGCCATTATTCTTTTGATAATGTAACCCAGCTGGGCTGTGACCCTTAGTTTTCCCGAAGAATTCTTTACCCCTTCACGAGGCAAACTGAGGCTCTCTATCTGTTACTATGTCTTCAGGGATTCCTTAAAACTGGAACACTTGGCACAGGTTAACGGGATTTCGAGACCTGGGTTTAACATCCAACGTTAACATCCGGGCTTTGATGCTTCAATCTGGAATATCTGGGTTTATTTGTTGAAATTGCGCAACTACTTTATCCAAACTGGCGGAGAGTCAAGTTGCTGATAACAGCACCAGACCTCCTCTGGCAAAACTAATTCAGCTTGAATAGGGCTTATGACAGTTAAGCAGATTTTTAGTGCAGACAAAAGTGAATGAAATCAAATTAAAATGAAATTAAACGATTGGACGTACTTTCTGCTTGTAAGCAGCCAAATGTATTGCTTATGATGTGTGACGACAATTTGTACTTAAAGCAGCTACTTCCCTGTCATTTTTTTCATATTCTACATCCTGTGTGAATTGGTAATAAACATTACAGATGCCTTGTGGTAAAATGACTTTACCCCACCTCCCCATGTAAAACTAATCTGCTTCACTGCTATGAATATTACAGAGAGATAAACTGACTCCCGAGTTATTACCAACTCCAGACATCACAGATTCATACTGCATTAAAGTCATGGACATTTTTGGTAATCACTGGCCTTGTACTACATCTACAGCTAAAATAATAGCTCAAATTGGGCTTAAAATTGGCTAAGGTGAATAAACATGTGGATAGTTCCAAATGCAAGGCAGTGACGGCTGTTGCTTGGCAGATTTTTTCAAAGAAGGAGTAAATTGTCTGGGTGCCAGAATTTTCCACTGATATGATATGTTCCCCGCTCTTAAGTCTCTTTGTTGTGGTGCTCTGCTTAAATTAAATTTAAAAAGTCCTATTCTCTGTTTGGATGAAGGTGAATTTTCACTGGAGGTTCCTTGAGACCTGCTCTCCAAAGTGTCATCTGTCTTAATTGAAGAGTGGATGGGAGATGACAGCTATACTAATGCTGTACCTCACAGAGGATTTAAAAGAGAGGAGGTAAAAGAAGCCCACCACTGGCTAGCTGCTGCCTCTAAATAAACAGTGTATTGCTCAGGGAATACAGCTGCCCAGCAAGGAGAGAATAAAGAGAATGGTGTGCTTATAGTGGCTTACGATGCATTATTCTGTTTGGAGACAGAGAATGGTAGAACAGAAGGGGAAAATGGAATAGACAAGCCCAATGTGATCCAAAGCTTTTCTTAGCTATGACAGCACACAGGGAGCAGAGGAAGGGCAGATGCACATAAGAGGGATGTGATGTCATCCCCAGGGCGACGTGAGAGACAGACAGACAGAAAGTGAGCACAGCGAGAGACTTTGAAAGAATTTCCATAGCTCACCACTGAGACCAAGTGAACTAACAGCATTTGAAACACTCCACAAACATGTTATTTGTGATACATGACAATCAAAACTGCCTCAAGTGACAAGGAAACTGGTTGCATGGTAAAAATTGTATGAAATAACATACAGATGTGATTTTAAGTACATCAGAATGCTACTCTGTTTCAGTAGCTGTTTCCATGGATGCTCTGTACTTTAAGCGATAAAATGAAAATACATACAAACAAGCCTCACGTAAACTTTTGTGTATGTCTTTACTGGTTTGTTTGGGCTTTCTTGTGCTTTCCATTAAGGAACTGAAGGGAATCTGCTATATAACTGTAATGTTTTGTCCTTGGCTTGTCCTCATGCCTTGTCTGTGACTTTGTTGACGTTTTCCTGAACCACGTGATGTTTTTGTTTTGGTCTTGCCCCACCTTAGTCCTGCCTTCACCTCAGTGAGTGCAGCTGTGTGATATCTGTAACCCCGCCCAGTCCCCAAGTGTTCCCAGTTGCTCTGTAGTATAAGTACCTTTGTGTTTCAGTACCTTTGTGTTTGTCAGTTTGTTTGACATCTAGTTCAGAGTTTGTCTCATTGTATTTACCTTGGGTGGTGCCTTCATATATTAAACCTAAAACTATTCTGTTATAATCCTCCATCATCACAATGGCATTAAAGTTATGTGTACATGCATAAAATGTTGTTTTGTGTTTCACATAAACAATTTCCTCCGGGATAAATAAAGTTTTCTGATTCTGATTCTGATTCTATAGCCTACATCAATGCAGTTTTTGAAACAGCAAAACAACTTTGGTAAACATTCTTTGAATAGACTAGCCGACAACAAAAACTTGATTTCAAGAGGAAAAACCTCAGGCTCTGAGACAGTGGAATGTTACAAAAACATACACACTTTAAAAAAAAAGCTTCACATGATATACACATAATACCAGAGTAGAACCATTTCCCCAAAAGAATCATTTTTGTAAAATAGAGGAACAGTGTGACGATCTTCTAAATAAGGAAAGTAAAATCTTCTAAATAATGTAAAGGCTCATGGAAGAACCCTTGAACTGATAAATAACCTTTGCATTATATTTGTTACTTTGTACCTTTACATGGTTCTTTACACTAACATGTTTCACTTCTAAATATGGTTCTTTTGGGAATTAAAATGGTTAATCAATAGCATAACTATGTATTTTTGCCCAACTTATTTAAAGCATGTAGTAAGAAATGTTTGCAGAATCAGAATCAGAATCAGAAAACTTTATTGATCTCGGAGGAAATTGCAGCGGCAGTGGAAGAGAAAGCTAGCCTTGTTTTAGCTTTGCTGATTTCACTGGTCACATTTAACAATTATATGCTTGTTGCTGTGTAACACAACTCAAATGCTAAATTAGAAGGTCACCACCATCTTCCTTTTCCTTCGCCAAATCATTTGTTTCACACCGTTGTCCAGTATTTAATTTTTCAGAATGAGCTGCCAAAAGCCAACTTTACTCTCCGCCTGTGTCGCTTCACGCTTCACCCTAACTTGCTTCAGACTAAGCTGATCCCAGTTCATCTTTAATGGACATTTTAAGGTGTGGCAATTGCTCCACTTTACAGACAAACACCACCCTTGCCCTGAAAAGGCTGGAGTTGAGTACAACTCACGATGTGGTCTATACATGGAGTGATTGCTAATACATCTTAATTAGCACCAAGTCTTTGGTTGTTTGCTCGACTCCTTTCCCATGAGCTCTGTAGGCACCTCAATCTATCAGATAGCAGACAACACCATTTATTATTCAGCTTTGAGATTATTAGACATAAACATATGCAGTGCTGTTGTTTTACAGGCTACATTTGTCTGCTGTGTGATAAAGCTGCATCCTAGAGTGAAGTAAACATTTTAATTAGAGAAAAAACAATGGGGGGCATATTTATCTCCCCCTTTTCCGGTGCACGTGTCACTGAGAATCCACCCCTCCTCCATCTTCCCTTTCCCCTCGGCTTACTCTGAGCCGCAGGACTCATGCTGAGCACTACAGTGCAGACGACAGCGGCGGCCCTGACTGATGAACACCACACTACATACTATTGCTTCTAAACCTGCACAAGCTGCATCATAGCCCCAGCAGGAAGTACTGAGAAAAGAGCAAACACGCACCCCACTCTATCCCACCACAAATGCCACAGGAGTTGACAAGCGATCAAACAGTGACACATGCGGCGGGCTGTGATCCTTCAAACGTTCATGTTCTATGGTTTCATTTCCTCATTTCAGAGGAGCCACGCCACATAACCATGAGACAGGGAAATAAAACCTGACTTCTGCTGCGTTACGGCACTCCCCCCCCGCCCTGAAATGTGGCTAGGACAAACTACAAAAAGGTATGTGAAATGATATTAAAAGGAACATGTTATTTCCACTCTCTTTGACGAGAGAATCACTCAGGGGGAAACAGACGAAGGGAAGCCTCGCATTCAATACCATCAGATCTCCATGATGTGAAAAGTTGCAAAATTTAAGTTTTAGTAGAGCTCCATAATTCATCAATGGTAGGTTGGATTCCGAAGGTTTCAATAATGCATCCTTTTAGCAGGCAACGGAACTCTCTGACGATGTCTCTGCTTTTTACCATGAATTATCCTGAACTAGAACTGTCGCTCTCTATTAAAAGAATCAGAAATATGAACGGCGAAAGTGCCTCCAGCTCGAGATGATACAGGTAAAATATTCATGCGCAGGTTATATATACACATCATGAAAAAATGATTAAATTCTAATGAAACCCCTTCGTTAAAGTCTGGCTGTAAGCATTTCAGGGGCCGATCTCATGATCTCATGGTCTTCTGCCATTAAAAACTGATCAGTAAATGTCATGTTCTTGCGAAAGGGGTTTGGCTGCTGGTTGAGGATGTGAATATTGACAAGCATGCAGGGATTCTAAGTGGCTGTCGGTAATAAAGGAATAATGTTTATATAATAATGGTACATTGTTCCATTCCTTCCTTGTGTGAGAGGAAAGATGGCACTGGCAAGTATCCTCAAGGAACAGCTCATCTTGAATTATGCATGTTGCTGCTAATATGGGAAGACAATATCTATTTGCTGTAGATATGTGAGTTTGTATTTGTGTGTACAGCTTGTGCAGTGAGGTGTCTTGTTATAAAAATTATTATTGCACGTCTAATGTGATTAACCTTTGCCAGTATATATAGTTCCATCCTTGCTCACCTGTATACCTCACGCTCCATTATATAAGGGATGCCCACGCTCCACTTTCTCCTGCAGTTTCTCTAAACATGCATAAACAATATACCAATAATAAATATAAATAAATAAATGAATACATTCAAAAAGTGACTTGGTAGAGTTTTGTTTGCAATATTAAAGCAGGTGGTACAAAGAAATTAAGTGCAGTGACTATCTACAGCACAGTGAGAAAAATAGCATGATTAAAGTAACAATGATAATAGTAGCAATAAGACAGTGTCAGTACAGTGCAGTATTATGATAAATGATAACTGGCGAAGTGACCAGGGAACAGAGAGGTTCTGTCATTGTGTTGAACTTGAGACAGTGGCATTGTTCTGTGAAAGAGCTTTGACGATATGTATTAACATGCATGGCCTGTTCTTGGCTTGGTAAGGACAATTCTTTGGAGCTTCGGTGACAAGGGCAGGGCTTTCCAGCATCTCAGAGGACTGAAGAACAGCATGAATGAGTCCAGACCCTTGTGCAGAGGTTCAAGGGCAGTCCGATGGGTGATTGCCTTAAGGCCTGTGCTCCCATATATCATAATACGTTTCTTGGGGGGCGAAAAAAAAACCGCTTTTAATGGGGTTTTAGCAATCAGGCTGGCAGTCGGTTCTACCATCTGTCTTCATCAAATAACTTTGTCAAAGAGCACTGAAGCCCAGTGTACCTTATGAGCAGTTAACTAGAGGTAGAGCAAAACTGCACTAGCTTGTTTTTGTCACCAGAATTACAGTTAGTGAGGTTGCCCTTGTAGGAAGGAATTTCAAAAAGGTACGTGTTCATGCTGAGGATTCAACAAATTATTCGTATGTTGGTCATGACATACCTGGAATTTGAGATTTGTCCCATTGTTGCATTGGCAGTTACAGGAATGGCATAAATGTATTTCTCTTCATGTATTCTATTTTTCTTGTGCCTTTCTGCGGCTGTTGCAGAGACAGAGTTCAATTCCTCTCGAGTCCTTTGTCTTACGATTTGAGCTGCCACTACTTGGTGTCTATTAACTGCTTGATAAATAACGGCCACATTCTATAGCAGCAGACAGTCTGAAGGAGACAGAGATAATAAACGACTATGAGAAACACTAGAGACCAGAGGGAAAAGATAGTGTTTTAAAAGTGTTTATGTCTTATTGGCTTCACTTGGTAAACATTGCAGCTTGTGTGTGGCTTTTTATCAGTTTAGTTGCATGTTCAAGTGTGAGTAATCTTCAAGGAGATATTTTCACCCTCATTGTGAAGCTCTGGAACGTTAGCCTCAGCAAACTCCAGTTTTTCTGCCTCATTTTGATTGTGAGCAAGGATACTGACAAATGTAAGGAGCTCATCCTGTGGGTCTGCTTCCCTAAGTGGAGCCAGCTGGCTCTTGCTGAACCCAGAGTGCTGTGGTGATGAAGTAAAGGCCCAGATTTGCAGCATGATCACCCTCTTAATACCGCCGCCTTTATGTGGAGCTCTTTTTCCTCCGTGCCTCAAATATCCTTGAGGTGGGGAGAAACTTCAGAAAGCTGACCTCTTTTTGCACACTGAACTTTGTTTGATCAGCATTACCCTCTGACAGGGCTCATGGGAGTCCTGTAGGAACGCAAGTTTTTTAAAAAAACAAAAAAAACAAAAAAACAAAGACTCAGCTAACGTCAGGCTTAATGAAAGAGGGAAAGGTTAAACAAAAGTGCAATGCCCTAGAAGTGCTATATGCCCTTATTTAGCTATAGATAAAAGCCTTGGGGCTGAAACCTCTGATCCGAACCCTTCCCCCCACCTTCACAGACCTGTTGCCGAGACTTGCATTCCTCACTCTTATCTTGTAAAGGTGGGGTCATCTTTTTTGGCAGACAGTAGCTGAAGCCAGCTGTTTTGACACACAGCTGCCAAACAAATACAGCTCCTATATCAGTTTTCAGATCAAAGCATTGCTTCTAAAACTGCATGTGTGCTGCCTAGACTACAAAGTCTACAGAAATGGTGATAACCTGTAATGGTGCTTACTAACTTGTAACTGGTTGTTAATATGCCATGCGAGGACATCAGCACAGCTAATGAGTCCAATTTGATAGCTTTGATGTAGTGCAAAATAATTAACAGTAAGAGCAACGTCAGCATCAAACTTCATAAATTTAAACTCCCTCAAACTCTCTCCAGCATTGGAAAGTCTTGCCCTAGATTTACTTGGGCAAGACTTTCTTTTCTTGCATGTTAGTGTAGTCATAATAGATAGTGACAGAAATGGCAATTTGGGTGGAATTTTCTCCACCATTGTTTCTTAGCTGTTGGTTTGCTATTATGCTAATACTAGCCTGCAGCTTCATATACACAAAACATTAACAGCCGAATAGACGTACTGTCACTATGAAACCAAACACCTTAATTTTACCCATTAAAATGACCTTAATTTTGACCTTAATTTCCCACCTAATTCAAATTAAGAGGTTTGGTGTATTTTCAGGGGTAAATTAGGGTAGGGTTAAGCACATTTTAAGTACATTGTGTTTTGTAGTGTGTGTTGTCCTGAATGGTTAAAAAATATCCTTTTTTAAGTATTTCATTTTCAAAAAATCTTTAAATACAAATAAATACATAATATATTTCATCTGTGCATACAGATATAAAGCATGCCAGTGGAAGTCCAACCTATGAACCTATTCATGAACATCAGTGTTTGCTTTGATGTCACTGGGTTCAGCTCAGATGGCAAACATCTAGGTTTGTAACAATGATAAACAGGCCAAAATAGGCCAAATAGGTCAAAATAATAATAAACAAAAGCATATCTACCTAAACTCAATACACATAAAATAGCTAATCGCAAAAGAAAGAAACAAAAATCCCTCACATACCTTCCAAACTAACACACATTCAGGAAAAAATAAAAGTAAAAAAAATGGAGACAACTTCTTACTAACCATGTCTACAACGTCTATAGCGCTATATCCAAGACATATGCACCCCAAAGTACTCAGTTTGATGGGCCATTTTAAGAGTTTAATCAGAGTGACAACACACTGGAATGTGGATTATATAGAGTATGACCTTTAAGCAGCCCTATCTGCATCATACACAACATCAGTGTTCTCATTATCAGGAAAGCAGGTTAATGTGCGGTGAGTAATTATCTTTTGTTGTGGCTAAAGAATGAGGCTAGAGTAAACAGTGGCGTCAGAACCTCTTCTTAGCCTTGGGATGTGTGAGAGCAGTGCAGACAAACTCCAGGAGTCCATCTTTTCTACACTAAGCTGCTTCATCTCCCCTGAAAAAGCTGAAGTTAATTGGCCTTGGGTTGTGAGTATCGGCAGGGTCTGGCACTGTGTGTTGCAGGATGCTGATATGTTGCTCATCCTCTTTCCCTTTTGCCAGCTCTCACTATAAGGCCAGCATCAAACATCCAGTCAGAATGGCAGAGCTTCTACTCGGGAACTGGAGCCAATCTCAGGCCCGCTATCAAACCACATAACCACAGTATAAGCAATCATCTCACACTCACTGCCTGAATCTTGCCACATGTCAGAGAAATCTCTTGGCCCAAAAAAAAAAAAAAAAAATGACAGAGCATTTGTATGCTGTGCAGCGTGCAATAGCAGGTGAAATAGAGACATAGATTCAGTCCGAGAGGGCCTTAACTTCAGCAGCACATTATGAGTAGCAAAGAGCCTCCTCTTCGTGTGCACAGCAGGTGAAGATGTCCTCTGAAAGCTTGTTCTTGAGGTTCAGTGGAATAACTGAAACCCTCTATGCCCTGGAGGTTCACTTGCCAGGTGTCACACAGTCATCAGAGAACGATTGAAAAGGGAACGTGTGAATGACATGGGCAAATTATTCACATGTGCGGGCACGCATAGACACACACACACACACACTCACAGAAGCAGACTCTAGAAAGCAAAAGGTGTTTAATTCCTTTGGGGGAGACCATGTCTGAAATTGATTAGCATGGTGCAATGGTTATGCTCGCAGGAGCTCATTACAAAGCACATATGCTCCATACCGGGGAAATGTTTCTTTGAGCACGCTGCTGCTGCTTCCTTCGAAACCTTTGTTGGTACAGACGCCTCTCTGGTCCAGACATAAGGGCTATTTTGGGGAGAACTCTTCTCAGCACATGCAATGAGATTCAGAGATCATTTTCCATCTGAGGCATTACGCTTTCTTATTTCACAGTAGAGCGATGGCAAAAAAAATAAAAAAATACTCTTAGCCCTGAAGAGCTTGACATCTCATAAAAGATTAAGATTACAGCTGGCCTATTTGTAGAAGGTTATTTGCAGGCTCTAATACTCCGTATCGAATGTGATGAGACTGTTTATTGGGATACGGCTTCTATTTTTTTCCACCAGTCATTCTCTTTTTCAATCCCGGCATCGTAGAAGCACATGCAGAAATACTTCGCCAATTCTGTTCAAGACAACGCTCTTTGGGAAAAACTTGTTCAGGCTTTTGACATTTTCCCTTCTCATCTGTTGAGCCTAAGAGCTTTATACACTTCTTTTTCAGCAACATGAGACTATGGATTAGCTGCAAATGAGTTTATATTTAACACTAATCATTATACATCAGTTCCTTGATCTAACCATCAACTCATGACGAGCTTGATAATTACTTAATGAGTTTGAATCAGGTCAGCAGGAAAAACACAAAAACATGCAGGGCTAGAACTAAGAACCATGGTTATACATACATTTAGTATTAGCATAAAATTTGGTTTCAGGCTTCTGGTAAGTTCTTGTTTTAGAAGGCCTTTTCAAATACTGAAGTGCTTTGTTCATTTAATTGTTTTGTATAACCTCTACACCCTTATGGCTCTTGTTTACCAGAATATTGAGGAACAGCTGCTGCTAACGAAATGGCAGGTCCTGCGAGGTCTTATCCATACAAAAAGGTTAATAAATACTAGCTTATTTACAGCAGCTGTGGGTACACTGCAGTAAAAGTCACCCTTGCGTATGAAGAAGTAAACTTTTGGACTGTCATTTTTGGAATGTACATAATGAGCTTTAAATGAACGGTGCTACGTAAGCGACTGACCCACCTGTTCCCTCAAACCCTGGCTGCTAAAATCTGCATGTTTTCTCCTGCTCTACCATACAGTGCAAAAAGCTCATTGCACCTTTTTCCTGTAATACTACATCTGTTGCATGTATCCAAATGAACATCTTGCTGAGTATCTGAGCCAGCATACTTTATTCCAAACTGGCGTCCAGATTTGGAAAAACATCCAAATTTTTCCCACTACAATGCTGGAACATCTCTTTCAAGAGTTTTTTATTCAGTTGTACAAATGAATTAACATTACGACTTGCAGCTCTGAAACACGTAGATACAATTTCCACAAGACTATAAACCAAACAGTTTGGTGAAATATCAAATTTACACTACTTTCCACTCACTCCAGCTATTTGGTGTTCAAATTTTGCTTCGTTAGCTATGAGGCTAATGTTGCCAACAAACACTAGAAGGTTTAGGTTTAGGACGCAGTATGACTTACTGTAAGCTATAAAAATAAAGAAAATGTCAACAAGTAGCAGAGTGCTGCAGTCATTTGAATGAATATGGTCTTTTTCACAAACCACTACAGGAGTTCACATGCTGATCTAGAATCATTTTTTGTTACTATGGCTGTCAAAAATATAGGTGAATCTGATCCAAGATCAGTCTTCTCCACCACTGGTGTTGTTTAAAATAGTTAGCTGGCTACTGGTTTTGTTCATTTTTATAGTTCTAAACAACACTGCAAATCTGCACTGCTTTAATGAATAAGATTGATGTGATTTGAGTGGGTTGAGATAAGTTTTAGTCATGTATTTCTTTGAAACCAATTTAGGTGACTGCTGACTTCTGTTTATAAGCTACATTAGCCTCATAGCTCCAGTGCTAAACTGAAGGAGCAAAATTTTGGACTCGAACATGTCTTGGCTGATACTGCACTAGGCTAAATCCATGTCTCAGATAAGACTAACCTTTGACAGAATTAATGGGTTTTGTTGTATCCAATAATAAGTGACAGCCATTACTGCAAGTGCATCAGTCTCAAATTAAAAAATAAAAATAATACAGCAGTTAACACAGCTGAGTTGTAATGCTTGCTCAGACTACATAATCTACAATGTCACTGAAGACTCCTGCAGTTCACAGCATTTCTGCTTTAACACTGATTCAGTGCATGAAGGGCTTGAAAACTGCCAAATGAGGTAAATCTGAAGTGATATAGTCAATATATGAATCTATACTGCATATTTCAGTAAATTGAATATTTTTAATGCTTATATGGGTCCTTTTAGAGTGCCGCTAGACTGCAAATCTAAGGGAACATCTTATAAACAGAGTGGCTGAGCAGAGCTGCAAAGTATTTGCATTTGTCTTTGAGCTATTTTGATGCATTACTCTTTTACACTGTCCAAGCAGAAACAGCACTTTCTTTAATTCATTCAATCACTTTTACCTAACTTTTATAGAAGTTTGGAATGACTAGGTCTGAAGATACTGTGAAATTCTTAAACCCACTAACTGGACCCATCTGTCACTTGTTTTTGTGTTTTTACTTCTACTCAATGTCCACTGGCAGACATGTTTTGTCTGCCTTGATCCCGGCAAATAGAATAACAAAACATTCACAGCCCGCAGCCAGGCTCACGCTTGTCCTTCATTATTCACATCAATACATTTTTTCATCCTTCCATGCCACTACAGAACTGGTCATCCACTCACAAAAGCCCTCGCTCAGAAATGAGTTTACTTCAACATTTCAGCAAGTCGTTGGCAGTGCATGGGATTTGTAATAGAAAATATTTTTGAATACAATCTTGTCTCTTCAGGAGAACACTGGGCATTGTTACTGAGGTGTGTGATTCGAGGCACGTTTTTACAACACCAATTTCTATCCAGCTGCTTTTTTCCAATGGAATGGAGTTGTGTTGAACGGAGAATGGAGAACGGATACTGGCGCAAGAGGAGGCCTTCGTGCCACGACTCCCAATCCAGCCCTCTCTCACAGTGATGACAACGATAAAAGCTCTGCAATGCAGTATTGCTGCTATATCAGGCAATGACAGCTGTTAATTGATTCACTTGAGTTAATTAGAAAATAATTACACATCTGACCCACTGAGACAAATAATGCATTAGCCCTTGAATGGAACGAAGGCAAAGATGAATAATGTTTTTAGAATTTGAGAACGAGGATTTGGTCACTGTATTTTCAGTTTGCCTGAACAATTACGACAGTTGGCTTCAGACATGTTGGAGGATTAAGTACTGAATGATAGAGATTATGTGATTCATTAAAAAGATGATCACATCAATTAATACTGCACAAAACTAAAATGGACTCAGTAGACATTAATAAAGCAAAGACAGATGATAACATAATTCAATTTGGGAGTGTTTTCTAACAAAAGCTGAAGTTTTGTGTTATCCGATGAATTGTGCAGTCCTAAATGTAGAGGACACTTTCATGTTGCATTCTTTTCTCAAGTTAACAATGCTGACTGCATTTCTATGGCAACGAAGTGTATCACAACCTTACAAACCACACAAATTCACCTCCAAATTTGCAATTATGCACAGCCTCTCATGGCTTGTTCTTTTTTATTGTATTGTGTTCAGCATTATATTATTTTGTTTTATTTATTTATCTATAGCATTTGTATTCACCTCTATTACTGAACACATCATTTTGTGCATATAGCATAGTGTATTTAGAACAGAGTATTTTCTGGTGAGTTTTATTTTGACTTTATATTGTATTTTAAATTATTCTTGTCTTCGTGTCTCTGTGTCTGTGCAGTCATAGGGACAACTTTGTCTGGGATCAATTACATTTTCTGATTCTGATTTTTTATTCCATTAATTTTATTTTGTTGTATTGTATGGTATAGTATTGTATGTTAGAATAACAAAGAACAAAGAACAACTGGGGAAACCCAATCGGGAATACTGACTGCCTGTTTCAATATCAATTTTAAACAAGCTTGGCCTCACCATTTCACTTCCTGCCACCAGACAAAGCTGTTCATATGCTGTAGCTGTAAAATGCAAAAAAAAAAAAATTGATATTTCAAAACCAGAGTGATTTGCTGGGGTATAGACAGCAAATTACTCTGTTCTGCATGACTGCTGATACAACTATATTACCTCTTTGCTATCTTGCTAGTTAGCAAGCTAAAGACTAATAGTAATACACCACAGCACAGCACACAGTGTGAACAGCACAAAATTGTTTTCTGCATTTAACCCATTCACCAAGAAAAGCAGCGGGCAGCCAGGAACACAGCGCTCGGGGAGCAGTGAGTAGGGACAGTACCTTGGTCAAGGGAACCTCAGGAGGTGCCTCTAGATGTCCTGGGATTGAAACCCACAACCTTCTGATCACAGGGGCAACTCCCTAATCCTTAGACCACTAACTGCCCCAAATGGCTAAAGACAACCCAAATAAAGATAAAATAGAACAATTTTAAACCAAAGCATGTAGTGACACAACATGCTTTGGTTTGGAAGACAGCATGTTAAAGTATTGGATCAGGACCTGTGCATTAAAGTTAAGGCTAAAGCTTAGATAAAGCTTAGATGGTGATGCATTTGAACTGGAAATTGCTAACTATAGCACAGACTTTCCTTTGTAGGTCTGTAGTTTTTCTTTAGTTGTCTATAAAGAACTGAACGTAGCTCAGGGCCTGTGTATCCTCAGAGGGCTTACTGACACATATGGTGCCTGATTTGGGTGATGTTATTTACTCCATACAAATGCAAATGTGGACAGTATATGAGAAACAGTAGAGGATGTAAAACCCAAAATGTGAATGAAATGGGGCATGTTAGTGGTGTATTATGAAAAAAAAGGGGATACTGGGTATATGAATATCATGAGAGATATAACAGGGCATTTCTGAGACCATACGAATATAGTTAGAAAGGGACAGCGTGTTATAAAGAGTCATTTTGGCATAGTGGTGTACACTGTAAATTTGGACAGCAAAAATTAAAAGAAACTGCAGTATGAGCCAGTGACTAGCAGATACCTAATTATATAGAATTACACATGATTCTGAGGTACACTGAGAGAAAACAGTGGTAATAAGTGAATCTATTTTAGCCTTCAGACATATTACTTTTGATATCCTATTCGAATGTGAAAATACATTTACATACTTAATTACATAGGGAATAACATTTACATTCAATTTACATTCTTTTCCAGCAAGTGTGGGTGTACACTTTTGACTTTTTCACAGACTGTTTCTTTGTCAAGAAATGTGGGAAAAATAAGACAGTATGTAAGATATTATATACAGTAATCAAATTCAAATTATATTAAAATGTCTCCTCTTCTATACAAATGTGGCATCAATTAAAGGTTTAGAAAGGGCTTTTTCAATGGAATTGATGTATCCACGCTCTGCACACAAATGGGTTCTTTAGTAGCAACCACTGACAATTTGGACAAGCTTTACAGAAAGCTGGCAAAAGCCAAATTCAACCTAACAAGAAACTGTTGTACTTTGTTTACAACGGCTGCATTGAGTTTCCAGTTGCTATGCTCTTAACATAGAATTTGTTGGTATACCTCATCAAGGCAGGTTGCCAATGACCACAAATTTCCCCCCAATACTAATTTGATTACCTGACAAAAAAATACATGTGACACTATCCCAGCAGTGTGAGCTTTAAAACAACATACTAAATAAACATCATTTGACATTAATAAAGCATTCTAAAGTTGAGTAATTTGACAAAGTTTCATTGGGTTGGGTGGACATTTTTGCCAGTGGTCAATAAAGTCAGTGGCCATGAAAGACTGGTTGGAGCATGGATTGGTCAATTCTCAGCTTGTTTTAATGGGGTACAAGTCAGCAAAAATTAGTTTTTAAAATGCGTCATGTTTTACCTATTGCAATTGATCACTTATGCAATTTAACAGTTACAGCAGAATTTGTTAAAACTTTGTTTCCTAACTCAGGGAATAATATGAATAAGATATAATACATGTGACCTTTTCTGAGCTGAACCGCAGAATTCTACAGGGTGACATTTTAAGCGAACGGCTGGATACGGCTTTCTCTCAGGGGGAAGCAGAGGGGTTGGTATCTTTCTCTAATTTGACAATGCGAGACAATTTTCCCCCAACGCAGCGTGAATACACTCTTACCTAAAACACACACACTTTCACCCAGCATTTCCCAGCATGTACTCATAGCTGAACATGCGCCGCAGACTTTGAGGCTAGAGCCAGCATGCATGTTGCACTAGATCAAACAGGACATGAAACAGTCCAAGCAGCATAACATGGGTGCTTGGATATGGTGCACGAGCCAAGCAGGCCTTTAACAGTTAGATCCTCTTCTTCCACGTGGACTTCCAATTAATGATAACGATGCTATCCCCACACTCTCAATTATAAACAGCCATAGCAAAGCTTCTCGGTGGTAAATGAAACCTAGTGAAGCGTGTACATAATTGTTACAATGTTGAAAGTCACCGCTAATTAAAGGTCACCTAAGCTGTTTTGAACGGGGTGGGATGATGACGGACGGACGGGGCGGGATGATGACGGGCGGCCAGCATCTGGGACAGGTTGGGAACCCAAGCGGCAGGTTCAGTCTCCTTGCACATGCCACTAAAGCTACAATTGCAATGGCATTAAGAGCTGGCTGAATAATTCATGGAGGGCCGTTATGTCAGATTAAAGAATTAATTCCAGTTCATACCATAAGCACATTTTAATGAGTCTCTGAAATGCTGGAGGTGAATTGTGCTGCATTGGCCATTGTGATGCCAGGCTTGTTTGTGCTGGCTCATCATTGACTCCTGTTTATCCACACGTGACGAGCACCTACTGCTGCTTGTCCCTTCCACACAGTAGAGGACACACACTCACACACACATGTATGTACGCTCAAACACACACACACACACACACACACACACAACAATACTCAATACTCACGTTAGCTGATAAGACTTGGGCACAAGTGTCCTTTAGATGAACACAACTGAGGTTTATAGGTACAACTAGATAATACTTTATGGCTGAAATGTATCAGATTTAATCATAGACTTGCAGCCTAAGGCTTTACCCTAGCAAGACAAGTCAGTTCGCTAAATCAAAACAAGCTGTGCATATCTACTTCTGCTGAGTAGTACAGGGTGTCCGGCCTGAATCTAGAATCTCCAATTTTGTTATGAGTGGGAAGCATTTCCACTTTTAATTAAAATTCGTTAATGTACTTTCAAGAAAAATAATTGCTTGAACACCATTTTTAAAGAAAATAGGTTATTTTATTAATCTACTTTTAAAAAACAGCAAGAGAGCAGCGAACAATCAAGATGTTAATCATCTGTAACAGCACAGCACATAGACTGAAGCCTTTTCAGTTTGAAGAATACACAAAGAGAAACAAAATAGGCCAAATTATGAAGGTGCATTAAATTTGATGTATGTTTTCAATCTTGCCTGCATTTATTTTGGCAATAAACAACATGGATATCCTATAGTCAGCAGCAAAGTGACTATAATAGCTGTCACTTTGCTAGTTTTCATCTAACAAATTAGCTAGCTAGATGGTTAGTTTAAGTGAGTTAACTAGGTAATGCTGTAACATTTTAGCTACTGCCTAATAATATTTTTAACCACCGATTTCTCCAAAGAGCTTTTTCATTTTATGAAAAATGTAAGATTTCTGCAAACTACAACGTTAGCTGTAGACAGCTAACAAGCTTCTCCAGTGTTATTCAGAAACAGACTTGAGTTCACTGTAAAACTGCAACATGCAGATTGAAAATTTGATTCTTAAAAACTCACTGCAAGCTTCAGATGTCCATGTCTAAGCTTGAGCTTAACATAAATTCCATAAAATACACCACTGTTACCTTACTGCTAAAATAACATAGGGAGAACAGATAGATATTGGGGGCTTTTGTGCCACGTTTGTTTGCTTTGTGACTAGTTGTCACTGGCAGTTTGACGGTATTCAAGCATGAAGACTTTGTGGGTACACAGTATTCTGCAGCCCCACAACAAGCACACAATTTATAGGAAAATAAATCAATGTTTTTTTCAGTGGGAGTGCAGCTGATTTGTGGGTACATGCATATATTAGGTTATATATTAATAGGAGGGCCTTTAAGAAAATCCAAACATACAATGAATATAGGTACATGAATATAGCAAAGATTATGTAAAAGCGGAATACTGTACATAGATATAAGACATTACATATATATATACAGTACTGTGAAAAAGTCTTAGGCACTTGGGGAAATTATACTTAAAACCTGTTTACTACTGGACAGGAGTGTTAAGTTAATGTTAAAAGATTTATATTACAATAAATACAATTAACATTATTACAGTAAAGAGTGGCTTTATGTGTGGCAAAGTGTTCTCCTAACCATTTCCAGACCTCTTTCTTCGTGAAAGTCCAATAATCATTTTAGCTACAATCAAATACCTGGTTTGGCTCGTTTCACTTCATTAGATTAAATTAGGTGCTGCTTGTGGAATTTCATAAATACAGTGACTTGAGGCAATGAGCAGAAATCTGAAACCATATATATTTATATATATTGATGCATGCCCTGTCAGTGCATACAGCCACAGAAGTGACAGCAACGAAGTTGTTTTTGGCCAATTCACAAAAAATACAAAACAGCACCAAAAGCAAAACAAATGATCTTGATATAATGCAGCAGCCATATTGTGCATACATACATAAACACGAACGCTGTACTGTTCCTTACCATGCTGTCATGACTAATATGCAAGTAAATACTCTTACCTCTATGGAAAATAAGTATTTTTGCCTAAAACTTAAGGAGAATAATTTTTAAAAATAGTAAAATTCCCCTGGGCCTCAAGCTTTGCTTTCTCTTTCACACAAACCCAGGAGCCCGTGGTGCTGAACACTCACTTGAGACAGGTCCAGCACTAGTCAGACTGATCTTGTGTCACATGCTGATGTTGCCTAGCTGAGTGGATCTCCTGCTATCTCTGATTTCATTTGTCGCACACTGCATGTGGCGACGCAGGCTTCACAGCATCATTAGCCGAGGGCATCTTTGTCTCCCCTGCAACATTTTCACAAATTAATTCCCCCCCAGGGAGCTCCAGTTCCACCCTCTTACTTACAGCCATCATTAAAAGTTTTCTTTGAGCTAAAGTGAACTTGAGTCACCGGCTGCGCCCTCATAAGTATTTGGTGGCTCCTCCAGCTCGGGGAGCGCGAGCGCGAGGCCAGCCCCGTTAGAACACTCTCCGCTCTTTTTTGCATGTGAAAGCGACTGACTGAGCTCGTGTCGCCACGGCTGTGGGTTACAGCATGTCATCAGCGAACGACTGCCTGCCTGCTAATGGCCTGTGGAAGACACACGCCTGACTACAGAGCGAGAGAGACACGCTGTGTCATGTTCAGTCTGATATAACAAAAACACTAGCCCTCACCTGAAGTTGAGTGCTATGTCCTACACACTTGGCAGAGGAAGGGATATTAAATTCTGACCAGAATTGGGATCATTTTAGTAAAGCATACTTCCACATATAGGCATGCTATTCACCAGTACAGTGGTGCTTGAAAGTTTGTGAAGACTTGAGATTTTTCTATATTTCCACATCAATAAGACCTAAAAGATCAGACTTTCCTAGTCCTAAAAGTAGATCAATGAGACAAATATACTTAACTCCACCAGTCCATAGACAGACTGTGGTGGCACCGTCACCTCATAGCACAAACATGCTGCACTCGACTCCCAGTCAGGGTGGCTGAAAGTGTGGAGTTTGCATGTTTTCCTCATGTCTGCGTGAGTTTCTGCCAGTTGCTTCATCAGGTGAGTTGGAGATGCTAAATTGCCCCTTGGTGTAACTGTGCACATGAATGTGTTTGTTTGTGAGTCTGCCCTGTGATGGACTAGCGAACTGTCCGTACAGCTTCTTTGCCCTTCACTCACAACCCTGGTTTCTAGAAGCAGCTCGGCACATCAATTAATCAATAAGTGTTTAATTGGCTTCTGTTTACCAAATTTTAGGACTGTGAATATCTGATTAACGTTTAGGTTATGTTTATGCAGAAATATTGAAAATTTTAAAGGGCTCACAAACTTTCAAGCACCACTGTAGAACCAGCTGCTGAAGGGGAGTGTAACCAAATTATCACTGATAAAGGCCTAATGCTTTTCTTTATTCTGTGCAGTATGTGCACTCATGACAAGTCCTTTACAAAACACAACAACTGAAGAGATGACTAGTTACTGTGTTCAGACTGCACTGTGCAGTGAAAACAAACAGATTCTATGTCCTCCTGAAACCAAAAATACTGGTTCTGTATTTTTAAGTGCCATCCCCAGGATATATATGAGGGAAAACCAAATACGCAGCCAATTTCCAGAGGCGGACAAAGTAGCTAACTTCATTACTTAAGTGAAAGTACAGATACCACTAGACAAATGTTACTCCAATACAAGTGAAAGTTATACAGTCAAATATTTACTTAAATTAACATACTAAATTAACATACTAACGTACCTGTTTT
>JBBJLS010000001.1:44398601-44433315 GCA_037577275.1 Bryconaethiops microstoma | reverse complement strand
TAGATATGTGTTTTCTTTTTCTCTCTCTCTCTCTCGCGCACACACACACACACACACACACACACACACACACACACACACACACACACACACTCCCTCTCTCTCTCTTCTCTCTCACACACGCTCTCTCTCTCTCCCTCTTTCTCTCTCTCTCACACTCTTTCTATCTCTCTCTCTCACTCCCTCCCTCTTTCTCTCTCTCTCTCTCTCTCACTGCCACTCTTCAAATATTTCAGACATATGATGGTAAATGCCACACACACGTATTTGATTAAATTCAGGGTTGAGGGGACACAGAATGTGAGACACTTTATGACTTTGGCATTGGTGCAAGAGTGTGTGGAGTGAATCTGACAGAATCAAGTGAGTAAATGCCTCTTCTTCTTTCCTTTAAAACGATGCTCTGGTCATAAACCCCCATATAACACCCAGTAATGCTCTGCGCCCCGTTTTCACAAGGCTGATATCAGCATACAAAATCGAAGAATGAGCTGCGTGTTGGGTAACACTGCAGTTTTCACTGCTAAACGCTAATTTCATTGGTTAGCTGCTGAGTGGACTTTGATGCAATGAAAAAAAAAACCCTCAGATGTCCGATCGGGCCGTTCTGCTGCTGGGTATTGATCACTGGGGTAATGAGAGGAGTCAATTGAAAAATAATGATTCTTTCTATACTGCCGAGCAGACATTGTATGGAGGGAGGATTCAAAATCAAATGAGTTTTGCAGCCACTTGAGAATGTATGCAAAGCTATTAGCTTCTTATATTTCTCATTATGGAAGACGTCATCGTCGCCTGTCGCTGGACCCCAAGGGCAGGGGGGCAGTCTCCTGAAAGACAAATAGGGAGTTAAGAGTGTGCCCTGGCCGGGCTTTATGATGTGCACACAGCTCTGGCTTTGATTACATTGGCACCAGCAGCGAACGAGCTGCTGAAAATGGGGCCTATTACGATTCCAGGTTTAGATTACTTTTTTCAGGATTGTTTGGGCTGTGCTCTGAATGAGTGTTTGCTGATATGGCCTTGATAAGGCTCGTTAGATAAGGCTCTGATTATTCAAATAAAATATTATGGCTTTTCACTTGGACTGCAGTGATTAGATTGATCATGCGGATTCGGCTGCAAGTGTGATTGTGTGTGTGTATCAAACATCGCTCTAATGACTTTCTCCTTCACTGTTTCTAAGGTGGTGTTTTGGAGAGGCAGGCATTATGTGTGTTATGTGTGTGTCTATGTGTGTAGGCACGTGTGTGTGTGTGTGCCTATGAACAATAGTAGCTATGTCCAAAGGACTCAGGAAACAGGAACAGGAAAAGCACTGCAATTTATTTTGCTGTGGGTTTTCCATAACTATAGGGGTGACATGGTTTTCAGGGTCACCTGGCTAAGGCACATCAAGCCTGAATGCCTGTGCACACTCAGTAGCCTCCAATAGCTTTTACAGCAACAGCAAAGGTGCCAAAATGAGTTCTTCCAATGACCTTGACAAACCACTTTTGGTTCCTTAAAGAACCTTTCAGTCGGATGGTTCTTCAAAAAATCATATGAATGGTTCTTTCGAGAACTAAAACTGCTTTCCCTATGGCCCATTTTGGCACCTATATTTTTACATCAGTGGTCACTAATGTAGAGCTGTGAGTCTGACCTAGATCAGCACCTTAAGCAATAACACAGTGTAATGACACAAAGACTGGCTAGCTGGAGGAGCTCAATGGAGCTTTAATGGTTTACCTCCGTGTAGATCACAGACTTCCTTGGCTCTGATGTCATTCAGAAACATCTACAGAATGTTTCTGCAGCCTAGTTAATTAGGCCATGATTTTAAAGTAGCTTGGCTCCCCTTGATTAAATGCAATCTCCTTAATTGGGGAGCGATTTCAGGGTTCCTCATTGGAGGTGAAAGAAGCAGGCAAGGATGGGTCCTCTGCTGTAATTGCAGAGTCTGAAAGTGGCTTATCAGAGAGAACAGTTTAAAGCTGCAATTCTCAATTACCTCTTCTTAGTATGGCATTGACCTTTCACTGTTCTAATTTTATTATGGGGTTATTAAGGCTTGCACTCTTCACACAATCAATCAAGCCCAACTGCTCTGAAAGATTTCTACAGAGTACTGCACACAGAAGATATTTCTTTCCATATGATCATACGCAAGGAATTCAGTATAAGCTTCACACAGTCAGCTCCATAATTATTAGCACCATTGATAAAGATAGAAAAAGGTCACAAAAACGTGTTTGTTGTTGATAAGCTTATTCTCACAGTCTTTATTAGAAGGAAATTACACACACGAAAACCAAAATATTCACGTATATTTTATAAAAAAAAACCTTACATTATGGGCACACCTACATTTATTACATTATGCATCCTCTATTTACCAACATAACAGCAACAAGTCTTTTTCTATAATGCTTGACAAAATTATTAGAAAACAGAGTGAGTAATCTGAGTGCGCTTATCAATACAGAATCTCTTTAGATGCAGAGAGGGGCTTCAGGTTCTAGATCTTGGTTCCAGCAGCATCTTTTGAGGTCCAAGTGCTAATGATTGTGATTAAATGATTAAATATTTTCTTCTGTGGTGGTGATCTCAGAAGGTGAAGAAGGCAATAGGTGAGTGTGAAAACAGATGTGCTACTAATATTATTATGTCATTGCAAAATGTCATTAAAATGAATTGTGTCATAAAATAGCAGTTTGTGTTTAGTCATTAAGCATCCGTGCGTGTGACAGTATGGATGAGGTAGAGGAGATTCAGTCATAAAGTACCAGAAGACGATGAGTGGCTGGCATCTCACTGATCCACCTGATGAAGCAGAGAGAGAGAAAGACAAAGAGAACGAGAGATATGTCACTTACAGAAATACAGAAAGAGTGAGAGACAAACGCCTCTGTTAATATGGTGAAAACTGGGGTTTCAGCCAATGTCAAGCTTCTCACAATTTGAAAACGTGCTGGAGGTGACTTGGCAATGAAGAGAGCCAGTGACTTTTGCCCAGTGTAACTGAATTTCAACATTTCACATGAAAAATTAATTTCCCATCACAGCAGCAGAGACTGGAGCATATCATCAAACATTCTGTGCTCTTAGACACTATTCACAAAAAACACATACTGCAAATGAAAACCATTTCGGAAACAATTAAATACTGTAAATATGCCTAATAAATTTATCATGAGCAGAGTTAGCGCACCCTGCATACACGGATAAGCCACAACATTAAAACATCCGACAGGTGAGGTGAATAAAACTGATCTTGTTACAGTGGCACCTGTCAAGGGATGGGATACATTAGACAGCGAGTGAACAGTCAGTTCTTGAAATGATGTGTTGGAGGCACAACAAAATTGGTGATTGTAAGGAGCACCTTAAAAGCCAACATTTGAGCCAAAATGCCAAATTGTGACTGCTAGATGACTTTGTCAGATTCAGAATCAGACAGCTTCATTGATCCCAGAGAAAATTGTATACGTAATGACTGCCAAGACACACAGATACACAGAGTCAGTAACAATATAATATAAAGTCTAAATAAAACCTAAATAAAAAATCTGTAGAAAAGAAAAAGCTTAGTATGAATAACTATATATACAAATGCTTAGTATATACAACAACACAGTTGTCAGAGCATATCCAACAGATCTTGTGGCGTGTTCCTGGTACACAGTGGTTCGTTCCTACCAAAGGGTTTGAAAATAATTACATAACAATAGTTATGGACTTTTACCCCACACACTTCTAAAGTTAAATCTCTACTGAAAACATTGTCTTGTAGAAATAAAAGAAAAAGTCACATTTCACTAGGATTTGCTTATAAAAATGACATCAAGATTTTAATTGTTAGTTTCACATCAAATAATTACACAAATAAGTAGCCCTGGGTCTTCTGAAAAAAAAACACCATAAAGGCATGAATGGCTAGCTTATGGAATTAAAATGTTATAGCCCAATAAATAAATGGATGCAAAAACGCTCAAAAATGGCCCAGAGTGCTAGATACCACAAAACACCTTCAGAGGTCTTGTAGAGTCCATGCCACAGTTGCATTTTATCCATGTTTATTCATTATATGAGAAATGAATATTAATAATGTGTCAGTAACAATCATTTAATAGAATGCCATGATTTATGAGTCCATAAATATGGCTGCAATTACGCAAGATACACAATATTTCATTTTTTCAATTTGATTCCACTATTTTTATAATTTCTGTATAATAAAATTGTGGAGACCATAAACAAAGTAATTTACTGTGGCTTGATATGTGAAATGCTGGATTCTAGAGGACTGTTCATAGTGGCGGTGATAAGAACCAGACATCCAAAGTGTTTAATGCCTCTAAAAGCTCCCTCCCACAAGGTTATAAACAAACTGCCTGATGTCTGAGGTGTTGTTTTATGATGGTTTTGAGATAAGCCTGTGGCCTAAAATGTATTTTTAAATCCATTCATGGTAAAGAGATACATTCAGGGCATTATAAAGCAAAATAGTCCTCAGAAAAAACTTCTACACTGTCACATCTATATTAAATGGAAAAAACTCACAAGATATGTATAGGTTCACTGGTCATTTTGGGGAGTGAATAAAATGTATAGTATAAATTAAATATTTATTAGAATTTAAATATTACTTTTTGTATGTATTTGTTGTATATATCACAGTCACCACAGCCACTATTGTGAAGAAATTAGTTTCTCTAAAGTGTCATTCCACACTGAACCACTCTCACTGATGTTCCTTACATCTAAGCTACAGAATTATCTAGAAAATGTAAAACTAATCTGTGAAATTTTCCTTGAAGTAAAGTTATGGGTACTGTGTCAAACTCCGTAGACCGCAACAATAGACTTGAGCAACAAAAAAAAAAACAACTTACTACAAACAAAAATTTAACACACATAAAATGCCTTTGGTGGTTGTGTGGTATGGCAACTAATTATTTTATTCTTTATTCTTTATGAATTTAGTTAGACATCATAATGACAACAACAACAACAACAACAACAATAATGATAATAATAATAATAATAATAATAATTACAATTCTTCTTCTTCTTCTTCTTCTTCTTCTTCTTCTTCTTCTTCTTATTATTATTATTATTATTATCAAAATAAATGCACAGAAATTCTCAGAAAAAGAAAAATTTCCAAATGCAAATGTAAGTACATGATCATAAAAGTTTTCTCTCTTAAAAATGTAATTAAGTAAAAACAATATATTCTATGTCACTTCAGTAAAGTTCTCCATCCTCCAAACAATAAACAATAACAACAGAGTATGATTTTCCACTCCTGGCAACAACCAGTCCTGCTCTCCAGAATATGGAACAGTACTTTGGATTATGCTACATTTTGGCTGCCCAACCAGCTGATTCAGTCTGTGCTCAATATCAAATCAACTACTCAGAATGTCACTACCTCAGAGTCTTTGAAAAAAAACCCCAAAATAAAACCAAGTCCTTGATGTGGAAAAACTATGAGTTTGATTTTCTTCAACAGCAAGTTCATGAAAGCCTTTGCTTCTACTGGGTGCAATAAGGATTCCATTTTAAACCTTTAAATAATTCTCCTGGAAGGTCAGAGGGCAAAGTGTGGGGCAGCTCTGTTCATCCCACACATGTCTACCTCTGTGTCTTATAGCACTGACTGATGACAGCTTGCCCAGACAAACTCTACGGTAGTCTGTAACGTGAAATGGTGCTTGTGCTATGAGTTCCTCACAGCTCTGCAGCAGGAAGCATGATGGTGCATTAACAGCAGTTTTTGAGTGTACATTGTAAATTGTAAATGAAATGTACAATGATGAGTTTAGCCGGCTACTTGTGAACAGCCCATAGACTGATGTTATTTTTTAATATAGGATGCTATAAGCTCTTTGTAACAGTACAATAGTCATTCAATACTTGACTTTATTCAAAATTGTGACTTTAATTACAGCTGTATTAAATGTCTGCAATTAAAGATACATGCAAAATGTTTCAACAGCACAGCAGTTTCATTAATTTTGCTGTCATCAGGGTCCACGAGAGCGTGCCGCGAGAGGACCACCCCTTAATAAGATCAACATAATCCACCATTACAAACAACTACACAGTTAGAACCCCCAAAGATTTGTTTTGTTTTTACTCCTTCCACAACCAGATATTGTTGTTACATACACTATATGGACAAAAGTATTGAGACCTCTTTGCAGCTACAGCAGTATCCACTCTTCTTGGAAGGCTTACCATAAGGTTTTGGAATGTTTCTGTGGGAATTTGTGCTCATTCATTCTGTAGAGCAGAGGTCAACCGGGCCGTGGACCGTGGTCCCTGTCATTTGGTACCGGGCCGCACAGAAAGACAGAATGAAAAATATATTTCATCATAAGAGAATAATAATTTATTGATCTGAAAGATCTTTTATTTGGAAAAAGCGCTCATCTCGGTTACATGATACGATACATCAAAAATGTAGTCCACAAGCTAGCAAAAATGAGTTAAAAACGAACACACTTTGTTTTTAGTTGTATCTATACTCGTCAGTGAAAATATAATTTTACATGAAACTGGTCCGTGGCGCAAAAAGGTTGGGGACTGCTGCTGTAGAGCATTTAAGAGGTCAGGCACTGATGTTGGACGAGATGGCCTGGCTCACAATCTCTGTTCCAGTTCATCCCAAAGGTGTTGGATGGGGTTCAGGTCAGAACTCTGTGCAGGCCAGTCAAGCTCTTCCACACTGAAACTCATCCAGCCACGTCTTTATGAACCTTGCTTTGTGCACTGGGGCACAGTCATGCTGGAATAGAAAAGGTTCTTCCCCAAACTGTGTCCACTAAGTTGGAAGAAAAGGAACATTGTCCAAAATGTCTTGGTATGCTGCAGCATTACGATTGCCACCTGAAATAAGTAATTAAAAGGTGTGTCCCAATACCTTTGTCCATATAATGTATGCAGCAAATCACCCCTTCTTGTACCTTGTTGGATGAAAAGTCTAGGTTGGTGGACCCCTTGATTTCACTATACCCGTGAGGTTCTTTCACTGTTCAGCTTATGAAACTGATTGTTCAATTGTTAGTTAACTTAGAACAATATACCCCAGCCAATGCTTGGGGAATTTATAAATGACTTAATATTTCTAATTACAAAGAAATAAGGTAAGGTGTAGGATTTGGATGGCAGACTGCATTGTCTATTAAAATCCAAAAAACAGGATGTGTGGCTTTCTGGCCAGCAAGCAAACCATTTCTTGTTAACCCATTAGATATAGTGTCATGCATTACCCTCTCCACTGAAGACCGTTGACACGCTGGCCTCAAAAACTTGCCAAGCAGAGCATGAGTAGCAAAGGGTGGATGAGGTTAGTGTGTTTTCAAGATTTTAGTGTATGCCTGTGTGGTTATAGTTTGGTGCATCACTGCTGTGAGCCTTTTCAGATTGCACGATTTCAAAAGGTCACCTGGGTAGTAGCAAATGCATATTTTACTCAAATTTTCACCACCCAGTGTCAGAATCTAATATCCCCCCATTGATTCTATCTTGGCCCCTTAAGCAACCATCTTCCATCCGCAAGAATGGCAACAGTAAGAAAACAAATTGCTCAGTATTACTCACTATATGTGATGCTAGTTTTCCTTTGACAAGACAAGACTCTTTGTAGCAATCATCAATGACAACACTTGTCATTGATGCGGGACAAGAAAATTATGCAGGATGTTAACATGCCTCATCATAAGGTTAGTAACACTGCTCGTGCTAATAAAGTGGTGCTTGAAAGTTTGTGAACCATTTGGAAGATTTTATATTTTTATATGAAATATAACTTGATCAGATTTGCATACAAGTCCTAAAAGATACAGAGATAAAGAGAACCCAGTTAAACAAATGTTGTCTTGGACATCTATTTTTTTTTACTAAAATGATCCAATATCACCAATCTGTGTAAACCTCTAGGACTAGCAGTACATTTGGAGGTGAAATTAGGGATCTTTTCTTTAAATACAATCTGATCTCCACAACACATTTGTGGAAGTGTATCAGTCTGCCATGTGCAATATTGTGCAATGTTCTTATTGGGTGTCAAACATTATAATTACGTATCTTATGTGCAGTTGTCTTACCATGTGTCTTATCATGTGACGTTTTCTAAATGGGTTTTGAATCCCTTCGTTATGTGCAATATCTTCATGAGCAATATCACTATGTCACTATTACTTTTTACTGCTTAATATTACTACTGATTCTCTAATAAGTGCAATAATTTCCTCCAAACTACTATTTGTGTCAGTTTCACTCAACTGTGTTACTTACCTGTAGTATTTATATCCAGCATTTCTGTATATGGCATAGTGTATTTTCATATTGAGTCTCTTTTTTCTACAGATTTTTCTTTTGATTTTTTATTTAGACTTTATATTTAATATTGTTCTGGTCTCTGTGTCTTGTAGTCATTACATAAGCAATTTCCTTCAGGATTAATACATTTTTCTGATTCTGATTCTGATTCTGGTTATGGCATGAAAAAAGGAGATTTCTGAAAAGCTTAGAAGAAGAGTTGTTGACACTCATCAGAATGGGAAAGGTTACAGTCGGACAGACTATGTACAAATGGAGACAATTCAAGACCATAAGCTAAAATTCCTCAATGCTGATGTGTCAGACTTACCATCAATTCATGGAAATGTTTAATTGCAGTTATTGCTGCACAAGTGGTTCACACCAGAAACTGAAGGCAAAGGTTTGCATACTTTTGACTTACAGATGTGTAACAGTAGATAATTTCCTTTAGCATACATCTAAATGAGCAGCAGTTTCAGGCCAGTAACAATAGAGACACTAACACCTCTATGACATTGTAAGTTTATACTTTTTTAATAAAGATTTCCTTCAGTAAGACAATGTCTGCTTCAATTCTGGTGTCTCTCATTTGACTCTCATTTGGACTTGTTTAACAGGATTAGCATGTATATTGTACAACAGCACAAGCTACGGTTGCTATGGTTACGGTGACACAGTAGTTATGAATGAATAAGGGAGAGGATAAATACTCAATAAAGATGGTTTACAAAGGTGTAATGAAAATAACAGCTTGGTGGAGTCATTTGCCAGTATTGCTTTGACGCATGTTGAGTACACTCAGTAGTTGCACAAAATGACCAGATTTGTTATGTAGTGTTGCATGCCAAATAGCAAGTATGCATTTCTTAATTCCATGTGTTATGCTCTTAAGTGCACTGTGCTATTTACTATGTCCAGCATGGCTGCATCAGAATGGTTGAATAAAATGGTACTTTTTGTCAATTTTCTGTTCACCATTTTGATTGATCTGGTAATCAAGTGAATCCACATGCTGGACAGCCCTATCTATATAATTAGTGAGGCCATAGGCTACATATCAGCGAGGAGACAGGCCTGGAAGCTTCCTTTAACTATTTGACTGCAGCCCATGTTTTTTACTTATTGTAAAATGTGAAAAATATATAAATGTGCCATGAGTTAGAATACGTTATAATTGTCATTTCTGAACATTTCAAATCACACACAGTTCACATCAGTGGAAATCAGTCAGCAGCACATCACTGTGAATCTATGTGAAGATGGGATGCAAAAAAAGTCTTGCAAGAAAAAGAGGTGCAAAACCTTTGGCATAAAAGGGGCCATTCCAGAGGCTAAAAGAAAGAAGGGAAATATTGCTCAAAGATGAGATTAAAATTCAATCGTTTGAATGCTGAATTAAGAGAACAACGTTTACTCACAGTAGCACAAAGCATGGCTAAAATTAGCAAGCGAGTCAGAATCTAAAAATGATGTCTGGCACCTGTTAAAAATGAGCTTTAAGCAGAGCGAGGCAAAGGTGTCACGGACAGGCCGATCACCATCAATGTTCTGAGGAAGACCACCATCAATGATGGAGGAGGTGCAGGAGCCTGGGGAGATAGGGAAGAAAAAAAAAACAGGTTTAAGATGAGATATATGGAAGACTGGATGAACCTGGAGAGAGGCAGGCAGCTGGAGCCGGTAAGTGACAGGGTTTATCTGATGGGTGATCTTGGAGGGTCCGATGAATCTGGGAGAGAGCTTTTGAGATTCTGTGCGCAGATGGAGGTTTTTGGTGGAAAGCCATACCCTGTCACCTACATGGAACAATCATCCTGGTGGGTGCTGGCGGCGATGTTGGTGGACGTAGCGCTGGTTGGCCTGCTGGATGGAATCGTGGGCTTGCTGCCAGAGCTGCCGGCACCTGCGGACCAACTGTTCGGCCGACGGTACATCAACCCCTGGTTTTTGATGGTCAAACATCGGAGGCTGGAAACCGTAGCATACCTCAAACGGACTGAAACCTGTGGCCGAGGAGGTGAGGAGGTTGTGTGAAATCTCAGCCCAGATGAGGTAACGGGCCTAGGAGCGCTGATGGTCTGCCACAAAGTATCGCAAAAACACGCTCCAGTTGTTGGTTGGTCCGCTCCGTCTGACCATTAGTCTGGGGGTGGTATCCGGATGACAGACTGCAGGTGGAGTTGATCAGATGGCAGAAGGCCTTCCAGAACTTAGCTGTGAACTGGGGCCCTCTGTCCAAGACGATGTCCTTGGGGTACCCATGCAGGCGGACTACATGCTGTAGGCCACCAGGTGAACAGCATTGGTGAACCGGTCAACTATGGTGAGGATGACGTTTTTTTCTTCCAAATCTGGCAGGCCGGTGACTAAATCTAGTGCGATGTGTGACCAAGGGCGGTAAGGAAGAGGCAGAGGTTGTAAATAGTCAGTGGTTGGTTGATTGGTGGTCTTGGCCCTGGTGCACACGACACATGCCTGGACAAATCCTTTAACATCTTCAGCCATCCCTGGCCACCAAAAGGCCCTTTGGAGTAGATGGAGGGTGCGTTTTGTCCCAGAATGTCCAGCAACGGCTGACGAGTGGCTCCACTGGAGAGCATCTGAATGAAGGCCAGTGGGGACATAAAGCCCGCCGGAGGGGGCTCCAAGGCCTGCCCCCGGTGGATCTTGTCTTCTAACTCCCACCAGATAGGAGAAATTATGAATGACGCTGGCAGGACAGGTGCGGGGTCCGCCAGGGGCTCTCAGCTTCATATTGACGTGAGAGGGCATCAGTCTTGGTGTTTTTCGAACCCAGGCAGTACGATAGAAGTTGAACTGTTAAAAAACAACAGTTGTTTGGCTTGTTGTATGGCAATTAAGTTTTGGTGTTCCATCCATTGGCCCTGGAGCCAATGATGCCATTCTTCCAGGGCCCACTTGATGGCCAACAACTTGTGGTCCCCTAGCCCATATCGCTGTTGTGTGGGATTATATTTTCTGGAGGAGAAACTGCGTTGGGATAGGATGGTTCCTACGCCCACATTGGAGGTTTCTACTTCTACAACGAACGGTGAGTTGGAGTCCGGGTGAATGAGGATGGGAGCAGAGGTGAAATGTTGACAGAGTTGAAGAAAGGCTTGGATGTCATCTGGAGTGAGTTGAAATCGGTTCTTGGTAGGCTTATTGAGTGCCATGAGAGGTGCCACAACTGAACTGAAGTCCCGAATGAACATCCTATAGAAGTTCGCAAACTCCAGAAGACGTTGTTTAAGTTGTTTAAGCAAAGTGGGTAGGGGCCACTCATGCACAACATTCAGTTTCTGAGGATCCATGGGCACACCTTTATCAGATGTCACAAATCCTAAGAATGTGGTTGAGCGATGATGGAAAGCACACTTACAGTTGGAGGGCCAGCAACCTCCTGAATACTCCTCTCACATGTTGGGTGTGATCGGAGATGATAATATCATCCAAGCATGCCATTACTCAGCATCCCAGCATATCCCAGAGGACATAATTGATGAAATGCTGGAATGCAGCGGGACTATTGCATAAACCAAATGGCATTACCAGATTTTTCATAGTGGCCGGTGGGAGTTATAAATGCCATCTTTCACACATCATCCTCCCTGATGCGAATGAGGTTGTAGGCGTTCCTTAAGCCCAGTTTGGTGTAGATGAAAGCACCAGAGACGGCATCCAGGGTGGTATTAATAAGTGGAAACGGGTGACGATTCTTTTGTAATTTTGTTGAGTCCCCGATAGTCGTCGCCTGTCTTTTTTCTTTACAAAAATGAATTCCATGGCCGCTGGGGGTGAATAGGGACGGAGGAACCCCTAACCAAGACCTTCAGAAATATACTCCTCCATCACCTTCTGCTCTTCCTTCGACAGTGAAAAAAAGCAGCCGCGGTGTGAAAGCATGCCCAGCTGCAGGTCAATATTGAGGTCATAGGGCTGGTGAGGAGGCAACTTAATGGCCCTACGTTTGTTAAACACTTCAGCCAGGTCACAGTACTGGACAGCAATGGCCTCCAGGTCGACGTCAGCTCCTGACAGATTGGGCCCCACTGGAGAATCGGTTCCTGTTTCCAGGACAGCAGAGGGTCGTGCAGACAGAGTCATGGGTGGCCAAGGATGATGGGTGGTGGTAAATGTGGTGACAAGGAGTTGGATGTGTTCGTGATGATCTTGAATAACCAGTTGGGTAGGAGAGGTTTAGTGCTAGGGCTGGAGTTAAGGAGCCGACCATCAACAGTGGTGATATTTACCGGCTGAAATAATGCCTCAAGCCTCACACCAAGCTGGGTAGCAAAAGCGTGGTCAACAAAATTCCCAGCCACCCATGAATCAACAAAAGCGGTGGTCAACAAAATTCCCAGCCACCCATGAATCAACAAAAGCGGTGGTCATGACCTGTTTGTGGCCCAGCTGAATGTGAGCCGGTATTATTAGACAGGAAACGGTCGGCATGATGGTGGAGGCGTTAACAAGACCAGGTGATTTCCTCCCCCTATTCACCTGGTCTGACCGTTTCCTGGGTGGAGAGGGCAGACAGCTCAATGGTGGTCAGGTGAGGCGCAATAAGCACAAAGGCCTTCGCGATATCTTCTAGCCCTCTCCACAGGACTCAGGGAGGCATGTCCTATTTGCATGGGTTCCCCGGCTCCTGGTGGGTCCACAGACGAAGGTGAAGCGCCAACTACATCCGAGATGGTGCTGGACTTGGGCTTGGTGCTTGCTGGATGCAGGGTATGAGGGGCAGGCTTGGGACGAGAGCTCATTCTCTGTTCAATTCTTAAACACAATTGAATTAGTCCCTCCAGAGTGGAGGGGAGCTCTTGCCTAGCTAACTCGTCCTTCAGTCGATTAGCCAATCCTTCTTAAAAGGCCGTTCGGAGAGCCGAGTCGTGGTCTGAACAGAGAGTACGGAACTCAGCAGCGAATCGACTCACCAAACAGTCTCCCTGCCGCAGGTGGTATAAGCGTGAGTTGATCTCCACCTTGCTGTCCAGATGTTGAAAGGCGGTCTTGAGCTGGCTGGTGAATTCCAGATAGGAATAAGCATTCCGGATAGGAATTGCTCACAAGTGTGATTAAGTGATTGCTCCCTTAATCACACTTGCAAAAAAAAACATAATTTCTTCGCAACCACCTCTTCTATAGGTGCATGTGTGCACCTATAGAAGAGAGTGCATGTGTGCACCTATAGTTGAGGTGCACACATGCACCTATAGAAGAAGTGGTTGCGAAGAAATTATGTTTTTTTTTACAAGTGTGATTAAGTGAGCAATCACCTCTTCTACAGGTGCATGTGTGCACCTCTTCTACAGGTGCACATATGCACCTATAGAAGAGGTGGTTGTGAAGAAATTCTATAGGTGCATGTGTGCACTTCAAAAATGTGATTTGTGTTTGACCTTTAAATACCTCCAGGCAACTTAACGTATGTATCTCACATAAGGTAATGTACACTGTAAGCGATATCACATTAATCCAAAGATGATAAACTGATGACCTCAAGCAATAAACAAAATCCAGCAGGGCTTGCAGATTTCCCTGCTGTAATACATTCTAAAGCTGTCGTTTATCTAAACAGCTGAGTTCAGGTGTGTTTGAGGAGGAAAATCACCAAACTGTAACACCAAACAGTAGTTATGCTCTCCATCCATGCCCCACAGACTGATGGTACTCATGAGCATGCACAAATGAGGACTGCAGAACTGCAGGTGCGACAATTGTAATAGGGCTTTGGCTGGTTTGCAGGCTTGAAGAGAAGACTTACATACAAACAATGCAAACATATACAAGGTTTTTGTCAGAGGCAAAGGCAGTAGCAGCATAGCTTCAGGTTGACATCTAATTAAAAGCAAATGGCGATATGTAATTAATTGTTGCTGTCAGTGAGGTGGGGTGGGGGGGGTGGAGTCAAGTGGGCAGCTTTGTCCATGGCTAATTGCTGTGGCAGATAAATGTGCAGCCATGTCAGTGTGTTCAGTCCGCGGTTTGTCAGCCGCTGAGACGGGCCTTCATTTCCAGCCTTAATGAGAGAGTTATCAGGCTAGGCCTCCGCCTCTGTTGTTCTTCGCCCCCACGAGTTGTGCTGAAGCTTCATTTCAGACTCATCTCCCATCCTTAATCACAGCTCCATAACAGTGTGCATCGAGCCACAGCAGGCACGCGAAAAGAGAAGGAGGAAGTGAGAGGAGACTTCTGATTCCCACCACAGTGGATGGAGGGAGCGCATCTGAATTCACAGCCGAATCATAGACTGCTTTTGACTAATCAGGATGGCGTCAAGATGCAGACAATGTTCCCCAAATCAAAAAGTGCAAAGTACAAGGCTTGTTGTTATTAAAACAATAGTTTTTTTTTTAAAAAAACAAAAAAAACCAAATGTACACAATTTTCTACCTACCCCAAATGCACTCACAACATCAGATAAGACATTGTTTGTTTGCAGAGTGTGAGTATTTGTTTGGGAGCTTGTACCCCACCAATTAGGATTATGCAGGATTATACGTTGACCACAGTCAGTTAAAGGAATAGTTCAGCATGGTTCAGAGAAATTTACATAATTTTACACTTACCCCAGATGTAGTCCATCAGGCAAGACTTACTTTGATTCCTAACTTTGCTTCTTTATTTTAGAACTGGAGCTATGAGGAAAGCATTGGTAACAAAGAGTAAGAATCTATAATCATCTGATGTTTTTCAGCCAATACATCCCCAATACTATCCAGCTTCTCAGTAAGGTAGCACATAATGTCAGTGTGGTTTAGGACATAATACAGACAACACCAGGGCCAAAGAGGACAAATTCTGTATCAGAGGTGGAATGTGAAAACATACAGTGTGGTTTAAAAGAGCTGTCCCCAGTGTTCAGTTACGCATTAATGCTTGTTTTTTATGATGCATAGTATACAGCTGCATGTGGTTTCAGGTTAAGGGACGTTTTCGGGGTGTATTAATGGATACCTAGTGCTTATTAGGCTTTTAAAGTCAAAACGTCAACCTCATAGCTCCAGTACTAAACTAAAGATGCAAAATTGGGACTACAGACATGTCTTGGCCGATCTACTACATGTGGAGAAAGTAGAAATATAGTATAAATTAGATTTTTCACTGAACTATTCCTTTAAGTAATCATAAATACAGTGAATTACATTGAATGTACTCTCTTCAGTGTATCTGCACTGTATTCTTCTCTTTTTATAATCTTTAGTCTATTGTATTATAACTCTACTGTTATATTGTATACAACATTGTGGGGTGGCTATAATTACGTTTTTAATTGTGGCTGTAGTTATATATATATTTTAATTACTATAAAATTGCATAATCGCATACATATTTATATATTTTCATATAATAATTTTGTATACCATACTGTATTGTTATAGTCTCCCTGTTGTGTCCCCAATAGTATTTTTTTAGGTAACGTATTTGTATATTCAGATGCTAGTTTAATTATAATTAATTCCCCCTTTTTACCCTTAACTGTTGATTTGTCTGAGACTCCTGCTCTTGTCTTGTGTTGTATGTTGCATCTATGGTTCATCTCACTGTGTACTTAATGCATATGGCTGGGATGACAATAAAGCTCTACTTGACTTGACTTACTGTATATCATTTCAGGTGACGTGTGACATACTTCTGTCTATAAAAGTGAATGCCACATCGCTAACATCTTCAAGTCTGAATTTTGTCATCAAAGAGGTCTAGGCTGATCTACATTTAGGCTAACAGCAAAATTGTGCCAGTTTAAAATTCTGCTATCACTTCATGCTTGGAATAAGGTGTAGTGATCTTGGGTCAGTCTCTCATCCACACGATTGCAGACATTAGGATGGAAATTTAATGTACTGATCCAAATGCAGCAATTGTACACTGAAAAACACTCAGAACTTTTCTGATCTGTTGTCATCTGTTATTGTTCACCATGTTGTTCTGTCTCTTCTTCCTTCATGCATAATGAAACATAAAGGAATCAAAATACAAACCATTAGTCTGTCTATACCGGCGTTTTGGGTTTTTTTTTGGTCTTATTATGCAAATTCACCACGTACCACTCTCAGACCTACACACCTGTGCCTTTCCACGCTGTTGTTTGGAGTGAGAATGAGCATAATTATTCATGATGCAAACAGAACAAGGGATCCACTGACTAACAGAGCCTCCGACATGGTGCATATTTAATGGAAGCATGAAGAGTCCTCTGCTGTGCATTCTAAATGCCTCACATTCGTTCTACGTCCATAGGCAAGAGGATCATCAAAGATTGATTTAAACAACAGTTTGCATGACAAAGTGAATTTTTGGAATGTCTGAGAGGTTGCTTGAGACTCCAGCCGCGCCAAAGCAGCAAGTAGTTTTGGCTGCGGTTTTCATCCATTTTGTCTAATAACGGCTGAAAGGGAAACCTGCATGGCAATCGTCCCCTCCGTGTGTGTTCACACTGCTAGACTGTCACTCATATTTGTGGCGCAACCATGGAAACCAGCCCTGCGTTGCGCTCCAAGGATCTCATTACAGTATTGCCCTCCAGGCTAAAGCCAATAACTGCTCCTTCAGTAGGAATGAGAAATAAATAAACAATTAAATAAGAGAAAAGTATTGACCAGCTGCTGTGTGCATTTTTGGTGCTTTAAGCAGGGCTAAAGAAAAGGCTTGCTGGAGCAGTGGATTTGTGTGGACTTAATAGGCCAAATCAATCTACTGTCCAAATCAATGCAAGAAGTTCAGCAAATCTCCATTAGGTCGTGTTATCACGCTTTCCAAAGTCAGCCACATGTAACTGGGACCATCTGAGCCTTCTCTTCACTATAGGGACCATTCAATAACTCTTTCTGCCCTACCTGAGCGCTGCTAATAAATACAGTGAACTTAGGAATGATATACAGTAACAGTAACAGTTGGACAAAATCTCAAATCTCTGAAATGGTAACTTTATATGAGATGAAAAACTGTGAGGTTTTACATTTAAAAAAAATACAGGTGCTAAAGAGTTATTTATTTGCACTGCCATTGACAGTTCACTTCTGGTTCCCTCAGTGGGTGGTTCTATAAACCAGCCTTCCCCAGCTTTTTTTGTGCCACAGACCAGTTTCATGTAAAACAATATTTTCACGGACCAGTATAGATATAGACCAGTATAGATATAAACTGAAATGAGTTTTTTACTCATTTTTGCTAGGTTGTGGGCTATATCTTTGATGTACCATACCACGTGACCGAGACGAGCGTTTTTTCTCTGCTTTAGAGAACCATTTTTGTAAATGAGGTGAGTATGAAGAACCTCTTTACAATCTAAAGAATTTAGGTGAAGGTTCTAGACAGAACCCTTAAATTGGTATAGATAGGACTTACCAAACCAATGAGAAGTGTCCCATGGCCATTTTGTTGACATTCAGTCAGAATGAGTAAATGATAAATAAATCTCAAGAAAAATCTGTTTGACGAGAGATGTTGATCTGTACCAAATCAATACTTCATTAAATTCAAATGTTGGAAAACCAGATTGTTTCAAGTGAGATCGAGACAAAGGTGGAGAGAGAGAGAACATCAATTGGCTAGCTTTGTCTATCATGTATCATTCTCAACACTCAAAAATGATCAAGCCCAAAACCATAGAATTCATCCTTCACCTAACAGTGACAAAATGATGAGAGCAAACTCTGGTGTAGGGAGAAAGCTGAAAGTTTTCCTTGTTTATTCTTGCTGCCAGAAGATTTCCTCTTCACTGACTCTTTTCTTCAGTCACTGGCCCTAATGACGTGGGGCAGCCGGCCTGCTTTAACGGCCTAAATCATTTTGTTTTTTGTTGCTGTTACTACGGCAACCATTAAGTGTGGAGATTTTGTTAAACCTTCAAAAAATTCATCATCCTTACAAATCTCTTGAACATGTTTTTAAGTTTATTCTATGGCATCACTCCATGGCAACTTCTATAACACCCATATTTGTATATTACAGTTTTTTGGATATTAAAAAGTGTATTTATTTGTTTGTTTGTTTGCTTGTGTGTTTATGTAGTTAGTTGGCTATTTATTTGGTCCATGTCACACAGTGGAATGTGTGAAAGTGAAAAATAAAAATTGTTATGAAGTTTTGTGGTGGTGTTAGGCTGATTTAGCTGCTGGAACTCGTGCTGCATGAGGTTAAAAAGGCCACCGTGACTCACAGTTGTCAGTGATGCTGTGGAAAGTGGTTTAGCTCTGAACGTTGAAAGCATATTGAAGTTACATTGTTAGCCTTTTCACAGCATACATATTAACTTCCACAGCCTGTGCTATTATTTTGTAGGGCTACATTAGCCCTGTTTCTCCACTTCTGTACTAAACAGGCAAAATGTGGACATCAAACATGATTGACTACATGTGAGCTAAGTGGGAAATCGTGCAAAATTGATTGACATTTTGCTGACACATTGTTTTAACCCCGAGTGTGAAGAAGCTTTTTAAAGTTTGAAGGACTAATTAAAAGTAAAAGCCAAAGCCAAGAATAATTTAGAAACCTTTGTTTGCAAGAGCATGGTGAGTGAAGCAGGTGAGATGCTTTGAGGAACAAATTAAGCACATTCTTGATTCTCCTGTGACTCTGTTAAACTTTTGCATTAGCTGCAGATGGAGCCGGCCGGCTCTTTACTCTGGCTTGGCCGTCATTACCTCATTCATTCTCTCTCATTCCTCATCAATATTCCAGTAGGCCGGCCTCAGGAAGACCTTCAGACCTGGACAAATCACTCTCTTTGCGATTTCTCTGGCACAGGTGCATGCTTAAGCTCACATAAATAGACACAGACGTACACACACAGACTCCCACGTACGAACCGACACACACATGCAATGCACACCACACACACACAGTGATTGAAAAAAAAAAAAAACAACTAGCAGACTGAGGTGAGTCCTCTGTGAGGATCTCGGCACAAATGTATAATTTAATTTCATGGGTGCTGGAAAGAGCATGCACAAGCTCTGACAATTACTTCCTCTGATTTTTCATTATCTGCATGTGGACCACAAGGCTTCTGATTACTCTACAATGCATGTTCACGTTGATAAGCTTCAAATTATACACACGCCTGCAGGGTGAGTGCAGCACCGAGACAGAGCGAGGAGACAGTGGCGAAATTTAGGTGTGTATCCCATTCCTTTGAAAACTAATTGATTTCTAAACTATATCAATTAATCCATGCTGCCTGATATGGCAGACGTCCGACAGGTTTCCGACTGAGTTATTTCGACTGCTAATAGTAGGGTAATTTGCTACATTCGACTCAAACGGAATTCAGACCCTTTCAGAATTGTGAGTGACACAACGAAGTAGGGACTAATATGACAGTAATGTTACAACATTTCACTTGCTGTCAATCCATCGTGTGAGCGGCTGATTGTGCACCTATCACTCCCAAGCGGTGTGCCAGTGAGGGGCCACTTTGGACTATGTGTGGCTCCCGCTGCGCCGCACAGGCTTGTCTTGTGGTGGCAGCGAGGAGGGCAGGGAATGTGTCTACAGTGGTGTGTTTGTGTCAGAAAGCCTGAGCAGACCCAGCCCCAGCAAGCAACCCATTAGTGGCATAATTACAGTCTGGCTACAATAACCATGCCACACTTCACTAACCACCGCACACAGCCCTTATTGCAGGTGCTTTACTTAATACCTTTATTACAAAAGACAATCGCTTAATTACAAAGTCTGCAGAAGAACATCAAATGTGCGTCAGAATCAATTTAGGCCCTGGTAATGGAGGCTGTACAGTTGTTTATCGTCAACCTGTCAAGTGAGTCAGTTAGGTTCTAGCAGTCAAAGGCTGCTTTTTGATAATGCCACATTTATTCATCAGACGTGGCACAATGATGTGGAAAGAATAAGAGTTTCTGACTCACTGTGTGTTTCTGCAAGGAGTGAGCTCTGGTGACTGTGTAGTTTGAAACAATGGAAACCCATTTACAGTCTAATTATAATTAAACTCCGGTTGCCAAGTCAGTCTGGCATCAAGACCCAGGCAAAGATGCTCTCCAAATAAAAAAGGCAAAGTGCAAGGCTCTTTATTTATTAAGAGATTACTCCAGCAACACATACTGATCATACTACCAATTTCATCAAGTTTCACTTGAAAAAAGAACAGAACATTCAAAAAAGACTTTCAAAGTGCTTTTGCTTGATGCAAAAACAGTTGCTTCGGAATTAGAGAACCAATCTAGGGTCAGTCCTCCATCCACATGTTTATGTATCATTTGATTTTTTTAATTGTTTTTAAAACATTTATTAAAAGCCAACTTTTTCCCATCTTCAGTGTTTCCTCAAATGATGACAGCAAATTAGGATGGGAAGAAAGTGCACCAGTCACACTCTGAAACATCCCTCAGAACTTGTCTGATAAAGATGGTGCAAGTCTTCATTATTACAGAGAAATGGAACCTTTTGAATATGTGGCAGGTTTACATTAGGCATAATAATATTCTGCGCATTGCTTGGGATGAATTAATGTTCGCTCAGGTAAGGTGTATTCCACATCCACATGTTGAGTCACAAACCCAGGGGACTCAATTTAAAGTAGAGTTATATGGGACACATTTTGAAATAGATTTGTTAAAAATACACCAGAGCTTCATTTGGAGGATCATTATTAAACAAAGCCTGTCAGGAACTGCTATCAACACAGAGAACAGTGAGTGCAAGGCTGAAGGGGAGAGCACTGTTATTTCTGGATGCTGATGTTAAACACACCAGCGTGTTCTTATTTAACTCCTGTAACTTTTTTTCCTGTTGGTTAAAATGACAGCATGAACATTATAACAAACTCACAAAAACGAATAAGTTCTGGATCTAAATTCTGGCTAGTTTGGCTCATGTTGGATGCTATTGTATAACACTGAATTTACACTCATGGCTGCACACATCAATAGAATTCTCTATTAGTATTTCCTAATATTACAAATCTCCTGTTAATACTGTTAATTAACTACACTGCTTAGTGGACAGGTTGTTTATTGGGATTATTATTAGCAAGCATGGTTGTCAAATAATATTCCAATAATTAATTAGATTAATCACATTATCTTGTGTGCCTAATTGTGATAAATCCCATTTGTCTTATCAGTTGAAAATTAGTTTGTCTTTCACAATCATTTGCTGTTCTGTTGAGTGAAGTCTTTGGACGTAGGATATAGAAGATTTCATGGGTTTTATCTTTAAAGCTGTAAAAATCTGTGCATTTTGTTATAGCGATGTGAGTTTACAAAGGAAGCTCAATTGCTTTCGGCATTTCAAGAACATTATTTTCATCATGTTAACTCATGCCGAATTTTTACATAAATTTATGTCCACATGAAGTGTTTCCACTTTTTATCACTAATGTCCAGTGAATTTTGACACCACTATGTTAACTTTGACCCCACTATTAGCAGTGCTCTATATGGACAAAAGTGTTGGGACTTTTTCAGGGTTTGGGCTAGGCCCCTTACTTCCAATGAAGGGCAGTCTTAATGCTTCAGTATACCAAGACAACGCCATACTTCCAATTTTGAGGACACAGTTTGAGGAAGAACCTTTTCTATTCCAGCTTGACTGTGCCCCAGTGCACAAAGCAAGGTCCATAAAGATGTGACTGGATGAGTTTGGTGTGGAAGAACTTGACTGGCCCACACAGAGCCCAGACCTCAACCCCATCCAACACCTTTGGGATGAACTGGAATGGAGATTGTGAGCCAGGCCTTCTCATCCAACATTAGTGCCTGACCTCATAAATGCACCACAGAATGAATGGGCATAAATTCCCATAGAAACTCAAAAATCTTGTGGAGAACCTTCCAAGATGACCTGTTATAGCTGCAAAAGGGACTCTAAATATTTGAATGCAATTAAAGCATTAAAGCCCCTGTTTGTGTAATGGTCAGGTGCCCCAATACTTTTGTCAATATAGTGTACATTAAATAATTTATTGAACCTGTATTTTGAGTGTGTTTTTATGATATGGTATGATAGAACTGAGCCACTCAAGACCATGTGTTATAGTGAATTGACTTTGATTCACAATGTGCCTTTTACAGCACCCCCTAACTGAGGGTAGGTGGTCCGGTCATCTTTTAATCAGAATGTGTGTCGTTGTCATCTCTCTCTTGTTCAGAACCCAAGTAACTGAAGGCATACAGACAGATCAATATCTAATTTGACTTTGTCCCTATTACTCTACTGGGGACCAAGTAGCACCGGTGCCCCACATGCATTTGTCTGTATTGGGCTGTTGATTACCTTCTCTCCAGTTGATGTGACCTCACTGTCGTGGCTTTTAATGGCACATACAGATGAAAAATGTATGAAAATTCGTCGGTTTCATACTTAGCTCAAATGAACAGTCTTTGCAGTTGGAAAATATGAAAGATTCAAAAGGAGAGACAATATAAAAGCAATAAAGACACATGAGGTAAACAGGAGGAAATATTTGCTTCAAGAGATATTACCCTACATTAAGACAAATCGGTGCTTGTGTGCAACCCACGACTGAGGAAAATTAAATTAGCTCATACAATTCCTCCTCAGCGCAATTACAGCACATTAGGAAGCGATTACGTATTCGGTATAGATATTACACTGAGATTCTTCGCATGAATCTTAAAAGAGCAACATGTGTGTGTATGTTTGTTTTGGTTGGGGGTGTGGGTCAGCAGTGGACGTGTCTTTTCAGAAGAAAGAAAGAAACTAATTTAATACTCTAAGCATTCAAAGTGTTTGTTTTGAACATTTCCATTGGAGTGCACTTATGTCTGGCCAGATCCGCCTAAAATCGTTAGAGTTGTCGGGCAATTATTCAGAATGTTCTGAGAGCTTCCACATTAATATGAGATAATTGCCATGTCACCTCGTTCGCCGATGAGGGTTACTAGGATTGTTATGCACGTCAACAAACATTAACATATTGTTTATGAGTCAATATGCTGCTATTGCCATTGATTCACCTTAATACAGCAAACATGCAGAATGTGTATCAGTCACAGTGCCACTTACTGCATGAGGATGAGGACGATGACACAGAAGCCAGCCATAATGATGAAGGGCATGCCAGGAAAGGTGGGCAGGGTGAGTGGGTAGAGACCATTGAATATGATGGCACCAATGAGGAAGCAGGTGGCCTCCACTGAGGCTGAGAAGGAGAACATGGCGCCTGCAGAGGTAAGGTCAAGCCCATTTAAGCATTACTTAAGGCTACTGTTAGATAGGAACTCACAGTTCATTTGCAGTGCAGTACAGATTGTTCTTAGTTTTCCTATACTATTCAAATGTAATTTACATTTATGACAGATGCGCCCTACCAAAGCAACCTACAATTTAAACTAGTGTATCTGTAGGACTCCTGCCCAAGGCTCTAACTGATATAGTATGATGTGCTTGCCCATTTGGAGAACTGAACTGGAAGGCATTATTGTTACCCACTGTGCTGTACTGATCACAATACATGTTTAATTACATAGTCTATTATGCAGCGAATTACATTTGCATTCAGTTCACATCCTGTATCGACAGGTTTAGGTCCGCATTTCCAACTTTTTCTGGCATAAGTGTAAAAAGAAAATCCATAAAACAAGGTTGCATGCACAACAATACCTTATCATCATATTTAAATGATAATATCCCCTCTACTAGTTTGAAAACTTGAACGGGCAATGGTTCTCAACCTTGATCCTGGAGTATTCCTCCATCAGATGTCCTTGTGCCAACAAACTTTGAAATCCTTCCTGATTTGAAGTGTAGACGTTTGAGCACGGAAATGTGCTTCCTCTGTTCTTTCTTAGTCTTTTTAAACTTTCAAAAATAGAGGTGCAGTGGCTGTTTTTCATTTCTAAGTAACATGTAAGTGTGAAATGAAGTTTTACCATTGGTTCTGAGTAGAGCTGAATTTCTCTACTCTTCTCTCCAGTTTTGATATCTGATAGACTGAACTATTATAGAATGTTCCTTATATGCATACACATATCTGCAAACATCAATTAAATGTGTCAAGTTATCAAAAAGAATCCTAGTGTTAATGGACTATCTTCAAGCAGTCAACCCAGGGCCTACTGATGATAAATTAATGCATTTTCTTATTAAATTATAATGCTTGTTTTTTTTTTTTAATGAAGTGATATATTGAACATTGTAGTATTATATCATCTTGAATTTTTGCACTGTTTTAGAAAAGGTATAAGCCGCTGAGGACCATGTATTACTGTGATTTCACCATGGTTAATAGTGTTATAGTTTTATTTAACCATGATATAATTACTGTAATGCACAGCCTCTCATGGCTTATTGCTTTATTACACCATTGTTTAGTTACTGATTACGAAAACTGAGATTCCGAGGGATTAAGTGCTCATTTAAATGAAACGCAAACGCTTGTGTTTTTCACATTTTACTGCATCGACCCATGACCCTTATTAACCCATGCATCTAAAGCATACGCTCGGTTTAGCTGTAAAACAAAGCACAGACTCTTGTTTATCTCCTGTCCTTAAGCAGTTGAGTAATGGCAGTGCTTGCTGGTGTCCGTGCAGTGGGGTGTACGGAGTGGCAGCATGAATAATGGTTTGATCCACATTGATAAAACATATCTCCACACTGTAGTGAGTGCTGGGACAGCTAACTGGAGCAGAATGAGCTGCTGCGTGTGTGTGAGTGGCCTTTAAGTGCCTCTAACATGGAATCCTTATTGATCTGAGCTAGAGCTGAAAGGGTTCCTGAACGCTAACTCTGAAGCATTGGTGACATGTCCAGTGTGTGAGACAAACAACAGAAAAGAATCAGAATGTTTGTGTTGAGGGCTAGAAAAAGCAAGGGTGTTTCTACAGAAGATAAAAATAAGAGCGTCTCCTTGGCCTTTCTATTGAGACGCAGCGCACTCACAGTGACCCAGAAAAACGAAAGCATTACATAGGTGAATGTAGCAAAATTTAGAGATGATCACAGAAAAAACATGGAAATTTAAACTGGATCAGAAAGAATCTGTGAAATGTATCAGCTGTATTAGTCACATCAGAGAAGTGACACACACAGAGTTTCACTGTTTTCAAGCTTCTCCTTTGTTAGATGTGAAGCACCACATAGACCTGGTCTCCCACCCTCCCTTACTCACAAATCCAATGCTCTAAATCAGCAATCCCCAACCTTGTAATAATATTTTTTACAGACCAGTATAGATGCGAGTAAAAACAAAGTGCGTAAAAATAAGAAGAAGCTCCCAAAGACGTTTGTTTTTTTGACTATTTTTGCTAGCTTATGGGCTAAATTTTTATGCCATATCACGTGACCGAGACGAGTGTTTTTTCAGAATAAAAGATCTTTCAGACTCTGATAACACAGGTCAACAGGTCAAAATCATCAGAGATAAGTTTATGTGGGTTTTGTAGCGTTTTTCATCCTGATTTCAAATCTGTGTTTACTTTTTCCTGCACGTACAGTTTTTGTGATGAAGCTAGTTGTATATTGCATGATAGTGGTATAATTAACATATAATAATCACATACTAAGCGTGTTTAGAGAAACAGTGGTAGCTTTCTGACACTGATCATTATGTCTATGCCACAGTGTGCGTCTAGCTGACTTCGCACTGAAAATATTGAAACAGTTACTTGATTGGTGCCTGCGGTTTAATAAAAACCGTATGCAAGTCTATTGCAAATCTAACATTACTCATAATTTAAAAAGTTTATGTGACAGAAAAAAACTGAAAGCAGATCTGAAATCAGCATTAAAAAATGGTTTGGAAAAGTGTGTTGTGGTTTCTGATGATTACAAAAAAAAAATTTTTGTTGACCTGTGAAATCAATAAAATATTTTTAATTCTATCTTTCTGTGTGCCCTGGTAACAAATGACTCACTGACCGATACCAGCCTGCGGCCGGGTGGTTGGGGACCTCTGCTCTAAATACATGCCGAGTATTCCATGCGCATTAATGTAGACATATTTTAAGTAAAGTGAAGTGGTCCCTTATGGTTATTTGTGAACACAACACAGCACAGCACATACGTGAAGCAGTGGGCAGCCACCTACAGGTGGGGAAGCTGCGTGACGCTGGCCCCCCTACAAACGGCACAAATGAAAATTCCATCGTGTTTGGTTAGTGCTAAGTTTGTGGCCATTTGTGCCGCAAAAAGTAAGATTTGTGCTGCTTTCATTTTGGAGATATTAGCAATTCTTTTTTTCAGACGACTATGTCATCCAGCCTCCCTACAGTCAAATATGGACGTGAAACCGGACTGCTTCATTAGTGCTGTTTTTGTGCCCGTTTGTGCCGTAGAAATCCCTGTTCTATCTCTTATAGTTTCTGAGATAATAATGTATTTTTATGAAGGTCAAAAGTTCACCCAGCTCACCTACAACGGCGTTCAGGCACGAGACCGGGCTCGTTCGTTAGTGCTGCATTTGTGCCCGTTTGTAATAAAAAATAATCGTTTGTTCTTCTTTTGTATATGAGATATTATGAATTAATTTCAAGGCAATGATGTCACCCATGAAGCTGACACCCCTACAACCGGCACAAATTAAAATTCCATTGCGTTTGGTTAGTTCTACGTTTGTGCCCGTTTGTGCCGTTGTGCTTTTATTTATGAAATATTATGAAGTAGTTTCCTGGCGATTAAGTCACCCAGCCCCCTTACAATGGTGTTCGGATGCAAAACAGGGGGAAATTCAGTTCCCCCATGTGAATACAGTAGTTTTATTAGTACTCAGATCCAGAGTTGCTGTATGCTTGTTTTAACAGGAGGAACCAAATATCCTGGATATCATAAAATAATGTTTCCTCAAATGTTTAGGTAAAGAGGTATGTGAGAGATCTGAAAATCACTTAGCTACTTTTTTACATGTGAATGCAGTAGATCGTGACGCATAATATAGTCTCACAAGCAAGACTGCCGTTTTCACCAAGAAATATATCTATCCAGCGATTCAATAATTTCAATTAGTATCTGTAAAAACAAAGAAACACGTGATGTTTCTAAATATATGGCTTGTTTACCTCAACAGCCTCATAAAAAGACATTAAAACGACAGAGTAACTGCATATTTAAAGAGAAGCCGTCTAACGCTAAATTAGCGGGTGACGTCAGGAATTTCCCATAACACCGGACTGCTTCGTTAGTGCTACGTTTATGCAGTAAAAGGTAAGATATGTGCCGGTGTAATTTTAGATGACAGTTTTAATGCATGTGTTCATGTATTTCAAAAGAACTACCTTCATACATTGATTAATAGATCAATTTTTAACATTAACATTAGTTGCTTTAGTAATCAGTAATAAGCGTGCCAATGAGTGGCAATAATAATGAGCTAATCATAGCAAGCTCATTTTATAGGCAGCAGACTTCATAAACATCATATGCGTAATTGGTGAGTTTCAGTCTTAGTCAGTGTGCTGGGCGTAGTGTCTGGCTGCGTCAACTCCTGAGACACGCCATTTTAATTACAAGAGAGCGAGTTATACTTGCTTGTCTGAGGAGAATTTTACAAGATACAGTAGCAAGGATATATTAACTATATTTTTGTTAAAGGTAATTTAAAATAATTTAAACACAAGCATGTAATAAAGGATATTCACGCAATAATATTTAGTGAATATATTTAATAAAATGTGTTCCTGATTCAATTATCTTGGTTAAGGTCGTCAACCAGCTCAAACCAGTCATGCTAAGATAAATCCAGTTGCTGTATATTAGCTTATTCCTCTTGTAGGCATTATTTTACCCTTTTTAATAAAGCAAATGTATTTAAAATTTGTATGTAAAGACTGTTTTGTTGTGTACTTTTGGGCATTTTCATACAATGTAAGGAGAATTCAGACATGCTGGTGAAGGTTAAATTCTCAAACTCCAAGAAACACTGTTCATAGTTTCTTTTTAACACTACATAGGTATGATTAATACTCGTACAGTGTTAAAACAACGGATTTATATTTAACACATAAGTGGAATAATTAGGAAAAAACTGGTTATTAGTGTATTTTGTGTATTGATCTTTAAAAAACTAATGCATTCTTTAAAGCATTTATGTTAATAAGTTTTAATTTTTTAAGGCAACCGGTTTCCTCAAATTTGTTGAGTGAATTCAACTCATGTGGGCTTACAGTGTACCAATGCCCCTGTGTGGTACTATGGAGAGGACTGATATCAAATGAGGTAAGCATGAAACATAATGTATATTAAACTTTTTAAAATACAGATTGTATATCAGAAAAAAATTTAAGAAAACTATATGACAAATGAAGAACAAACAATGCCATACCATCTGACAAATCATCTGACCTTTTGCAATAGGCAATGCAATGGCCTAGAGAGCTTCTGGTAGCTGGCCGGGAAAATGCCATCACACTTCTTAGAGTAAACCTGTTTCCTTTTAATTCAAGGTCATGTGGAAACTCTGAAACCTGCGTTTCAATATAAGTTTTGCTTGAACCTCTGTTCTGCGTTTCACCAGCTGGCCAGAATTCTATGTCGGTGTCAACACAAAGGTGCTTCCCTGTTACAAAGGTGTGTTCTACTGTGCCATTGCAAAGGATGTTTCCAGAAACTGATGCGTCAAAAAACTGCATTTCGCCAGGAGTGTGTTGTACATCATGGACATATGACAGGCATTTTGAAAGGCCTAAATTGATCTGTTTATCGACTGCTTCTTGCAGTGCTGATACTCCTCTTGTCTTGAGTGTGTTTTGATCATCCAATACAAATGCAATACTGCGTGAAGCTCCAGCATAGCGTGAGCATGCTTTTGAGTAACATTTGTTTATTAGCCACTATACTGGGCACTACTGAGAATACGTTTGAAATGATGGTAGAAATGTTGCACTCTGCACTAACTAGCTGAAGTCCTGTTTTAGTTGGATTGCGCTCCAAATATGCCCTTCAGTATTTGACCTTTCAGTGTGTAGATTTCTTTTTGTACACCCTTTTCTGCCATGGTTTTCACCAGTTGAAAAATTTCCACACTACTTACTTCTTGGGCAACATAATTACTATAGGATGTACGGTCACAAAAATCACTGCAAAGGCACTGACAAATGCGTCTAAAGCACAGGTGTTTTTGATTTGGACTCTGCGTCCACACACCTTTACAGGTTGCAGGTCTCTGACGTTTCCATTCCTGATTAAACCTGAGTTTGTCTTTTTCATAGTGGCTGATGTGTCTGCATGCCGCCACTCTGTACATGGGGAAAGGTATGTCCCTCTTCGCTTTTTCGGTCTAACACCTCGCCAGTCTTCCACAATATTATCCTCAGGTGGATAAATGGACTCCTGATGTTCTGGAGCAGCTTTGGCAGTGTCATCACAGACTTTGGGTGGGGACATCTCAGAAGCCGTATCCTTTGCAGCAGATATTCTCATACGTCCTTCAATGAACAATAAGTGGCACGTGATGAAGCTGTCTACTCGCGTTGGCAAGGTTTCAAGTTTCTTCAAATTCTTGAACTCTGCCTCCACACTAGCAGAACTAGATGTAATTTTGGAAGTCTTGAAGAATGGAACCATTATTCCAGTCCAGAGTGGGAGATAGCAACAAAGCCATGTGACATGAGGAGCAATTTCAGGTAAAAAAAATGCAAGTTGTCTCTGTCACCATTGTCGTCAGCTAACAACTTGCATTCATCATGCAAGTGGGCTACCCAATGCTTTAATGCTGTAGGATATTCATCAAGATTCTTTTTGGGTTCTGGAATGTCAGTTTTGTCATTTTCAATCTCTTCAGTGGAGAGAGACAGGCATCCTTCAGCAATTCGTTCCTTAAGGAAGATTTTGCATAACTCTGACATTAATGGCTTTCCCTCTTTGTCACACCCTTCAGCTTCACTAAAAACAATAACAAGAATTGCCCTGATCAACACTTTTGCATCAGCAAGTTTTGGTTGTGTTTTATATACATACCTCTGTGATGTAGACCAGTAGTGGACAAAGAATTTGTCAAGTCCAATGTCATGCACACTGTCATAATAGGGAGATGCATATTTCATATGAAGCACTGATGTGAGAGGGTCTTTGTCAAAAACTTCTAAACTGCTTTGTTCGTGTTTGGCTTTTCGTAGAACAGACAAATCATGCAAGTGGCTTAGCTCTGGATTACCTACATCCATAAGCCGTAGAGCTTCTGCAGCACGCCATGTATTTGGCTGTTTCTTGCCCTCACACAGCTCTCTAGCAGTGTGAACACTCAGCTCCCCTGAGAGCATCCTTTTAGATCTGCCCGTATGAAGGTGATTGGATTTGTTTTTTATTTCACAGTTAAGTGTTATGGTGTAGCAACATTTGTTTTTTTATCACAGTGAATAAAAAGTTTTGCTCTACATTCTTTACAGGTGCCATTTATTTTTATGTATTTTGTACCTGATGGGAACACCTTTGCTCTCTTGAAAACCCAGGTACACTGATATTTCTTTTTGAACCAGATGGCTTCATTGATTATATGGGTCCAGGCACCACAATGCGAGACTTCTTATTGTCAGCCTTCAGTATACCTGCTATACCTGCAGCTGTAAATTACAGGCTCTGGAAGGATTAGTTGCCACTTATTAGGTGATAAGTGAACCTGATGTCCTCAGGTTCCTCACTGCTGTGGACTGAGCTGGAGCTGCTCTCCTGTGTTTCATGCAGTGCTTTCTGGTCAGGTTCCTGTTCCTGTTTTATCTGTACACTTCCAAACCAAGGTGTTGCCATATGTTATGTGCATTTCTTTTTACTAATGTGTAAAGTGCCATGGAGGACATAACACCTTTAAGGTTTTAAAGGTTTGGAGGACATAACACCTTTAAAGTTAAGTTCTCTCCACATTGTGTTAGATGGCACAGCAATTTTACCATCTTTAACAATTTGTGATTTTTTTTCTCTAAAATTATTTTAACAACCTCTTCCTTTGGAACTTTTGGTACCCTGGGCATCTGTAAAACAATATATATATGTATATATATATATATATATACATATATATATATATACATATATATATATATTTGTATATATAGACATTTTTTTGCAAAGGTGCATTTTTATGCAAGTTACATGGATTCAAAGTAATAAAGACTTAAAAGACTAACATTTTACCTTTGTTGTTTTATTTTTAAAAACGTAACTAATCATTTTACAATAGTAACGCATAAAGTGGGCCAGGTGTTCTGATGATTTATGCTTCCCATCCATTTGTGCTTCCTAGTGGAATTGATTGGTTGGTTAGGGTTATTAGCCTGGCTCTAAATATACTATCACTGAAAAATGTAAATAAAGACAATATAATACAGTGTCCAATCATGGTCTCCGTATTCTTACAGCACTAAGGGCCTGAATATTGGTAATATTTTGTGATTATGCAATATGAGCATTATTTGATAGGGGCATTAACCTATCAAACCTTGAACTGTTTAATTTAAAACAACATCTTCGAGTATCTAAGCATGCTGTTTCTTACAATGCACAATACACAAGCAGGAATATACTGTACATCTGTTAGGTAGCATTTTTTGATGGGGTAGCGCAAATTGATTGACTCTGTTATGGACTTGCACCATTTTTCCAAAAATCATAAATTGTCAGAACACCGCTTCAAAACCGCATTCATTGGGGCAGTTAGAGATGTTGTGTGATCAATGATGTGTTATACTTGACTATATAAGCAGGGGTTGACATAAGTGGTACGCAAGCACATACAGATGTAAGTGGTACTGTGCCAAGGTCTATTACTCAACCCCGCCACACCCTCCCTCGGACCACGGTGCACACCCCGGATTACGTAATCATCTGGAGAAAAGAACTGCTAACATCTCCGAAATGAAAGCAGCACAAACGTAGCACTAACCAAGCACGATGGAATTTTCATTTGTGCCGTTTGTAGGGGGGCCAGCTTCAAGGGCACCTCAGTGGTGCCACTAGTAGTCCTTGGATTCAAACCCATAGCCTTCAGAATGCAGAGACAAATCCATAACCACTAGTTGCGTTTTTGTTTGTAGCATTTCTATTTCTCCATTTGCTGTGAAATGAACATGCAAAGTAACCTGCAGCCTGTACTTTTAAATGGTGTGAAAAAAAAGCTCTGGTATGATATGCGGGTTTTGAATAACATACTTTGCCAAAGTAGACAAACTGTGGTTTAGCATTTCATATTTAGCCAAGATAGCTCTCTCATTATATTTCTCTCTCATATAATTCTCTAAATGATATAATGTCAAATGTCACATCAGCAATGACATGGGTTTACATTATAAACCCATGTCATTGCTGATGTGACATTTGACATTTTATAATCACACACTGCTTTCTCTCATTAGTATCACTAGATCTCATTAAACATATAGCCATATTGGTTAGTCTGAATGTCAGTCACTTTTAATGACTTTTTTGAATGGCACCCAGTTCTTTCGTATGGTAGTTAAGAGCTATCAAAATTAGAAAGAACTGTTGGACAATGGAAATGGTTTAAAAACAATAATGACAATAAAAAAATTATTAAACACTCCAATAATTTAGCACCTCACTTTCGTCTACTTAATGAGCATAGATGTGCCTCTCATTAAGGAACTATGCGAAGAAAACAGAGATTTGAATCTTTCAGCCACGTTATCAGGCAAAAACACATGCTAGACACACCGCAGATTAATAATGAAATTATGGGCCTGATCTATTTGTGATAGTGGAGGGTAAAAGGGTTTTTTAAGCTGAAGAGGCCTAGGCAAAGAGAGAGGGCCTAATTGCTGGCCCTGGCTGCACTAAGTTACCTCTTCAGATTGCAGGCTTATTATACAGTCATTCCTCATACCCTCACAATTATTCACTTACTGTTATGAAAATAATGTATGACATGTATTCATGAGAGTGAGGAACTGACATGTGGCCTAGATACAGACCCTTCCTGTGTAAGAGCATTAGATATATGTGTACAGTACTGTGCAAAAGTCTAAGACCACCCTTTCACATTTCCTAAACAACCACTAAGTACAACATATGCATTTTTTCAGGAAAACACAAAAAACCTATATTTAACTGAAACTTAATCAGACACCTCAACAACCAGATTCTTCAGTAGTTAATGTGTCAACCCTTGCTTTCTTTTATTACAGCTTTTATTCCTTTTTAGGGGATACCTTCAAAGTTCAATGCTAGAAGTTGGTTTCATTTTCAACTTCTTGGGATTTTAGTAATCCTGATTACACATTTACACTCATACTCCATAAAACCTTACTCCATATCTCAGACGAAATGATTCAATGTCCTAATGCAAATGATCTTTTCTGTCCATTTTCCTTTTCACATTAGTGGTTTCTTGAACAGCTTCACTTCCTTTCAGGAGTTTTCTTCTTACAGTGGAGCTGAGTTTTCTTCTGTTAAATATATATTTAATGTATGTTTACAGACACAGACTAATGTAAATTCCTCTTTGCTTTAAAATTAAATAAAGGAAAGGGTGGTCTCTGACTTTTTGATAGTATGTTTGAAATAATTGAAAGTATTTGACAGTAAAAAAAAATTGTTTTTTTGACAGCCTACCTTGTTCATCAGGTCCCACAATGGCAGAAGACCAGGAACGTATTACTGCTTGTGTTATTCCAGCAGGAGTTCCCACTACAGCCACTATTGAGCAAACGAACAAAAAAAAGAAAGAACACAAGAGCACAACTGAGGCACAGTATCACATTATAACAGAATACTGATACACATATATACATTGCACACAGCTATGTTTGAAGTTAACATGGTGAAGAGTGCAGCTGGGGGCTTTGCATACCGTGGATCCTAATGCACAAATTGGTCAGAATTAGGATGTTCAATAATTCATGAACCTCATCCATATGCATTCGATTCCAAAGAGTCAGCCCAAGCCACTTACCTCATTTTAATGCCTACAAACACATAACTCGGTAAACTGCTCAAGTATGCTGAGAAGAAGCTGCTCGGCAAAGTGACGGCGAAAATGCTCGTTTATTACCATGCTTATTTGGGATAAGGCATGCTCGTTCCCCACCCCATCACACACACACTTGCATGTGCTTGTGCTTCGGCATCGAAATGGAGGTGGTGACTCCTGCGTGATGCCACTGTGCCCCTCATTATCCCAGCAAGCGGAAAAAGAGCAGAATGCAGATGCCTCCTCCAGCTGCTGATTATTCACCATAGCTGCCACTCATCTCCTCTTCAAAGCGCTCCAGTTTGCCATGTCGATTAGAATAACAATTTCCATGACAATTCATATAATTAAGGATATCAATACTGAGTGGTCCCCCTTCTCCAACAATAGTTTGCTGCAGGATATAACATGGTCATGCAGGTACCCGTCTTAATGGTACTGCTCTGAGGAGTGCCACCTCTGTAGCCCAAACGAAACTTTAAAACTTTCCCTAAAAAGACTAAACTAAAAGACTAGAAGACGACATATATATATATATAGATATATATATATATA
>JBBJLS010000001.1:44372832-44398501 GCA_037577275.1 Bryconaethiops microstoma | reverse complement strand
AATTAGGTGCTGCTTATGGAATTTTATAAATCCACACAATGACTGGAGGCAATGAGCAGAAATCTGAAACCAAACCTATGTTCTTCTAACCAGCTCACAAAATATCAACTGTTTTTTAGAAAAAAGGAAATTTTGATACTTTTTTACTGCTTTTTTGTTTGTTTGAATTTATTCTAATGTTTACTTGTGTTTTTGCTTACAGAAAGAAACCCACTGCTGATATAAACAGATTCAAACAATTTTCATAAGTGCCTAAGACTTTTGCACAGTACTGTATATGGTTGTCTCAAGGTCATCTGTCAGTAGAGGTCAAGCACACTGATTACTGAAAAACAAATATGGAGTCTCTCTCTCTCTCTCTCTGTTTGTCTTACCCACACACATGCAAAAACACCAACACATGGGTGCAGAGGTCCTAGATTTCTTGCTCATCATCAGCATTAATTAGAGTGTGCATGAGAGTGTTCTGGGGAACTGTGTCTGGTACACAGTCAAGCTGTTGGAGTCCATGCTGAGCATGGCGAGGCTCACATGAAGGTCGGGTCACCCAGTCCTGTGGGAATGTCCATCAGCTAGCAGCTTCACAGCCCTGCTCCAGTAATGCATTACACAAATACAACAGTAAGCAGGCATTAGGATGGGCAGAAGTCAGCGTCTGTGCTCGGTTTAGAGTATACTGTATATCTCTGCCACTAGAAGGAAATACTTCCCTGTAATGAAAAAATATATAAGCTATATACAGAATCTGTATTCATAAAGCTGCTGACATTTCATGATAGTGTACTTCAAGACCTGCTTCTTCTATCAGTTCTTCTGCCTGTGAGACACAAAATAATGCAACACCACCAGCCCTGAACATGACCTGTAAAGACTGGCGTGCGAATGCATCTTTCTGACGGTAGCAATTCAGCTCCATTTATTTAAGAATGTTGGAAATGACTATAATGAATTATTAAAACGTTCAGTAAAATACACTATATGGACAAACGTACTGGGATGCCTGACCCTTACATTAACAGGGACTTTGATGACATTGCATTTAAAAACCTAGACTTTAATACAGAGTTGGTTCCCCCTTTACTGCTATAACAGCTTCCACTCTACTTGAGGTTGAGGTCAGGGCTCTGTGTGGACCAGTCAAGTTCTTCCACATGAACTCATCCAACCATGTCCTTATGGAGCTTCCTTTGTGCACTGGGGCACAGTCACGCTGGAATAGAAAAGGTTCTTCCCCAAACTGTGTCCAAATTTGAGGCATGGCATTGTCCAAAATGTCTTGGTATGCTGAAGCATTAAGACTGCGCTTTGCTGGAAGTAAGGCACCACCTGAATTTATTAATTAAGAGGTGTGCCTCAATACTTGTGTCCATATAGTGTATGTCCTCATGTTTAGACCCCTAGAACATTTACTGCATTTAGCAGACACTTCTATCCAAAGTGACTTCCATTCCCTAACTACAGGGGGCAGTCTCCCTGGAGCAACTTGGGGTTAAGGGTCTTGCTCTGGAACCCAGTGGTGGTGTGCTGAAGGTAGAATTCAAACCCATGACCTTTTGGTTCAGAGGCAGGTATCCTACCCACTAGGCCACCACCACCACAGAGCTCATGTTGCAATTTTATATTCATCATCTCTTCCTCATAGCTCATTAAATTACAAATTCCAATAAAAGTGTAAGTGATTCCAAATCTGTTGGTGCCTTCACATCCTATGGGAATTATGATAAATAGATGAATCATTACATTGCAGCTCGCTATGCAATGTAATGTAGAATCAAGGAATTACATATTAATATTGGATTGGTTTACTGCAATATGGCACATAAACTCATGCACTGGGACAACATATATATATGCAACACATATAATTCATATATGTTATAAAGTTTGAATAAATGAATATGAAGCTTGGTTTATTGTTTGCTGACACTGCACTGTATAGGTACTTTATAATACCCTTGTAATGCACTTAAGACTTAACAAGCCAGTAGTTAATTATTGCTGTTTTGCTCATTACTACAATATTAATCATTGTAATGAGTGATGGGTCATGGTAGACAGGATGTATACGTGAGATACTTACAAACAAGAAAGTATCCAGGCCAATGCAAAGACACAAAGGTGTAACAAAGTCAAGAAAGCAAGATTACAAGAGGAAATAAACCAAGACCAGTGTCAATGGGGAAAAATACTGGGTGATACACTACAAAGAATTCACAAACAAAGACTGAAACACAGGGGCAGATATATTGTCTAGACACTGGGAAACACCTGGTCAGGGGAGGAGACAGGAACATGATACAGGTAAAGGGTGGTGGTGGCCTAGTGGTAGGATATGTGCCTCTAAACCAAGAGGTCATGCGTTTGAATCCTACCTTCAACACCACCAAGTTGCTCCATAGAGACTGTCCCCTGTAGTTAGGGAATGGAAGTCGCTTTGGGTAAAAGCGTCTGGTAACTGGAGCAATCATTTGATTTGTCTATAATACATTTTATGTATTGTTTATTATAACCATATTAAGTCAAATCAAACTAATTGCTAGTCACTGCTTTATCCATGCAATAATACTAAGTAATACTGATTATTAGTAACAGGGGTGAATTGAGCATTTCAGAGCATTACTGAGCCAGTAGTTGGTGATATTGATGTAGATGTACACATTAATGCTGTTGCTGTGGCCAGTTTATAAGTAATATCAACAAATCACACTGGACGGGTTGGGGGAGAATTGGTGGTAGGATTGCTAAAGTAAGCTTGTTTCACACCAGAAACAAACTGGAAGAGGGGAATGTTCCTTTTTATACCAGTTTCTTGCCCATGAATGTTGCATGAGTGCATTCAGTGCACACTCTTGGAATGAAACAGTACAAAGACTCAAAATTTACTGGAATGCAAGGCATGCAGCATGGGAACTGCTTCTGGTTTAAAATGCACTTCACTTCACATGGGACAAAACAAAAATAGGAAATTATATAAACAAGGCTTTGCACTATAGTGGTTTTGCAACGAGATCGAGATCAAGAACAAAACCACTAATTAGTCCTGCGCATACTTATGTATCACCATAAAGTACACAAATAAAAGTGCTAGTTTGGTGTTCTTGTTCATTCCAGCTACCTGAAGGAATAACCAGTGCATCATAATTTATCTAAAAAATGCTAATTCGAGTTACTGCTGTAATAAGCTGCCTGTCTAGTACCAGCTACTGACTTCTGAAAGCTTAACATTACATAAACATTACATTACAGTGTTAGTGATTTTTTGTTCTACTACTGTGTAAACAATTCCTCCAGACATTGTATTTTTAAATATAATTATGAATCGTACTCAAATGGCTTCACTGAATCAAACTGTGGTGAAATTTCACATTGCATTAAATTGTTTCCTAAAGAAAGGAGAGGAGTCACTGTGAAGTCAGAAAGTAAGCTTGTCTCTAGCTTCACACAAGTAGCCTACAGTGATCTGGTGCCCTTTGCCACCCTGGAGAGAGTCATGCTGGTGCTGGTCATCTTCAGGTCACATTCAGGGTCTGTTTTGGGATCTATTCAAGGTCTGTTGGAGATCAGCTTAAGGTCTGTTGGGGACCAGTCTTTACTTTACTTGTGTGATTTTGCTAACATGCACAGCACACAGGTCACATGTTCAGGAGCAGCAGTTAATCATGTACATGTATTATTGCATTAAGGGCCACCACTTGAACATGCTGCCTCTCCAGGTGCCGTATGTTCCGCCCTGCTGGCTTTGGAGCCTCTTATCTACAAACCGTGTACCCAGTCCTCTGGTGCTCTTGCTAAATCAGGTTCTGCAAAGCACCTTCTAACCCTGACCCATCTATAGCTATACATAAGCACTATAGCTGATACATCCATCCGTCATGAGAACTGCTGAAATGATGCCTTTTCCCACAGTGAGATAAATTTAATTCACAGGGAGCCGTCTGAGCAGCAGCCAAAGCCGCTGTACCGTTTTCAGAGAAGTTTTCAGAAAAAACAGGGAGAACAGATGGGATGGAGAGGAGGAAGAAGAATGAGAAATAAACGACTGTGAGCAAATGATGGTTTAAACAGGGACGCAGTAGAGATGCGTGTGGAGCTGCCTGCTCCAGCTGGCTAAAGAGTACTAAAAGAATACTGATTGTATGCCCCTGCCACTGCGACATTTACTCAGTGGCGAGGTAAATGCAGAATCCTGCGCTCACCTTAGATAACCTGCGTGTCTCTATTTGTGAAAAGCAAATAGGAGCAACGTAGGCAAATTCTCTCTGTAGACAAATGGCTGGAGATAAAGGCTAAAATCCACTGACAAAATATGGCTACATGCACGGTGGTCGTCATGGCAACTGGCTTCGCAGCAATAGATCATGAAGGTCAAGGGGTCGTGCATACCTGCAGATACGTATGTGTGATGGCAATCATCTGCTTACACCATACAACCAGAAATGGCGGGAAAAAGAGCAGGTTTTCTTCCATCACATAAGTGAGTAAATATAAAGCAGAATTTTCTACCTGAGACTAATACCGAATAATCAACAAATGATGTTACAACTGAAGGGCATCCAGCAAAGTGAAAAAAGAAGCCTGTGAGGTTAGAAAAAACACATCCTTGAGTCAGAACTAATGTCTCTCCTGTCTATTTCTGTTTCTGTGTCGAGAAGCTTCATGGCACTTTGCACATGGGTAAAAAAAAAAAGGACAGTGAGAGAGCAGCAGTGACAAAGGCTGCTCACTGGAGCTTGCTATGAAAGCCCAAAACACATTAGCAGATTATGGGTTTGAGCCTGGCTGCCATTGTTCATTAAGTGTCGGGAGAAGGATAAGCCCTTGTGATTTCTCTAATGGCAACTCATCCTCCCCTGTTCCACCGTTCCCTAACGCTGCACTTCAGCGGAGCACGCGTCTGCGCTTCTCAGCTGCAGCGTCTCAGACCAGCTCCAAAAGAGGTCTAACAGAGGGCAGCTCCAATGTTGCCTTCATGTGAAAGTCCCTTCCAGTTGGGAGCAATTTTGATTTCCAATTTTCCGACTTGTTACTGACCTATGCCCATGCATTATTGTGAAGAACATTCTTTGCTGTTCTTTTAACAACTTAATCTCCGATAAGACGTTTGCTCCTATAACCTCTGCTTCCATTGTGCATTTTTTTACAAAGCAGGGAAAATGTTAAAAGCAGGCCAGCTAATTAGCTACCATTAGCAGTAAAAAAAAAACAACAACAACAAAACACTGCTAAAAATGGAAACCTGAAAAATGATTTCAACCCCAAAAAATGAAGTATGAATGAAGTGAATGAACTCAAACAAATACTTGCTTAGGTAGTGCTTTATTTTTTTCTTGCAATGAAAAAACAAATTTTTTACACCGTGTCAAACAGACTCCAATACCAAATCTCCAGTGTTTCTTACCAAAAAACACTTGAATGAAACAACTTATAGGGGTGGCGTAGTGGGTAGGATAGTTGCCTTTGGACTAAGAGATGATGGGTTCACGTCCTTCCTAAAGCACACCACCACTGAGTTCCTGAGCAAGACCCTTAACCACAAGTTGCTCCAGGGAGACTGTCTCCTGTAGTTAGGGAATGGAAGCTGCTTTGGATAAAAGCGCCTGCTAAATGATGTAAACTTATATGATACACTGCAGAAAATTAAACTCATCAAAATATTATACCTATTCTTAGTTATTGTTAGGTTCCTTCTTTGTGTATTCATCCAATAATATGCTGCCATTAACACACGTTTTTTAAAGGGAATATAGTATGACTTCTTAATCGAGTTACAGAGGTAAGCAAAGGTAGCATTAGGAGTCTTATCAAAGGACTCTTTCACAAGTGGGAAAATCAAACCTCATTCTCTTGGATAAAGGGCAGCAATGTTACATACTGTGTCTTATGAACTGCAGGCTAAATACCAGAATTGTGATGTTTCCATTATCATTTCCATTGAATGTATGCACACATTGGAGAAAAGATCACTCTCGGAATCATTTAGAATCTACTTGTGTATGGACATGCATCAGACCTCCTGTCAAGCTGAGGTTTGGTTTTCCTTTAGCTTACCTTTGTAAAATGGATAGACTGAATAAAAGGGTCTGATAAATATCAAGTGTTCTATTTTTAAAAATTGCATTGGCAGCCTAATGATGGATAGACAAACAAGTTTAAGATGGTTAAACAAATGAATCTTAAGTAGGTATTAAGGAAGTAAGCATGACTACAACAGCAGCAGCTGTTGAGAAAGCTTAACGTAATACACCACGTTGCCTTGATATTTTTTTCTCTCAACAATTTTAACAGCGGACTGCTCAAAGAGTACATGAAGGCAGCATAAGGGCCAAGACTGGGTGAAATAAAAGGCAGAAAAAACTGTTCTATGCTGAGAGGCTTCTTCTGGGCAGCTGTGTAGGGTGTTCCAGGAGGTCTGATGAAAGGAACAGAAGGAATCAAGTTCAAAATCAGGTTGAGCGCAGCTGAAGTGGTCACACAAATGATTCATCACCTAGATTGATACACAAGAGCATGGTATTACATTTGCATAGGTGTTATCCATAAACTATTCAAGGGCTTCATTTAGTGTGAGGGCACATGGGTGAGCAAGAGTTGCCTCATCTTCGTAGCACCACCTTTGATCAACCATTTCATATCTTTCACAAATCTGCCCACAGCTGAGCCTTGCAGGAATACAGAGGCAGGGAATGCAAGAAATCTTTGAGCCAACTCAGTGTTTAGGCAGCATTAAACATTGTTGCTCTTAAGTTGAGAATTTTTTTTAGCTTGACTATTGTTTTTGGGTGTTTTTTTGTTTCGTTTTGTTTCTGCAATGTGTCTATAAGTCCTACATTTGCTATTAGGCCTAACAGTTTTGGCCTGTAGGTTTGTAGCCTACAGCATTAACACAATGGGAGATCAGTCTCTAAGAGCACTTGGCGATGAGGAGAGTTCTGCTGCAGAAAGCTCGGACTTGTTTAATCCAGTGTTTACCAGCAACTGTTTGCTCATAACTGCTCTGAAAGGCCTTTATTCATTCTTAAATTCACCCCCTGCGTTTAGCTTAAGCTACAGGAAACTGAAAGTGACAATAAAATACCCTGTACTGTGTTTTGACATTACTTTATCCCCTCCTCCCCACTTCTCTCTCTCTTTCTCTCTTTATCTGTCGCTCTTGGCCTCTGTCTCTGTTTTTGCACCCCCCCCCCCCCCCCCCTCTCCTTAAAGCAAGAGGAGGATTATGTTTGGTCAGGCTGTGGTATGCACTTCTTTATATGGAAAAAAGCTGTAATTTCCCCAAACACAGTAAAGACTCCAGACTACAGGGCCAGCACACTCCCCCCACCCACTCCCAGTTCTCACAGGCTGGTGCTACTGGAAACACTGCTGGCGCGCCACTCACTGGCATTCCTCGCATTCTTTCGTCATGTGCTCATGAAAAAGAACGAGCTGAAAAAAGAGGGCAAGAGACAAGGGGGAAAAATATTACAGTCGGTTGCTGTGCATGGAAAGAAGTTCTTTTAAGAAGCTTTTGGGACATTTGGAAAAGAGGCTACATTTGATTGCAAAATCCAAAACACTAACAGAAAACACAGAAAACATGTCTTTGGGATTTCAAGGTCAAGTCTGATAAATGAGTGCATTCTGCTTGCTATTAATTATATGTTATCTTTACATGACCTTTATGTGTGTAATGTACAAGTAGCAAATGTGAACGTATATACATATGTATGTCATACCTATGACATACATATGAAAACGAATAATTCATGGGGTATGTTTCTGTGGGGAACTCGTAGGGCCTTCTAGATCTTCAGAGAGGCTTAAAAATACATGTCTGTAAAATGGACTGTATATTCATATAGACATTTTTAATATAGTGCTTACATTTAAAAGGGCAATAGAGTGCTTGTTGTGCTCAAACAAAGTTAATAAATAAATAAAGTACATTTTGGTTGGACACAAAAGTTTCAAGGTAGATACAGCCATGCAAACTCTCATATTGGTTATGCCTTTAGGAGCTGGACAGAAGGCCTTACGCGTTAGATTAACACGTTGGACAAAATGTGGTATTATGTGATGATTTTCCCAGATCTCCTGCCAGTGTTTTTTTAGTCAATCAGAGGACTTACTGTTCCGACAAGCAGATCCAATCACAGTGGAAATTTTACTTTAGCTGTGATTCCTTTTGAAAACATGACTGCGGACAAAGCGGTGGTGGGTTCAAACACAACACTATCCAGGACATCAAAGTTTGGAAAAACAAGATTTTCTTGAAGTTATGGCTGAAACACTGCTGAAGTTTCTTGAGGGCAGTAATATTATGCCCAGAGTGCGATGTGGCTTCACACAGCTACACAGCAGAACATCATCAGTAAAGGTGTAAACTAAAACGCCTACTTACAATCCTTAGAATACTGATCACTGATCTGTACATGTAGACAGAAGAGACTTTTATCATTTCATAAAATGATTTACTGTTCACTTGAATCATTACAATTGTTTCATTCTGTATATTGTTTTATTGTTTTCAGTAAAAATATCCACTTTTTTTTTGTTCATGTTGGCATGTTATTTTTAATGTAAACAATACTTGTATTACTGAGCTGAGATTGTGCTGAAACACAGGATCTTATTTAATAATAGTATTTTCAAATATCACATGATATTTGGATAATATTTATCACCAATTCCCAATCAAAGAATATGCAGGCAATAAGTGTCTTGGATATCCACTTCTAGGCTTTTGTTTTAAACTGTTAATTACCAAAAAATTGACAGGTGAAGCAGCTGGTCAAGTTTTTACAATTTGAAATGGGTGGAATACATTTTGCAAGCATAAACATAAGTCCAGGTACTTATGCCTGGGTTGTTGAGGTTGAACTGCTTCTGGATTTTGCAGTGACAATGTAGCTTGTTAGCCAAATGCAGGTAAATCTTGCAGCACTCTTTTATAACATAAAATTTTTTTAATGTATATGACATCAGTGCATCAGTGCATCAGTGCAGTTTGTGTGTAAGGGGCAAATCTAGCCAATGAGAATTGAGCTCTGTCATCATCATGACAATCTCTACAGCTGCTTTGCTCCTCTAGATGATATCAATATTACGATGCACTAGTGCAAGCCAGTAATTGAAGTTAATTGTTAGAAACTGAAAATAGCAGCAGTTCTAATACTGGGCGCTTTACTAAAAGAGTCACAGTTAAACAGTAACATAAAGGGTAAAATGTTGATGTGTGTTATAAACTTCAAATGCTCATGTTTAATCTAGAATAGATACAAAGGCTAATGTGTACCATAATGATCTTTATGATAATCTCATAGAAGAGCCAGCAAAATTAGGTTTTTTTTCCCTAAACTGAAAGACTAGTGCTATTAGTCATGGTTCACCGCTGGCATTTGGCCTCAAGGTTGCCCAGCAAAAACATCACTTTGCAGTGCAGAGCTAAGGCTACTGTCCCAGCTGGCCAAAATGTGTTACTAAAGGGTTTTAAATGGTAGGGTGTTGGAATGAAGAACCAAAATGGCACCATGTAAAACCATTTTGGCCTTCTAAACGGTTACTTTGGATCCTTTGCCTTTTGCACAGCAAACCACAGATCATGTTGAGGGTGGAGATCACTAAGCTTCAATTCCGTATCAAACCATTGTCATTTTTTTTAACCTAGGTGGAATGATGGCTGTTTTCGGCCTGCGGTCTTGCCTCTGCCCTATACATAGTCTTAATCTTGGACCACTGTATGGTTATATGATCAGACAAGGCAGATTCCTCTTTAGTATCATGCACAATGAAATGGCTTGGGATTGGATTGGGAGAAAGATCAAAAGACATGAGAGATTTTTTAAAAAAGAGAATGATGTGCTCGGTTTTCTGAAGCCTAAAAGAACCAAGCACACAGTTTTGCTATTATTTATCACCCTCGTATTACTTGCATTCCAGGGTAGGAACGTCAGTGAGCTGTGGAATTGTTGAAATGTTTGAAATGCTCTGATGAGTACAGATGAATGCTGTCTGTCAGTCAAATGAAAGCCATTAGCCCCAGCTCTGTGTTCCTCATGGACAATAAGCTGCTAACTCAATTATGAGGTAATTGTTCTGTCAACACAAAACATTTATTCAGTGTGGATTCTTTTTTACGTCAGAGAGCTTCGACTGTGGTTCTTCCCATTGGATTGACTCGTGGTTCACCTACTTCAGCCACGCGAAGTGAAGTCTGGAAACAACATCTACAACAAGGCATAAGCAACTTTCAGCACTGGCCACATGGGGGCTTCTGATTGCGAGGTGTCCTACACCTAACTGTCCAGTTGCGACTGCTATGATGAGGTAGGAATGGCCTCATATTGGCCCTTGTAATTAAGCGACTTGCACAACGAAGCCTGTTAAGGTTTGTCAAGAAGAAGGCATAGTTATAGCTAGCGGCAGTGTAACAGTCTGTGTAGGCACTCATACCTCAGGAATGAGCAAATTGTAGAAAAGTGGCAAACTGATGGTGCCGACATGAAGAGTGAGGCTGGGCCAACACTCGTTCCGTTCTCAGAGCACTCTTGGACCAACGGCTAGCTTTTTGCTGGTATGAGTTGGGGGGGTGATGCGCAGGCCTGCGTGGATGATTAATGGTGCAGTTAGCCCACTGCCTGCAGTACCGATGCTCCAGTCACAATGACTCTACTGGCCGTCATCAGCGCCTCCGACACTGCTCCCTGGCCCCACGTTTACGGCACCCGCGCCTTCCACAGGCCTGGGGAATAAAATTGCCTCATGAATCTCAGCCGCCACTTCTTGTGTGGACATTAATTATTTGCTTTTTTGTTCGTTTTTTTTTCTTTTCCCTTTGCTCCTCACTCCCCTAGCCTTTGTTGAAAGTGAAGTCTATTGGCTCTGGCTTTTGTTATTTAATTTAAGATGTACCATTAATCTAAGCAATTGTTTTGGAGTAAGTGTAAAGAAAAGAGGGCAACAGAGCAGTAAATGCCAAAGTAGAGCTCCTGAGTGCGAAAGGACTGTGGAATAGATACAGAACAACAATTGCCATTAGCACTTCTAATCAGCCCTGGTGGAATATGTGTGCAAGCGCGTAGGTGCCAAACACACTTTAGCACAAATGACATAATAGAGTGGACAGCTGTGGGGGAGCAAGTGCAAAGCATTGTGAAATGGTGCTGACGGTAATGGCCAGATCAGGGACAGATCACACACACACAGACACACACACACACACACACACACATAGACACACACACATACACACAAGAATCTCCATAAAACAACCAGCCGCCTCACTGTGTTATTCAGAGCCTCATCTCCCTTCCCTCACTGACCTGCATGAAACAGGCCAGGTTTAACAAGTGCAGCCATCGCGAGACAATATCAAATCACCCTGCATAAGTACAGCAGCACCCACAAAAGGAGATGCCACAGAGATTACCATTTCCATAGGGCACAATGCATTCCGGGATCACCTGCAAGAGATAAAAGAATACGCTGTCTCTAGGACATTGTCTGCTCCACAATGGCCACCTGCCAATCAGAGCTTGCAAAAACACGATGACAGCGAGAAAAGAAATGCAATAGCACTTAATGATCACTGAATGCGACTGAGTGAGGCTCAAGTCCACACGCTAGCGTCTGCAGGGGTGAGTTGCACGTTCTTGATGCCTCGAGTGGAAAAAACAGCAGATGAGAGATGTCTGAATCACAGCAGGCGTGCTTTCGCGCATTGTCACTGAGCGATGGCACTCGGCGGCGCTTGATTTCATCGCAACAGGTCGGACGGCTGATTGTGTCTGCGCCTCCACGCAGAGTCTTCACAACATAATAGGAATGAACTAGAATGAGGGCCCTGACCGTGGAAGAGTAACCTGGGATTTAGGCAGTGCTGGCCATTTTAGCATAAAATATAATCTAGCTCCTCAGCAGGGGCACCACATTTTGAGAGGTTGATAAGTGAAGGTGTGAGAGGCCCGACGCAAATGAAATTTCACAAACAGCTAAATATATCCTCCAAAACATCTCCCGAGACATTTGCCAAACTCCGTTTAAACATGACACATGAAGGCTGACGACTAGGACTGTGATGATTGCACAAGGAACCTTCGGCTGAGGAAGCATTCCCCTTCGTCCTTGCTGTTCATGGTGTTTTTCCCGTTCAAGAGAGGACTTGCAGGGGTCGTGTTCCTGCTGCAGTCAGATGACTGATAAGACCTGGCTCATCAGAGCTAATTCAATAGGGCGCAGCAGCACCTGTGGCTTTTCCCCCAGTAACTATCACAACAAACACAGTGGTGCTGGAACAGTGGGTGTTCAATTAGCCAGCGCCTAACATCATTACGCAATTAGACACATCCAAATTAAAGTGACACAGAACATTGCTCCAGTTAACTCCTATTGACAAAGTTAGGGCCTTTGCCTCAGAAAGGCCTCTGGAAAAACAAGCAAAACAAAAACAAAGAAAACATGGGTCTTTCTTACAGGAGCGTCTCTCTAAATGGCCTATTATAAAGAAAATCGTTACTCTAGATCTTTCTGAGAATGTCTTGGTTTTCCTTTGCAACTCGTTTGACCAGCACAATGCCACCATTTCACAAAGCATAATAAAGTGGTGGCCTTAGCTCCTGAACTTTCATGGACCTGTCAGTGGGTTCATTTCTCATTCCCATAATTTAATAATAGCTGAATCATTTTGAATTGTATTCCAGGCTTTCCACAGTTTAACAAACATTCTGTCCTTGTTGTTAGCTCTGAATGCATTGCGTTTGTATCCTGCTGCTGATTATCAGTGGCTTTGTAACAAGTGTCAAAAAACAGAACACGAAGGAATGTCATGAAACTACTTTGGTGGCAAAAGTGTTCCTCGGACGTCTTTACTAGGTCCCACTGTATCCAAATTTTTTTGTGATATTTTGCATTATGGAAGCGACATTTGAGGGAAAAAAAACAACTAGCGAAACCCTCTGAACACATTGGATCTGATGTGGAAAAAAACATGGAGAAGCAGAATTTGGAGATAAAGGCGACCCAAATTGTGCTTTATTGATCCACCAAACTGCATCTCCACATCAATTGTGGCACTCCTGTTCCTTCAATTGCAGGGGACAAGTGTGTCCTACATGTAGAAAATGATTACATGCCCAGGACAGGGCTGTTCCTCCAACTATTACACACCTAGCCCAACAAGCCGACAGCCAGGAACAATGCCTCAGCCCCAACAGACACCACATCTGACGCTGGCACACGCGGCCAGCTAGTTCAAAGGCCACTGCTATCTGGCTCCCGTCCAGGAGCGAAACACCGTAACAGTCAGCAAAAGCGGGAGGAAAGTACAGCACATACGATCCAAAGGTATCTGATTTCTCCATAGATGTCTGCCCTAATGGTTTCTTAAGGCAACAAGAGGGCTGTGTTTTTGGCTCACGCTTCTGTGTATCACTCAACACCTGCAGGATTATTACATCTGATAGTGCTTCAGGGGGTAACTGAGAGGAGCCAAGCAGAGAGATCAATGAGACCAGGAACGAACCCAATATCATATGGAATCCCTCAACACGGCCTGGACTAATGCACTGTTGTACTCATACTCTCATGGGTAATTATATTTTTTTCCTGCCTTCTTCCACGCTATAAGAAATCTGAAACGGTATGTCCTCATGTTAGACATCCTGTAATAGCCTAGTTTCCTAGCTTCCTAGTTTTTGATTAAAAACCAATATGTCTCTATATCCACTTCAGTTATACGATGCTGTTTTCGCTTGCCTCAGAAACACGATTCACCAACGCACATTAGACATTCATATCAGTTATGGAAAGACTTTGCTTGCTACATGAAGGCTTCCTTGGGAATGTGAAATCAAGAGGTCATTTTTAGCATTACTTTAAGCTTTGATTAAAAATAAATCAAATTAATCATTTACATCAGAAATGCGATGGTTTAATTACTACATCAAAGCTGTTTGGGAGGTCTCAATGTACAACCACAAGCCTGTTTTCTGACTTCACCACATGAAATACTAGACAAAGCCATACCATAAGGAGCATTTTGTACATTTTAAGTTATTAACTGTTGCCTGATGGACCCATTGACCCAGTGTATCAATGGAAACGGGCCACCTCTGATATTATTTGGGTGATGGACCATTCTCTGTAATGTTACCAAAATAGTCATGGCATGTTTGTGTATGTTGCATGAGTACGAGTTAATCGAGCCCTGCCATGCTGTTGGGGATTCTAAACACTGTGTACACTTTCTGGACACCTTATTAAACACACCTGCCTTGCTTGTAGGCGAGCAGACAGAGACTGCAGCTCACATACACTCAATTTGTGTCAGTCATTGTCTAGCCCTAGTGTCTGACCACAAGACCACTGTCGGCTGGATGTTTTCGGGAGTGGCAGATGATTCTCAATCCATTAGTGATCCTGACCAACACAAAACACAATACCGTGTTACTACCTGTGCTGTGCTGGTCCGCCGCCCAAATGATTTCTGGTCAGTGGTGGCAGGGCTGGACTGGGACAAAAAATCGACCTGGGCATTTTGAGCTTACCCCGGCCCACCAGGCTGTCGTTACCGAGGGTGGGGTGGTGCCGCTGACGGGATTCTGCCCCGGGGCGCCTCTCGCTGTTGTTCCAGTGGGGGGTGGGCGTGGGGGGTGGAGGCTGGGAGCTGATGTGATTCCACGCCGGCGGATGGCCAGTCCAGTATTGAGTGGTCGTCTTATGGTGGTCACAGAGGATTTGGTGGATGGGGGCTGATAAACTGTTCGTTATTCAACAGTCTTTTGTACCTGTAACTGTAAACCTAAAAAAGTGCACCTATAAAGTGTGAGTGTTCCATGTGTATTTTTTCTTATTTTGTACATTCTCTTTACATCAAAGCATTATTGGGAGTATGACCTCATGCTTTTCAGACTTTTATTAAAATCGTGCCAGTTACACAAAACTTCGCGTTCTATAACAGGGCTTTTTAGAGAGGTCTCAGCGTGCTCAATGTGCAGCCACATGCCCTGCCACCACACTCTCCCCCCAAATGATTTACTGTAAAAGAGAGAGAGAGAGAGAGAGAGAGAGAGAGAGAGAGAGAGAGAGAGAGAGAGAGAATGTGCTTGTTTCGGAGCTATACGGGACCCCCACATCCCCCACACGCACCGGGCTCAAACCACTCGGCCACCCCCCACCCGGGCCCCCTCCTCCGCGCGGCCCGACGCTTCCTGTGCTCCATATCTGGCCTGAACGGAGCAAAAGCAACGCAAGATGGGAGTGGTTCCGTCCTGAGGTCACGGCAGGGAGAGAGAGAGAGAGAGAGAGAGAGAGAGAGAGAGTCGAGCTCGCGAGCGATCAGCAGCACGAGACACAGAGGGACGCGTTTCTTCTTCTTTAGTCGCGCGCTCGGTGAGCAGAGATCCCCATCCGCTTCTGTCTCTCCGAGTCATCTACAAGGGAATTATTGTGTTTTTTTATACCAGGGGGCTCTTTTGTAAGCTCTGAACAGGAAGAAATCCCCCTAGCTTTGAAAAGAGAGGGAGAGAGAAAGAGAGAGACGCATGAAGGCGAGGAGGAAAGTTTTGGAGGTGCTGGAGCAGCGCTGAGTCCGTGGCCATGCTTGGCGAGAGCAGCGTGGGCTGAAGAGCCGCTTCGTGTCGCCTCGGTCAGGAAGAAAGAGAAGAAAAGTTCCCTCGACGGACACTGAGAGAGCAGGACCCCCGTTCCTTTAGAGCCATTGTTCTGCGCCTCTCTTCGGTCGCTTGGCTTGGAGTCACCGCCGCTGCACGCTCTTTACACGGGGAGGAACTTGGAAGGCGGGGGCGGTGGTGGGTTTGGATATACACCGGAGCATTTTAGGGTACTTTTTCCCCCTCTGTCCCGGCCTCCAGCTCCAGGATGCACCGCTTGGTGAGGTGCGTGCTGGTGTCTCAGCTCGCCGTGCTGGTGCTGCGCGGCGGCGCGGCGCTGCTCTGTCTGCCCTGCGACGAGTCCAAGTGCGAGGAGCCCCGGCAGTGCTCGGGCGCCGTGGTGCTGGGGATCTGCGGCTGCTGCTCCGTCTGCGCTAAGCAGAAGAACGAGAGCTGCGGCGGGGTGTACGGGCTGTATGGGACCTGCGACTCCGGGCTGCGCTGCGTCATCCGCCCGCCGCTCGACGGCGCCTCCATCACCCAGTACGAGGTCGGAGTTTGCGAAGGTGCGTGCGTGTGGGTGTGGGTGTGTGTGTATGCATGAGTGTGTGTGCGCCCGTTTTGCACGCTGTACATGGTTTTCCAGTGCTGGAGTCCTAACTATTGTAGTGTTCCCCCAGTCTAACACACCCACCCCAGACCAGCTTATTCAGGTGCGTGTGTGTGCTTGCGTGTGTGTACGCGCCGCTATTTTGCTTTTCCAGGGCTAGAGTCCCGACATAGTAATTCCCCCACTAACACACCCACCCCAAATCAACTTACTTAGGTGTGTGTGTGCGCGCGCCCCTGTTTTCCAGTGCTGGAGTCCAGGGTATTGTAGTGTTTTCCTCTAGCCCAACTCAACTATGGAAGGATCGTATTTCAAAAAGACCCCGAAAATGTGAGGAAGACCACTGGTCTAAAGTTTAGTAGAAATAACTGGGCTGGTTAGATGTGCAATGAATCCGCCCAGCATTATTATTATTATTACTATTATTATTATTGCTGTTGTGGTTGTTGTTGTTATATTTATTCTTATAATTGTTATTATTTTACTTTCAATTGATACTTGAACACTAGTGTTTACTTATAAGAAGACACTGATGATGGTCTGAACTGAAGTTGTAAATGAAGCAGCAGCATTAGGAGCAGGAGGGTCGTGGTGTCTGAAGTTGGAGGAGCGTGTCCGGCCTCCTCGTCTCCACACTCGGCTACAGAAGGGGTGGGGGGCGAAGCGAGGCCATTTAATGTGTTTGCAGCATGTCGGTTTTCCATTTCTTTGGGGTATTGCTAACGGATTCCGTGCTGTTTTTGGACGCGGTGCCAGTCCCAGTCTTTCCGACGAGGCTTGTTGGTTTTTCCCTGGAATGTCTGCTATGCAGCTCGCCTTGCGCGTCAGACCGTATATTTTACAGCAGGGACGTCAGCCGCCATCCTCAAATGTGTTTTTCATCGCCAGGATGCCTCCTAACACACTTGGCGTTGTCTCTGTTAGAGGCTGAGTGAAGTTCGTTTCACGATTCCGGAGCACGTTTGTTTCCCACTGGCGGTTCACCTGTTGAGCTGGACCACGTTCACTCCACCAAGATCACTTTGGATAGACCTGCAGCCACGTGGGTTTGCTTGGAGTGGGAAAACAAAAAGGTATTCATTACTTGCAGCAATAGCTCAGATGAGGTTTGTCATAAAAGCTCATATTTTCTCTGCACTGTAACACAACACCATGACTAAGAGAGACAGGGAACTAGCAGAAAGCCTTCATGTTTTTTTTTCAAGGCCCAGATCCAGGTCTGAACAGAGGCCTGGTCAAAGGACCTGCTGTGTGATGCCATGGCTCAGATTTCCACACGCCTGGTTATGAAAACATGCTCATGGCGTCTCGACTACTTGGCATGTAATGTCTCAGGTGGCGTCTAATGTGGTCCAGCCAAGAAAACATGAAGTGTCAAAGCCAAGCCTGCCACAGGGATCAAAGTGAGGATTGCGAAAGTCTGAGTTTAGCCAGTCTATCCCATGGCATGATAACACCAATCATAACCTTGTAATAACTTGAGTTCCAGCAGGATCTTTGCAGTGAAAGACTCTGTGGTGGACATGTTGTCATTTTCAGCTTCACAACTCCTGATAGCATTGCAGGCTGAACTGTGTATAACTATGTGCACTTTTTAAACCTTGTTAGTGGAATCAGATATGTTTGAGCAGGGAAACCATCACACTAAGCTGGACTGTAGTCCTCCAGGACTGGAATTGGTCTCTGTTCTAAAGGTCATGACATCCAGGATTCAAAGAGTGCATTCATAGACTGCAGCCAGTCGGCAGTGAAACGGTCAATGTGTTTCCCCCAATGACTGATAGCCAGATCCATGTACGAACCAGTGACTCATACACGAAGAATGAGATTGCTCTGGACAGGCCGCAGTCCTCCTGAAACTCCCCGAGAATGCCCCTGCTCTCATCTCTTTCAGTGAGTAGTGTTAGACTCAGCATGGTGAAATGTGCTGTGGGAGTTGATGGTTGATGGTCCACGTTCTCTGTTAACCGGAGCACTTGAGGGTTCCCTCAGGGCGTTACCTTCGGTCACTGGTGCTCTAACTGAGGAGCTCCGTTTGACCCTGGCTGTGTTAGAACCAATAACCGAAGGCTGTGCCACAATATTGTACAGCCCAGCCTGTACCGGCCCTTGCAGGACACACGCATTTGAATGTTTCATAGCTTCTATATGTTAGTCAATCACAGTGAAACCTCACAGACCTGTCTGTTAAAGTGTTTGATGTAGTGTGTAAACATTATTTGAAACATATGTTTAAGTCTTCAATCCATGATGTCACAAAAAAACATTGCATTTACATAAATAAGACTAATCAGCCTATTGCAGCTCAGCCCTGCTCATTAATGTTGGAATCCTGAGGAGCTTTTAAGCCTGGTCTTCCTTTTTTTTAAGTCAGGGCAGCCAATCAGAAGAGAGCTTATGTACATATAACAGTCTTAAAGGCACAGTAACTAAATCAGCCTGTTCAAATGTAAGAGATAAAAAAAAGGGGTAGGAAAATAAATAATGACAGAATGAATAATTTAATGCAAAGTAATTGAAAGCTGTTAAAAGTTTACAACATTTTTAGTTGTGAATATGTTGTATTCATGTGATCAAAGGACATTTCATTAGGAAATATTTTATATAGCAGTTTTCATAAACTTCTGACCCATAAAAGTTTGCATAGTTTTAATTACAGTCCTGGTAATTGACAGGCGAGTTTCAGACCAGTGCTTGACCAGGGAAACCATCAAACTGTGCTCGACTGTGACCATCCAGGACTGTCCTGGATTCATACAGTCATGGAATCAGTAGTCCATCATCTTTACTGTGAATATATATACTTTACTATTAATATAACAACTGCAAATCATCACTTTTCATAACATTAATTTCACTTTATTATAAGGTGCTAAATGGATAGGTGAGTGTTTTACCTGGCCAGGAGTGATTCTGCTCTGTTTCAGGAATTAGACAGAATGATGTTTAAAGAGAATAGATCTTCAAAGACACATTCTAGTAGCTTTTTCACACTGTTTACTAAGAGTGTTGTCATCTTTACTTAACCACTTGAGATAAAAGGTATAAAAGTGAGTCTGAAGAAGACGGCATTCGAATTGTAATTATTCTCCATATAATACAGTTCTTCAATACAGAGAGCTTAAAGAATTATTTTGTGTGTATAAATTTGCTTTCATATCAGAACATGCGCTTGAACGTAGCCAAAGAGGATGTTTATGCACGATGCCGTTTGGTGGAATATTTTGAAGAAGTGCTGAGCAAATTTACACACCTTCTGATAAAAATAAATAAATAAATAAAAAATCTGTTTGGCTCACACAAATCAAAGGTGGCTTCACTTGCTCCTGAAAGCGGCTGGAGGGTGCAGCAGAGGCAGTGGCAGGCCAGGAAGGAGCAGGAATAGTGAGCAAACTCAAAACACTGTGAAAACCTCTACCCCTTGTTTTTGCAGTTTACTTGGCCTGTAGCAGCATATCTAAGCTTTCAGCCCTCAGGCTGCTTGTCAACCCGGCTGACTCATGCCAAATAATTTAGGGCCCTACAAACAACATTTATTAATCCAGTAAGAAAGAAGCACACGCAGTACAGACGCTGGCCGTGGGAGTTTTTGTATATTTACTTGGATGTTCTGCCCAGCATTCTTTCACCACCTTGGCTTTCTCCGCTCACCTAAACCTATGATGGTATGAGGTCTCAGTACGAACGATGATAATGTATTTGTGTGGCTTGACTCTGCTCTCTGGCAGAACACATGGCCAGCACGTCCGACGTGTTGACAGGGTCAGCTAAATGCAGAGGGCACTTCTGAACGAATAAACTGAACTGAACTGAAGTCCTGGAGTTGTTGCATATTCTGCCTTCAGCCTCCTGCACCAAGTCACTGCTGCCATTGTTGTCATCGACTTTGGTCTAAAATCGTAATTTGTCCAGTTGGGAGAGTGATCAGTGGTCTTTATTTCTTAAATAACTAGAGAGTCGAGGGAACGGGATGTGGATTATGAGCAATTTGTTCGGAGAGAACACCTGGAGAATGCAGGCATGTCTATCCTCATTAGTGTCATCTGCACATACACAGGCCTCTGTCTGTTAACAAAGGAGCTCCACATTGCTCTTAATCAATGTCAGTTAGGCCTGTTTTGTATGGAATTCCTCTGCCAAAATGCTAAATGACCCATCAAAACAAAGGTTAGATGATTCCTGCTGAACTTCCATTGTAGAAGTAAACTGAATATAAAACAGATTAGCCTTTGTGTTTCTGGGCCTGCATGTATTTTTCATTGTTGAGTTGTTCTGTGTTGCTGCAGAGCTTTGGCCTCTACATTTTCTGCTGTGATGCTAGCAGACATGACATTCCTGACTGGGTCCTGAAAACGCTCTTTGGACCAAAGCCCTCTTTAAAAATTGAATGTCACTGCCTGCCACTGTGGAGGTCTGCCCTTTTGACTTGCTTTTTTCCTTCATCCAGAAAACGGACATTGGAGGCCAGATTCAATTTGTTGCAAACGGAGGTTGTCCTGGGTAGTCAGGGGAGACAAGCAGAAATGTTTGCCTCCCCTGAAGCTTCTTTTTGCGCTGGGGAGTAGTGGGAATCCTTGGAGTGAATGGGGGATAGTGGGGAAAAATTCAGGACTCTTTAGAGGTTGTCGTTACAAGACCACAGGCAAGAGAAGGTGAAACCGGGGGCAGCAAAATGAATTTCTCCCATTTGCGTTCATAATCTACATATCGTTCCCTTTCTTTGTGCCCACTCCTGCTGTTGTTTTTTGAACTGCTTGTAATGGTGTCCGTGCTAAAAATCCATTTTTTTCACAGTAAAGTCATTAATAGTTACCTTGGATGCAAAATAGCAAAGGCTTTGTGTTTCAGGAAAGCCTCCTGCCTGTAGGTCTAGCAGGTGCCACTGTGGTGCATGGCAGTGGAATGAGGGCTCACGTGGCGGCTAATGGGAAGAGCTGTAATTTGATACCATGCAGAAATATAAGGAAACGCTGTTATGAAAGCATTTCACTTGCGCTTTGACTACACTGAAGTTGGAAACCTTGTTGTTTGTTCATGTCTCTTGTTTGTTTGTGCCACACTTAGCTGAGTTATTTGCACACATTTTTTTAAATGAAATTATATATATATATATGTATATATATATATATATATATATATTATGAAGCGAATTGTATATATACCTATTATTAGGCAATGTGAGAGGCCACATTTTTTCTCGTTTTTTATCTGTCTGAGTCATGGTAGTGGTAAACATTCCAGGCCTCTCTGGAAATAAAGTTCTTCAGCAAGAAGCCATGTGGTATCTCCTTGTAGGGCATTAATATTAGTCAGAGTTTCTTGTTTGTATGTGGGTTTTATAAAACGATCATCTTAAACCCACTAATAGAACTGTCATAATCTCCTCGGAAGCCAACAGAATCTGGTTTCTTTTAACTTGCCATTTTGCTGGTACATGTTTTTAGTGTGCTTGGCTCAGGAGAAGTGTCAAAACAGAACCATGCTTTTAAAAGATGTTCTGTACCCAGTCTCTCGGAACGGAAATCTAATCTCAGCAGCTATATACAACTTCTTCTGGAGTGTACCATGGCTCAGCGACTTGAAACTGCACTCTTCTTCCAAGGTGGCTCTTTGCTTGGGCGTTTCGGGGAGGTGAGGGACCACAGTAACACATCTCTGTCAGTGATGTTGCAAGACGGGGGCTCTGTGTGTGGCTCGGACCACCAGGGGTCTGTTTATCATATGAGCCTCATGCCAGGTTACTGGCAGACGTGTTTGGCCGGACCCACACTGGCTCGAACCTCCTCACCCTGCTAAGTGACCCAGGACCAGTCTGGAGAGCCTGGCTTAGTTACTGAAGGATCGGCTGTTGACAGCAGCTATTCGTGGCCCTCACCCCCATGACAGAGGTGAAAAAGACAAGGACGTGGCGTCTAAACATCAAATCACAATCTCTTTTTCAACTCTCTTTTTCTTTTTCACTTCCACTTACACATTTTCTCTTACACATTTTGTAGGGATGAAAATCTTTGATTCCATTTAAAATGCATATTATTATCAATACATCATTAAATATCAAATTTTAACATATATTTGACTATTTTGGAATGAATGAAAACGTTTCCAAAGTACAATCTTAAAAAACATTGTTATTTGAGCAAAGCCATAAAGGAAACCTTTTTTATAAATGTGATATGTGGATCTTTTAAATGTGTAAAGATTTTTTCACGCCTCATTTTTTTACAGCTCATTTACAAAAATGGTTCTTTTACTAAAATGGTTCTTCAGTGGCATCACACGAAGAACCCTTTCTGGCACCCTTAGACTTAAGAGTGTATACTGAATACACAAATGTAACTACAAGAACTATCGAAACAGTAGCGAAATATAAATGATAAACACTGTCAAACCATTAGAGCCATTATCTTGCATACTTCTCCTCTCTGCTGCCTCCAGTATCTGGGCCTGCTGGCCGCTGTCACATGCTGTTCTGGATTAAGTGGCTTTTGGAAAATGAGGACATACTTACTGAATATTATTTTAATCCGTTCTAACATTTCAAAACAGATCAAGTGTTACTGTCATCTTCATACTGCTCATTTTTATGTCCCTTACGCTTACACCCAGGCTGAGTGGTAATCGGCACTCCCATGTTTAGTCAGTGTTGGAACATGATGCAGATCTTGTATTCATAGCAGTGCGTACTGTGGGCGTAGTGCTGTGCAGCTGTGATCACACCCAGCACATCTGATCCCAGAGGCTGAATATATGGGCTGCTGTTGGGAGCCATGTGCTGCACTCCCAGCAGTAGCTATACACACACCCAAGCCACGGCACACCATTACTTGTTTATCCTTGTTCAAAGTATTTAAGTGGATCAGTCCAGAGGTCCGGAGCATGCACTGTTTAAGTTTAAGGCCAGTAAGCAGCACATATCTGATGTAACTCTTGCGGGTTGCAAGACTGATGATGGTTGAGAAAAATCGTAGTCAGTTACTGTCCTGTTGCTCACGGTGTTATATAGCTGCTGCTGGGCGAGGAGGATTTCACCAGGCAACTCGATGACTTTCGCGAAGAAGGAAGTGTCCGTAGAAATCTATGGGCCCTTATTTACTGGGGAACTGGCTGCATTCCTCAGAGGCAGATTCTGGGAAAGACACACATTACACACACGCAAATGCACCTCCGTGCATGCACGGGCACTTGTAGAATGTGCATATACAGCCGAAGTGTATTCTCTCCCCTCTGAACACACACACACACACGCATTGGTGATAAGATGGGCACACAGCTGAAACGCCAGGCCTCATATCAATAATGTGTGTTTGCACTGTAAATAACACTTCATAATGTTGCTGGGAGATTGCGGTGTTGCAAGGTTCAGGGTCATTCTTGTTTTCAAAATTGCTGCTCGCTGTTGAAATGTCACTATACAGTAAGCTGAAAAAGACGCATAGTGCACAGAGTGCATTATACAGCATGAATAACTGGATTGCACATGTATGTTTTTTCGTTCTCATTCCAGATAATGTTTGACACATACAGTCACTCCTGATTGCCCATGGAAAAGTTTTGCTAATACTTACTGTTCTCTGTCCTCATTACCTCAGCAGTGGAGCCGTAGCTGAATGTATAGTGGCCTCAGCCAAGCAGGGTTTTTTGTGTGACTATGCAGAAAACTGTAGTCATTTATTTCGGACGCTCCCTTTAAGTTCCCTTGTAGAAATCCGCTTGTATCTCATTGGCTTTGGAATTGTTTCAGCTTCATAAATATTTGTTTCTCTTTGATCCTTTCTCAGATGAAAACTGGGATGACGACCAGCTCTTGGGATTTGAGCCGTGCAATGAGAACCTGGTTATGGGCTGTAACATCATCGATGGGAAGTGTGAATGTGACAGCGTACGAACATGCAACAACCCATTTGAGTTTGCCAGCCAGGAAGCTTGTCAGACTGCCTTGAGGAAGATCGAAGGTACACTCACTCCCTCTTTCTCCCCCTCACCGCGCCAATAACTAACTCAGAAGCCCATGCGTGCATGGTCATGTTTTAAAATATAGCATTCAGAATGTGGCGTTGAGCAACATCAAACTCCACTGACGCGTGTCAAGCTTAAACCATGCGTTTGGACAACCCCCGGCTACTCGATTCAACGAGTTCACCCAAATAAACATTACAGAGCTGATTAATGGTCTTGGAGGGAGAGGGTCTCCTGTCTCAGGCCAAGTGTTGTGTGTCTCATTTCAGGAAGCACTCCCTCCCTTCCTCCCTTTTGAGGATAAATGGTATAATACATACTTCTGCCATGCTAAATGATCTGTGATTAACTTGGTATTTGGAACGGGCGTCTTTGTTAGTCCTGAGATGATCAGGAAGGAATCAAATAAGCAATAATCTACCATCACTTTAGGAATAATTTCACCTATGATGTACCGCAGGGAAACGTCATCTAATGGATGGGCATCAGACTTAGCTGGAAAGAAATTCTGTCATACTGTGTCCATTTGCCCTATTTTCTGTTTATCATATAATTGTCTTATTTTTCTTGTCTCTTCTCCTGTAATTATATTAATCTGAATCAACAGTTTATTAACTAATTACTCTCCCAGTTTGTCAGAAAGTGGTACCCAGAGCATGTCTACCTGACTGCTGATTTGCTTTTGCTCAAAAATGGCATAACAACTCCCTTAAAGCCATTTTTAAAAAAAATCTTATTTTGATACGGTCCTTTCTTCTGCTTCTTCCGTTTGCAAGAGGTGTGGTGGGAAGAGTGAATGTTTCTCTTTCCTCCTTTTTTTCATGTCCATGTTGTTTATATGACAAGTTTCTTCAGACGTCTGTGATTAAACTAACAAATGGCTTTATTTACCCAAAGCTGATAAGGCTCCATATAGGGCTATCAGAATGCAAATGTTGCGAAGAAGAATGTGCTCCCTGATGGATACACACTGCATTCCCCGCATGCGCCTGTGTGTTCAGCCTGGACTGGCAGCACACTGGCAATTAAGCTGAAAAATATATGCTTGTTATCGCAACAGTCCTAGCAACGGGTGATGGCCCTTGTTGTTTTATTGTGGCAGGTGTACTTATGTCGGCCCGGCGGCAGGCTGTGGTTCTTTTAAAGCTTTCCCTCCAGTGTTTTGTCTTAATAATAGGCAGCTGTTATGTTGTTTTGACTGATTTGGTTTTGAAGTCCTTGTCTGTCGCACAATTGTCACTTGTTTATTGTGATGTTGCGTCTAGGTTGGACCGCTGTGTGCAGTTGTCACGTGTTTAGTGATATTATGTCAAGTTTTGACTGCTGTTTTACTGTATTGCTGGCAGCTCTGTGTTACTCTCTCTCTGTCTGTGTGTGTGTGTGTGTCTCTCTCTCTCTCTCTCTCTCTCTCTCTCTGTGTGTCTCTCTCTCTCTCTCTCTCTCTCTCTTTGTGTGTGTGTCTCTCTCTCTCTGTGTGTGTGTGTGTCTCTCTCTCTCTCTCTTTGTGTGTATATCT
>JBBJLS010000001.1:44361492-44372732 GCA_037577275.1 Bryconaethiops microstoma | reverse complement strand
ATATATATATACACATTTATGGTACTTTTTAATATATATTTACGGTACTTTCACTGTAGTATATTGGTCCCCATATGTTGTTTTTCTCATAAATGAAGGATTCAGTTTCACACTAGCACCACACTATCCATAGTGCACTATAAAGTCAATACAGTATACTCACTTGCTTCTCTTTAATAGGCTGTGTAAAGACTACCCACCTTTACCAGCAACCCCAGAGCACAATGGGCTTTTTCCTGCTTGAGAAAGTGCTTCATGTATTTTGGCACTTGGATGAAAATGAACGTATTTTTCTTTCAGTACCTTCATGCATCTGTTTGTGCTCAGTGTGCCGAGGGCTTGGTGGGGGGGGGGAAGTTGTGCAGATTTCTGCGCTGTTGTAATGGTATGCACTCAGTGGTTATCATTTACATAAGAAAAACATTACTGTCGTGATCCATCAGCTTAGCCCATCTTTTTGCACTTGGAGTCTGAAGACATAGTGAGATCTTATTGATTTTACATTAAACAATTGCTTCTGTCACACAGAACTGGAACCTTCTGCATAATGCGATTAAACTCCATCTCGTACTCCTACGTCTGCTCCTCATTGCGTTCCTGACAGCAAAGGGGAGGAAAGAGACAGAACTGCATTTAAACGACTGCACATGCAACCAAATGGGAGCAAGCTGAAATGTGGGCTCGTTTTTAAAGGTCATTCACCCTGTCTCATCGGAAAAAAAGAGTTCCGTCATAGTGGAGGAATGTAATGCATTCACAGGGATCCTGCACATGCAAGGGCGTATGCTGAAGAGAAGAGCGATAATATCTGTGGTGAATTAGTGTGTGATGTTTTGGAGAGGTGCTCTGACCTCTAGAGTCTGTGTAGCCTGTACTAATTCTAAGAATTAAAAAGGAAAAAACACCTAACAGGGCAGAAGGGCAGACTGATAATGATGTTCCTCAGCTTTCCTCAACGACCCTCTAATGACACCTGTTTTCTTCCAAACCATTCCCGCTACAGGAAATCAATCCTCAATAAAACTGGAATAATATGTTGACCTTTCACGGCTAACTAGATTTTCTCAAGGTGTGAAAAAATGTCAACACAGTAAATCATAGTCAGATGGTGGACAGTAATGATTGACCTTAAGAGTTAAGTCATTCTGGTGCAGTGATAGAAATGTGTTTTCAATAGACCACTTGGAGATGCCAGTCGAGTTTTTCTAATCTGAGTGCATCTCCAGCTTTTTGAGAAGATTTTACCATGCCATAATGAGTCAGCATTACTCAACCATGCATGATTGTCAACTTACTGAGGAGAAAAAAAAAAGATGGAGATAATGTTTGAAAATAGAATGGAATGGAAATTGATGTATCCCATGCATGAATTCAGTTCAAATGAAGGGCATGAGGAAGTTATTTTGCTTTATACGTTTACTTGGATTGAGTGACTGCGCCTCTTTTACCATTCAAAACAGGCCCTTTTGCAGCATCAGCCAGGGCTGTTGTTCACACACTTTTTGGGGCCCTGGCGACGAGAGAATTCCTGCTAGCATTCGACCCGGCTTGGGGGGGTACAGCGAGTACCGGGGTAATAAGAGGGCCATGGGAAGCCACTCTTAAGTGCTAGAGAAGGTCTGCGTTTGAAATTAACATGGAGGTAAATGGTAGTCTTCCAGTGACCCAGTTTAGCCTTCTGACCCGTAGGTTGGGGTAATTCTGTAAGCTACTGGAACTACTTTTAGAAAGCGGCTCCTGATAGGGGAGAGATTAGGAACACACTATTTGCTTTTGATATTAAGGGAAAAGTAGGTCTGGAATACTTTCAGATAAAAGTAGAAAAACAGAGACAGGAATAGCACATCAGTGTGTGTACGTGTGAGAAAGAAACTACCTTTTAAATGCCAGACCGTGGACAAGAGCTACAGATAAGAAGAGGGAGTCTAGGGGGATTGAAATATGAGACGAGAGTGAGAGTCCTTTTTTAGGGGAGAGCGAGAGGCAGGAAGTTTTGTTCTCTGGGAGTATGCTGTGCTGTGAGTGTTGGTTCCTCTGACCCAGCTAGGCCAAAGCACATTAAAGGAAATGCCTAGCATTCCTGCCGCAGAGCCGTGTCTCTGACGCTCTGGCAGGATTACAGTGAAGAATATTTGTTCTGGGGAGCTGGCCATGCTAATTGCAGGCCCTGTTGTGTGTGGGGAGAGAGCAGGCGCTCATGCCAAAAGCAACATGTTTCTGTTCGGCTCAACAATGTCCTGTTTTCAAGGAGAGAATGGAGGGGGAGGGGGGTGGGGGGCGAGCCCAGCAACGGAATGCATAAAAGTACTGTACTTTTCATTTCACTCTCGTCCTGTAAAACTGTGCGCTCAACGCATAATTGAAGAGGCCTGAACCGCGCTGATCTGAACTGTTCCCAGAGACCTGGAGGCTACAGTGGGACATGCAGAGACAGTTAAAGCTTCATTAAAGTTTAAAGATGGCCATTCCTGTTCATTGGCGTGTACATTAATTGATTATTTGTGGGGGCAGAGTGTAATTAATCTTGGTGGCTATTGAAAGCTCTGTAAACAAATCCTCGGCATTCCTGCTGTGTGTTATTTTCTCCTCCCCTGGCTTTGGCGAATGAGAATGTTTCGGGACATCTGTCTTTTCAGCGTGAGTGTGCTCCACCTCCTCCTCACTGGAGATGTAGAGCCACTGCTGCTCCCTGAACCTGCTCACATCAGTTTGTCTGGGCAGAAGAACACATCAAACTAGAAGGAAACTAGAGGGGGTCCTCTTTGGAAACAAGTGATAATGAGATGTAGTTGTGTCGCATTTACAGGGATGTCTCGACCCCCCTGTAAGCCCACAGCGTTGTCGGAGTTTTCCTCTACTCTCCTAAGGCGCAGAATTAGTAATGTTATTATGCTGCCATTGATTCCATCACCCCAGTTAGTTGCAGTCTGGGCCAGAGGAGTAGAGCCTATCAAGCAGAACTTCTTCAGAGCTTATCACCTAGAAGATCTTGTCTGAGAGCATGGAATGAACAAATCTAGTATCGCCATGAATTAATGTCTGCTTATTAATGGCTTTTGGCATTTTCTTCATTATGTTTCCGGTACACTATGTACGTTTTTTCTTCTGGAGCTAAAAAGTTATTTTTCTCTTTCTCTTTTTAGCTCCAGGTCTACAGACCTGCACCAAATTGATAACCTATTTGCAACGATACTACTGACTGGTGCTGTATTTGGCTGTTTCCTGAGTTCTCAAGAGAATTGTTAGAGCTTTTGGCACACCATCACTTAGTTTCCTCAGAGGGAACAGCACAAAGGGTTGCAGTGTGATTTGAACATCCACTTAACTCATTTCAAAGCACTCAGCACAGATTGCCTCCACAGCCTGCAGTTCCCCATCATCGCCACTCTCCAGAATGCTGCTAAGTCTGACGCCAAGCAAAAAAATATCTTTGGCACCAGAGTTTTCCTGCTTACAGTGAAAAAAGGGCTTGCTCCCAGAATCTTAATGAAGTCAGCTGCTGTGGCTTCTGAGAGTGGCCTGAATCAAACACAAAGTGATCTGGTCAAGGCTCTGCTTGAACCCAGGGGCACTGTGTCCTTTGTATACGGAGCAAAGTCAATCGAATCAAATTATCGGAGGTCTCCAATTGCAATGTGGCAATTTTCCAATAATTAGCATTGCCTCACAGTTTCACAGCCAGACCTCAGGGGTCATTATTCTATTTACTGAGATAATGCTATTGGCAGCTTCCCTGGAGTTGAAGTGTGCAGGCCACAGACCGACACAAGCATATCCAGATGATGAGACGGTTCTACCAATCTGGCTCGCGTCCACTGCTTTGAAACTTGATTGTGGTAATCCAGAGCAGATAGTATTTAGTACCACTGACCTACAGACATGCTTTCATCAGTCTGATAATGGCACATCTTTAGGTTAGTGCAGGATAATGACCAGAGGATTATCAAAGGGTATGTCATTGGGCATTAATAGAAACTGCCAGTTGTAGGTTTAATTAGGGTTTTAGGAACTTCTAAAGGGCTTTGACATAAATTTTCCTTGACATGCTCCTGTACCTCAATGTGCTGACATATATAGGTTAGGAAGGTTCAGTTAGGCCCGGTTGTCAGAGACGTCACAGTAACACACAGCATTGTGTTTTAGTGGTGAGCACTGGCACAAAAAATAAGGGAAGTTTGCTTAAAATAGGGCTCTTGAAAGGTTGACATTTAGTCCAGTGATTGCCTGTGACGATTGCCCTCCTTTCCCTTTGTTCCCTATGATTGCTACAAAACTGATGTTTTTGTGATAAGCTCACTTTCCTCCTGTTTCTTCCTTCAGGCCAGAGATTACTAAGCGGAGGTGTTTGAGCGAATGATTTCAGACCAAAAAAAGGCAAGTTTTGCCGGTATTTTTGAAGGACGAGGACACGTTTTGTTTGTGTGCCAGGCAGCCATTGACATTCTGGGGTTCCTGGGTAAGTCAGTAAGTGATGGCTGGTTCTGAAGGGGTGGTGCAACCTGCTGATAAAAACAGATTGCTCAGTCGTGATATTCGTTTGTCTTTCGATTGGACGAAAGCATCCTTCCTACAGTATTGACTTATAGCTGTATTCTGACTATCTAAGACAGGGGTGTTCCATTAACGTGTGTGAGTCTTTCCAGCAGACTTGCTGAGTGTTCAGCACGGTGGCACGGTGGAGGCACGGTGTGTATTAAAAGTCAGTGTGGCTCCAATCTGTCAACGACCTTTGCAGATTTGCAGTCAACCTTCTGCAGTAGAAGTCTCTAACAGTCACTGTGAAGGATCTGGAACACACGGTTAAAGCAGCTTTTGAAATAATGAAAGTGTCTTCCATGAGCGACATAATTCATTTGTCTCTTTACACACTAATGCGTTCTCTGCATGAATCACTACTCAATACAGGGTAGAGGGCTGCACATCTATTGTTGGCCATTATTGTCAGCTTGCTCGTGAGGAACTGGATGCTTTGGCTCTCAGAGTTGAGTAGAGATAAAAGCTGATGCAGAGGCTCTATGACTCTCCCATGGCCTTTCCTAGTTGATCCCATTTAGCTAAACCTCAACGTGGAGCTGGCATTTTTAACACTTTTACTAGGGTCGACCCGGCGAGTTTTTAGGCCTTTTTTTTAATGGCAACCTCTAGAGAGGCAAGGTGACGGATGGATGGCGTACTGCGAAGTGCTGCTAACATGCAGTCTCCTGTCAGCCCTCAACAACTCTGCGGAGGTCATCCCAGCCTGTTTACTCTGTACATATGGCAGGGTGAGGCCGCACGCCTGTTTGCGCTTGTTTTGACAAAAGCGCGTGTGTGGGTTATGAGCGTCTGTGTGGGTTTGAATTTGAAAGAGAAAACTGGGAGGTTTTTTTTTCTTCTTTTTTTTCCCCTCTCACAGCGTTTTATTCAGCAGCCAAAGCACTAAGCAACTCAGAGAAAAAAGGGGAAATGTGCAAAACAAGAGCTTATTGTTTGTTGACTGTGAAGGACCCCGGAGGGTCATGTGGTGTTTTGACTGGCAATCGCACTGCAAGAGAGAGAAGGAAAAGTCAGAGAAAGACACTTGTGTCATTGCAACAAAATTTCACCGCAGGATGAAAAAAAGAGACAAATTTATGTACGTCTGCGCATGAATGTGCTCATTCTTGAGACGAGGAAGGAAGATGCGCCAGAACATAGGCGCTCTGATTCCGAGACAGAAAAAGGAACTTTGTGTGTCTGTGACGCTACAAATAGACAACAGGCCACGCATTTAGATATCATGCACTTCACTAGAAACATGGTTTTAGGTATTAACCCTTTAAAGTCAATGCAGAAAGCTATTTCTAATTTTTTTCATCTGATCTGGTCTTTTTTTTCTTCTTCTTCCTCTTCTTCTTATTTATTTGTATTTGTATATATAGAATGAGCTGTAATAATGCAAAAATGCATATATACCTTATTGAACAGGTAAACACATTAATAGAAATACAAGTCACGCATCAGTCATGTATGAAACTGACTACATGTTTTTTATTGCTAATAAGCAGCTGTCTGTACCGTGTGTACTTTTTCAGGACTCTTCACCTTTTTGCAGAAACACACCACCTGACACAGGTTTATACGTCCAAAATTCTCTAGATTGACCAAAACCAACAAAGCATGAATACTAGTTCTCTTGCAATAAGAAAACAGGATCACATTGGGTTTCCTGCACACTCATGTAATACCACAGAATCTCTAGCAGACATGTTCATGTACATCACACCTTAGTTAGCTGTTTCAAAACGTAATGGCTTGTGGAACAAAATTGGATTAAATTTTATAAAGGGAGTCAATATCATCGCATACACTCGCCGCAACAATTGAATGAGGAGGTGAGGGGGTGCCTCTTGACACCCACAATGTTATTTTGCCTTATTCTTCATTCTGTTCCTGTAGATGCATTTCATTCTTGGTTGTGTAATCCCAACCAGTTTTCTGGCTGTCGTTACCATTTTTCTGACAGTCTTTTTCAGTGCCTCAGTAGCACTGCCAAACCAGCAGATGATGCAGAAGACCACAAAACTTTGTCAGTTAGAGCACAACCACCCAAAAAAACTGTGGCAACTGTTGGCATTAACTTTTGGAGTCTGTGGAGTAGTAAAGACTTATTTGCACTGTCATGTGTTTTGCAACGTAATTAGTTATGCTTCGGAATACAAAAAGAATGAATAGATTTTTTTATTTATTTTTTGCTAAAAAATGAAAAATGATACTTTTCAGCAAAAATATAAGAAATATATAATAATGTCTCCATAACTATAATCATTTTTGAGACTTTGATTGTTGACTAATATAGTGTTTGTAACTTAACAAATTGACGTTCAGTTGATTGTCATATCAGGTATTAGAGATAAATGTTACGGTGATGTAATAGTGTTTGTGAGCATCTGCAAACTGAGGTGTAGAAATGCACAATGTTGTTAAGAGTGAGTGAGAAGCGAATGAAAACTGTTTGGAAATTGTGAAGAAAAACCTGTATTGGAAGGAAAAAGCTGTTAACAGTTCAGATAAAATTGAGTGTTGTGCTGAGGTTTTTTTTTTTTTCATTTTGAAAATGAGATCTCAGAATTGAAAACGCTTCATTAAAAACTGTACACAAACTGTGGCACAGCAATCAGCGATGCGTGGTGATGCTTTTCACAGTGGCAGTCGTGAAAATGGTTGAATCGTGAAAACTCCTCTGGCAGCATATAATGGATCACCTGCAAGACGTTTGGTTCCATAAGATTAGTGGGAACCAAACAGCCAATCTCTGTCAAATTATTCTCAGAATTGGGTGTCCTGCATTTGCATCAGTTATGTATGTGAGTTTTGACCTTAATCTGTATTCGCTTAATCCTTACTAGGATCGTGGGTACGTGGAGCCTCTCCCGGCGCCAACGGACGTGAGGCAGGGTCTCATGCTGGGTGGGGCCCCAGCCCAACACAGGGCCGTAAAGTGGACATTTTTTGTTTTAAATCAAATTGGACCAGATAGAAAATATTGGGGTGCTTCAGTATTGGCTGTCCACATAGTTATCATGACTCATGGCACACAAGACATGAGTAGCAGAGAGCTCTACTGCAATGACATGATGAGCATAATTGTTTAAAAAAGGCTTTCCTCCCTGTTTTTCCAGAAACATAATCACACCAACAGGCTAATGGTTACGTGCATTACGTAACTGAATATTTGTCGCAGATCTCTCTGGGAGAACATGTTTGGGCTTATCGTCTGGAATGTGTGGCATCGCAAAGCTCCTTCAGTCGAGCCCCTTTTTCAAAGCTGGATTCATTTCTTTCTCTCTCTCACCCTTGTCCTCGTTCTTGTTATTTGCTCTTTCCTTCTTGGATTGTCTTGTGCTTTCTATTCCTGAGCTTTCTGTCCCCTTTTCTGCCTCATTACACATGCATTCACATGCACACACAAACAGTATACCTGCAGAGGTCTTCACCCTGCCTTTCGTGTGGAGGGCTTGCACAGTCAGGTGAGCAAGTGAAAAAAATGATAGGACTCCTTTCCCATAAATGAGTATTTGAATGTAGGAGACGAGAGGACAGTGATCTCAAACAATGAAATCCAAGCCAGTGTCAACCAAGACTATTCTCAATTAAATTCTATAGCTTATAGAACAGAGTCAGAGAGCAATTGACTGGTGTATTGAATTTAAGATCCCTCCAGAGTCTATAAACGAGCCACTCTTTCCTTGAAGCTCTAACGCTCCACCGCACTTTCTGCAGTATCTGTGCCCTGAGGGAGTGGCTGCTCCCTTGTCCCTTTCCATATTTCAGCACTGCTGCCTACAGTGTGTTTAGGCGCACCGTGCTTTCAATGTGACGACCATCATAAAGGTCAACAATATTGATTCACCAAGGCTGACAGACAGATACGAATGCGGCAAATGCCAGATAGCTCGTGATGGATTTATCTGTCTTTACGGCGCATTTACATTATGAGTCTGACAGCAGTGAAATCCTTGAATGAACTGATGTCTGGTCTAATTGACACACTCTGTAACAGAGGATATGGAATAGCTCAGAGAGACTCTATTATTCTGGGAGTGGTTATCAAAAGCAATATTTCTCCTTCATCTCTGGGTCTTTAGGTTAGGCAGAATGCTCTACTGCTTACTTTCTGATCATTCAACCCCGTAAAACAGAGCACATTAAAAACTATACAGTTGGTAATTTTATGTTCTTGTTTTATTGTTGTGAGTCTTCATTGATAAAAAGGCACAAAAGGAAAATGTCTAATTAAACTACTTTATAATTGCAGGGAAGTGCAGTGAATCATGAGACAAAGTACTTTTGGGGTCACACACCAAGCAACATCTTTTTCATGTTTAAGATTTTGCCTTATCTGCGTAGGCTAAGAGGTCTGAACTGCCAGGGCAGTTTTAATGGGGCCAAGCAGTAGATTCTAAAAAGTGTAATGAAGGAACAGGAGAAAGTCATACACAGGGACACTGGGCACTGCAGATTAGACAATAATCAGGAGCATAACTTGGGTATTTACTTAAAAAAACATGGGAGAAGAAACAAACTATGAAAAGGAAAAATAACTTAGAAAGATTTTGCAAGCCAGGGACAACAAATGTGTATGTAACAGTGCTAATGAGTCTCTGAACTGGAAACAGATGAACATAATGAAGTAGGAGGATGTGGAGGTAGAGCTGAAATAATGTGGGAAAGACCACTACTTAGGAGGACAGCAATGTTGATCGATGATGGTTCTGTATAGACATGGGGATGCACCAGAATTGTGATGATCTCATCTTTTGGTGCATATGGACGGTCCTTACAAGCGTACTACAAAACAGCTGGATGGAAATTAGCTTGAAATATTTGTTTGAACCCGGGACCTCTAGTTCCTTGGACGCCCTTTGGATGGACTCAGGTTAGGTTCAGAATTCGTGTTTGGGTTCTCGCTTCTGCCTTTTAGTTTTAATATTTTGATTTTACCCTGCATTACCCCTGCTCTTGATTTTCTCCCTCTATTCTGTTTTTGACTACCATAAAACTGCTTAATCTGATGATTGTAGTTACACACATGAGAATTTAGCACAGAGCATCACTCTCATGAGATAAATGAGGAAAAAATAGCTTGGTACTTGGATGTGGCAGCAAAACTACTTCACCCGTTACCAACACATGCACCCCTAAAAAATGGGGAAAGTCAGGTGTTCCCCCCATGAAGAAACCCCTTAGATGTGGGGGGGGTAAAGACATGTGATAGATAGACCTATTGGAGTGGTGCTTATCTGCTTGTCAGCTCCAGCTCTATGCCATGTCGCTCCCTATTGATCTATGCGTGCTGAGAGGCTGCTGGCTTTGGGCGACTGTGTCCCGGCTCTGCAGGCTCTCTTGCTCAGCCTTGCACCAAGCTGGCTGTGCTCCACACGTCTGCATCCATCACTGCCCCGCCAGCACAAAACACCCCAGAGCAGAAAAAATGAAACACTTTCAAACCAACGCCCTCCATTTTCAGCGAGTGACGTCGGGGTGAGGACGATTGATGTGGTGCAATCGGAACTGTCAGAGCTGGAGGCTTATGTCCAGACTAGACACCAGAACTGTTTGTCCAGATTAGAGCCTAACAGTAAGGCCTGGGCAATGACAAAAGCATGTGTTTGGATTACCTTTTTGTCATACACCAGATGCCCTTTGTTTTCAAAATACTACCCTTAAAACTGTGCTTTTGGAAGGACTTAAAGATTATAATTCATTAATATAATTAATGGAAAAATATCTATTTCTGGTATTTTGTTGTCAGCTTGTCCTACAAGCAGTGTATGTTCTGTGTTTGGGCCTACATGACCTTTGACTGGGGTACGGGAGAAAGTCCAGCATGTAAAAGTTGTTGTTTCTTCAGGGATTCTTGAGGCATCTAGTAGTTTTTAGCAGTATAGGTCTCTGCTGAAAAGTAAGAAATTTGAAAGGGGCTGGTGTGTGCAACTCTACTGCAGTGTTGGGGAAGCTCCAGCTGAGGCTCTCTGCAGTTTTAGCTGGGGGATCCTGTCCAGCAGTGCAAGGGAGGCACCAGGTAGGGCTACCGTCAGAGCCGCGCACATCCTTGCTCGTTGATACTCACTAATACCCCACCATCATATTCAGTCAACTGATAAGCTGCCGGCACAAGCCATCCCACACCGCTTCTCTTCAGGCCACACACAGGCTGCAGAAACTCCCAGCAAATTGCCTCCTTGTTTATTATGCCCGCTGAGCTGAACAGATCAATTCTATGAAAAATTTTAAACACTAGTATGGCAATGGCCTTGCCAAACAGACCTGCAACTTTGTTTGAGCCTGCAGCTGCTTGAACCGAAGCTGTGTTGATTTTCACTGGGAGCCCGGTGTGGAGGGAATCCGTTCTTATTTGTGGCGACATCTGTCTGTCTTTATTTGAGGCTGTGTTCAATTTGAGGGTGAATTCCTTTGAACAAGCAGAGCATCTCAGGAATATAGGACATTAAAGAAGAATGTGGCCATAGCCAGAAGCACAATGAATTCCCAGAGTGCCGCACTCTGTCGTCATGTGTGACCGATTTGCTCTTGACAAGAGAAAGCTGCTGCAGATTTTAATGGTAAAGATTAAAGAAGAGAAGACGCCGAATGTCAGATCTGTGAAGCTGCACTGTGTGTCATGCTTATGAAGTGTTTGCATGCGTGTGATGCATCTTTATGTATTTATTTGTGTGTATATTCAGGGTGGTCTATATGTTAAAAATACAATAGAACAA
>JBBJLS010000001.1:44335643-44361392 GCA_037577275.1 Bryconaethiops microstoma | reverse complement strand
AACACCCACAGCAGCACCGTCTGAACAGGAGACTCTCCAGAGTTCAGCAGGAACCAGGCAGGAACTGGGACCAGTTTGGTAATAGTCCATGATACACAGCCCTACTGTAAACTTAGGGAGAGCCACTATATGGTGGGTGTTTCTGATAAAATGGCCAGTGGAAGTAGGTACAAAGTAGGCATACCTAATAAACTGGCAAACCTGGATATGAACGCTACATATTCTTTATAATTTAACATTGTCTGCTCATGGAGTGTGTGTGTGTGTGTGTGTGTGTGCATGTTTGTTCACAATACAGTTAAAGACAGAGAATATTATCCACTTATCAAACATAGAAACTCAGTTACACCCAAGTTAGACATGACCTTTCCTGATAGACTGTTCCAAAACAGCTGAAATATAAAAAAATACTTGTTTTGCTGAAAAAACAGCTCCATACACACACGTGGAGTCGTAGACTTAACTACGGGAACAGGCCGAGGTCAGTCATACACTGACTTTTTTTTTTATTATTATGTGCAATATCACTGCTTATATCTGGATGACATGCAATAACAGACTCAGCATAGAGAACAATTCCAAACCACTATTTGTGTAAGTAGTAAACCACTTCAACAGTAATTTTGTTTATTTTTCTATAGTATTTATAGCCACCTCTCTTACTGACCACAGCATTTAGTGTATATAGTAGAGTACATTTAGTACAGAGTGCTTTCTGGAGACTTTATATTTTATTTTGCTCTTGTCTCCGTGTCTCTGTGTGCAGTCCTAGCACAAGCAGTGTTTTCAATAAGGTTTTCTGATTCTGAATCTCAATATATAGAGATATATATACACACATGGCCTCCACATCATGAAGATCTGACCACATCTGCTGAAAGTGTAATCTTCCCTGGGTGTGACTCTTTCCAACCTCTCTACCTGCCACTGCGTTCACTGACCTCTCCTACGATGAACTATATTGCGTCACACAAGGCCATTTGTTTTTCACAGGAGAGGTCGGACACACAGTGACAGGAGCGCAGGGAGTGGCCATCGAACTGAACTCCGCAGTGACCGGTGGAGCTTCGACCTCAGTTTTGCCTTTACAGCTCTTATTTTTAGCATGTCTGGTGTGCTGAGTGGAAAATCAGTCTTGGGTTTGCAGTGTACCCTCAACAAAGCAATGCATTTTAATTGTTACTCAATAAAATACCATATAAACTCTATAGCTATAGTTTAGCTGTCTAAACTGCAAGTTCGGCGGTGGCATGATCTATAGATTATTATGTACAGCACTGTGCAAATCGTTTAAAACCATTTTTCTGACCGTGTGATAGTGTCTTTCTGCCGGCAAAGTTGACATTAGAATAAATACAAACCAACAAGAAAGCAGTAAAAAGTATCTGTTCGTATTTGTAGTTGATATTTTGTCTATTATATATATGTATATATATATATATACAGTCAAGCCCAGAATTATTCATTCCCTTGGCAAATTTTGACTTAAAATTACTTTAATTCAACCAGCAAGTTTCTTCTTGATTGGAAACGACACAGGCGTCTGCCAGAAGACAGCAAGACGATGAACAAGACGCGTCATTGTGGAAATTTTTTTTTCTCAGCTTAATTTCTCACAGTAAACGGCAACATGAAAAAAGAGCAAGACGTCAAGATTCTCCACAACACCACCACGGGACATTTCAGCATGACAACGACCCAAAACACAGCAAAAGTGGTGAAGAAATGGCTGGCGGACAGAAACATGAACGTTCTGCGGCGGCCCAGCAGAGTCCTGACCTGAATCCCACTGAGAATCTGTGGAGGAGCTGAAGATCAGGGGGATGGTAGGAAACCCTCAGACCTGAAAGAGCTGGAGCTCATCGCTAAAGATGAACGGGCAAAAATACCAGTGGAGACTCGCAAAAAGCTGGTGAGCAATTATAAGAAGTGTTTGATTGCTGTAATCGCCAATAATGACTTTTCTATTGATTATTGAGAAAAGTGACAATTATTATTATTGTCATTATTATAACAATTATTTTATCGCGGGTTTTTAAAATCCTTTTATTTTGAGTTTGCTGCATTGTTGGGCTGGTTTTCGCGGGTTCAGGCGTCTCATTACTTTTGTCTATATTATATGGATGAAAGTATTGGGTTACCATTACACCAACGACTGGGTCAGAACATCTCCAGAGCAGCAGGTCTCCTGGTCAATGGTTCACTAATGACAGGGTCACAGACACCCAAGGGTCTCTGATGTGAGGAGTGAATACTAGTGAGCTGAAAAAGATTATATATATATACACACACACACATACACACATATATAGGCATATGAGTGTGTGTGTGTGTGTGTGTGTATAAATGTTCCTGGTGTGATTGTACTGCAGCTTGATCTTTCTCTCTGGATTTCCTGTGTGGAGCGGCTAATGCACCTTGAAAGACTGTGGAGGCGTCGCTCTGAATGAGAAAAATTTGCTCATACGTTTTGAAAATAAAATAGTGTGCGACTGTGAAAAGACTGCTAAGTATCTTCCGGCTTAAGATGGCAGATAAATGCAGAGTCCTCTGAGCAGTAAAGATCACGTGTGTAATCAGGGGTCAACATCCACAGAGAAAGCACGGAGGACTTTGAGATCATCTACTCGTGACAGAGGAGAGACGGAGCTTTCACCGCAAGACTCCCTATCTTTTAAAAACTGGGCTGGCCGTATGCTCTTATCTTTCTCTGGCTATGTGTACTTTCAGAAAAATCCTTTTCTGATCCCACGCTCAGACTGCGTCGAGACAGTGATTTAGAGGCTCTTTGACACAACTTGTCATAAAACGAGGGGTTCTGGCGAAAAAGATAAATAGAAGCTTGTAATGCTCATTTGAATGCTAAAGATTAATGGTTTATGAAGATATTTACTGATTAACTCCGGCAGGAGGTATTTTTAGAGATTTCTGTGAGAGAATTTCTGCAAGAAGCAGGATGAACTTCAAAGAGCTGGCGGTAGTGACGCTAATACAGAGCTTGATCACCTGACTGATGAGGTACGGTGTGTGTTTGGGCTTAAATGCTGTGGTTTTAGTGAATAAAAAAATATTTTTTTGGTCGTTAGATACAATAGTGACAGAAAATGTTTTCCCAATGGATGTTTTGTTTTCTTGCTGTAACCAGGTATATTTTCTGTGTGTGATAGAAAGCACAGCACAGTATGGATGGTATAAAATAGGCATGTCAGTTACTGAATTAGAAAAAAGTAATCATTTAAAAAATCATAAATCAAAATGTACATTTTGGACGAACTGTCTTAATTACTTTGCAATTCGAATGATAAACAAGGAACAGGATGTTGCAGACACGGACCTGGACAAGTTAAATGTGTTCTGTTATAAATGACGTATATATGATTATTTGAAGATAACTGATAGATTTTTCGATGACTAATATAATCAATAATGACAGCCCAATTAAAAACTGACACGCATGCCTGATCTGAAAGCAGGGGGCTGTCTGTGTATGTCCACCACCAGTCATGGGAAACCTGTTTGAGACCAATTAGTTTATCGTAAAGCACCTCAAGGCATGATGAGTCATCATGTGGAACGGAATTTGTAATACCTGACTGAAGCACATGAAAAATTCAAATAAGGCAGAAAAAGGAGACATTAAGCTGCATAAGCATCTGCATTACTGATTAAAATGTATAGTGTTAGCAGATAAGAGCAAGTTATTATTGAGCGATGGGTTCCATTTTTAGGTGCGACGTCATATTTAATGGAGTGGTATTGGCCAGACAATTCAAATGAGTACTGATTCTACAGGGAGTGCTACAAGATCTGGGGAGACCTATTAATGCAATGTTTTATTTAACACATTCAAGTAGAATGCTGGAGAGAGATTAAAAGAGGGAAGTCTGCCAAAAATGGGGGTGGGGAGGAGGGGTGGAGAGCAAGAAGAGGTAGAAAGAGAGAGAGAGAGTTTGGCGTTCTGCAGGCGTTCTACGTGCACTGGCAATCAACTGATCCATCTCCGTCAAGCCACTTGCTGGGCTTTTATTGATATGATTAATTCACCCAGTGAGATTTTTTTTTCTCTGCTCCAGCTGAAGGTGAGGTGTGTGTGTGTGTGTGTGTGTGTGTGTGTGTGTGTGTGTGTGTGTGTGCGTGTGCAGCACTGCTGAGGAATGATTTGCGGGGGGGATTTGTTTCCATGCAGCAGCCCGCTCTCCTGTGAGCGAGGGATGAAAAGCGATTGATAAATGGATAAACTTGGGCGCAATTCAGGCTCTACATAGATCAAACATTTTAATAAAGTCAGCTGTACAACTCGGGCAGGGCTTTTCTTACTCTTGTTATGTGAATAGCCTGCAATAACTTTGTTATGCTGTACTTAGCATTTATCTGGGGTGTTTCTGACAATCCTTCATTGGGAGCTAGGTGCTGCTGACACATGAATGCTGGGATCTTATGCGTTCTCTCTAAGGGTCTTTAACCACAGTGGAAGCACAAATGTAATCCCACAAGCAAAAAATAGGCCCACACATGTCTGGCCACAGCCGAGTTACTGTGCTGATGTAACATTGTTTAGAAGGGCAGTAGTAGGATTCTGTTTCACAGGCTTATTACATAATAGGAGATGCAGCTCATCTCCAGTCATCATGAAGCTAATAAACTCATTAGATGAAATTAAGGTCTCGTCTGGCATTTTAATGTTTGGCCGGACCGAGTCTTGATCTAACGTCCTAGATCAAGCACAGATATACACTATATGGTCAAAAGTATTGGGACACACCTGTTTGTTAGGGTTTGGGTCGGTCCTCTTACTAGTAAAGAGCAATCTTAATTCTTCAGCATACAAAGACATTTTGGACAGCGCCATGCTTCCAACTTTGTGGACACAGTTTGGGGAAGAACCTTTTTCTATTCCAGCATGACTGTGTCCCAGTACACAAAGCAAGCTCCATAATGACATGACTGGATGAGTTCGGTGTGGAAGAACCTGACTGGCCCACACAGAGCCCTGACCTCAACCCCATCCAACACCTTTGAGATGAACTGGAACGGAGATTGTGAGTCAGGACTTGTCGTTCAACATCAGCGCCTGACCTCATAAATGCTCTAGAGAATGAATAAGCACAAATTCCCACAGAAACTCCAAAATGTTGTGGAAAGCCTTCCAAGAATGGAAGCTATTCTAGCTGCAAAGGCGGGGACTAACTCCATATTTAAGTCTTAAGTATTTGAATGCAATGTCATTAAAGTCCCTGTTGGTGTAATGGTCAGGGTAAAGTGTTTGTCATTGGGAGAAACATTAACTGAAATGTTTTACTTTATGAGTAATTTAACCGAAACTAGCCTATATGATTCAGTATTTTATATGGATGGGCAGCTGTAGTTTTGGACAGAGCAGGAATGCAGATGAGTCTGCAGCAATGAATTGTGTGAAAACAATTAATTTGATTGTGAAAACGTTTCAAAAATCAGCGAGAAATCAGTGCAGGTCCATAGGGAACGCTTACTTCCAGTGAGTACCTACCTCTCAAGTAGGTGCTTAAGTGATGCACCCTCTGTCTAGATTTATATATATCTATGGTCCAAGACTTGGAGGGGCAAAAGGATGAGAGCCACTGGTATTTTAGCACCACTGGCTGAAGTAGCTCTTGTTTCCTTTGAAAAGACTCTTGACCTTAAACTAACCTGTGCCTCTCAATGCATTTCAGCCTAAAAGAGTTGAATATGTTTCATGTCTAACTGCGCAGAGCCATTGAAACATGTTTTATTGTACAGCCCTGCATCAGTGGATCACTTGGCGGCCTGAGGTTGTTTTGGGGTTTTTGTGACATTCACTTGGTTTGTTTCACTCTGAGATGGATGGAGTGTATTGTATTTCACAATAAAAAAGAGTTTCTTCTTTATTCTAAGATTAGGCCCAATTCTTGTTTGGAAAACCAGCCCAAAGAGTAATAAAAATAAACTTTGCCTAATCTCTGCTTCTATTTTACTGATAGTTATTCATGCCTGATCTAATAGTTCAAAACTACATTTGATTATCCAGGTGCAAAAAAATTGCTCGTCTTCTGTTATTTGCAGTGTCATGTGTTGCAAAAATGACGTGATCATCTGTAATGAGAAGAGGTTAGAACAGAAAAATTGTTCATTCAATGATTAAACCACTTCTTAATGTCCGTTCCATGGAAAGCCCCTTCTCTGCTCTTACCCATGGGTAGGTCCGTTCATTGCTAACCTGCCACGTTTAATAACCTTGTGGAGAGTTGCAGGCCGTGCGCACAGTTCTGCATGGCTGCACACGCAACACCGGAGGAGTACAGGTAGTGTCGCTTGAGCACCTCAAGGACGAGCAGAAGAATGGACAGAGACACGGAGGACAGCCTGAGGGGGAGACAGGGATGGAGAGAGAGTGAGAGAAAGAACAAGGACAGAAGGAACGGCAGAGCCATTGGCACAGGCAGTGCATGCCATTTACACACTACAGAGTCTTCGGCTTCAGCCCTGCTTGTCGGGAAGTCCTGTTTATCGCTTGCTGAGTCAAAATTTTAAGATCTTTGCTTTCAGTTGCTTTGTGGTGGGGAAAGTGTAGCATCTGCTAGATGAGCCTGCATGGAAAATTCAAAAACCAGCATTAGCTAGACCAGCATAAACTAACATTAGTTAATTAAGCCACATCTACATTCTTTAACGTAAAGGTTCCTAAGTGGTTCTCGGCTTAGATGCAGTTCTAGTAGACACTTTGAGTGGATAAATTGTTAGCGTCGCTGTTCATACATGTATTTAGACAAATTTACCCAGCTCTGTGGAGGTTGATGCACTGTACACCTACCTACCTACTGTATTTCGGGCTTAATTTTGATTGGACTGAGTAAAGCAAATATTCCACACTGGTCTTAATCACAAGTTATATGACTAGCATGCTCATCTGTGTGTTCTCTCATTTTTTCCTTCCTTTGTTCCTTTTTTAGCAACGAGCTAGCAGATGACAGCAGAGTAGGAATTAAGCAAAAACATCAAAGCACATATGAATGTATAAATTTTTAAGCTCTGTTCCAGTCCAGCCAGTGTTAAGGTTCATTCTCTATGTTCTGTCATGCCTTACTCTGGATGGAATTGAAAATGTTCCCACTCAATACATGAATGAAAGCACTGACACACAAGTTTTGGTGTGCAGCACATTGTATTAGGTTTAAAAGTTATGGAACGGTTTCTTTGCACCAACATTTTTAGATGCTTTGCTGAGTGTTCAGGGCAGTTGGTCCTCAGGACTGTACTTGAAAAAATACGATTTAAAGAGCCAGTTTTGTAAATGAGAACCTTTATAAAGGATCAGACCATTAAAAGATTTTTAAGGAAATCAAATGTAACTTTTTTTACATCTTCATTGTGATAAAAGAGTTGCTTCTGCACCTCTCACTTGTAATTACAAGTTCTAGCACACTTGCAAGGTCAGGATCTTTATGATAATTCCGATAGCACATGAATGGAGTGTGTTCCTCCTGTTGGTGAGTGTGAAGGTGACAGTAGAGCCTTATCAGACTCGCAAGCTTCTCATAGCTGCCCCGCCACATGAGGGAGCTGAACGTGACCCTTATCAGCCTCTAATGATGTGCAGATGAGATGGCTGCTGCTACTGCGATAGAGAACTACGTTCTTCACGTCTTTCCCCAACCACCTCCCCTACCTCTTTGTTCATCGTCATCATCCTCATCATCTGCCGAGTCATTCTTGGAACGCTACTGGTAATACATTGGGTGCAGTGATACTCAGCATGCTGGCCTAACGACGGACTTTTCTCACAAGGAAAAAGGGAAGTTAAAGCTGAGCAGTAATGCATTTTGCTGTTATGAGCCTTTCTGAGGGAGTCTGGGCCTTGGCAGCCCGAGCATGGAGATGAGGTCATTATCCCTGAGCTTCTTTTCGTTTCCTCACCCACCCCTTCCCCTAAACACCCTCCCCCCTCCTAGCTTTTTCATGTTAGAAACACACTAATCTTTCAAGTCATTTCTCCATACCGGGTGGCAATTTCATCTGGACTACATCCTTGTTATTTATTTCACTCGCTCGGATGAGCACTTTCATTTGCCATTCCATCTGAAGCACTCATCTTACCAGCTCATTTCAGCTGAGCCGGCCTCTCCCTAACACACATACCCACACTCACTCTCTTGTGCTCTTTTTCTCCTGGCAGACGGGTCCTCACAGCTTACCAATACTCAAGCAGGCCAGGATGAGAGATGAGCTGGAGAGAGAGGGAGAGAGAGGGAGCGAGAAATAGAGTGAGAGATATAGAGAGAGAGAGACAGGGAGAGACAGAGAGAGAGAGAGAGAGTGTGTAGGTTTAGGTTTGGCCTTAATGGCCAAAATGTGGCGTTCCCACTGTGTGTGGGTGGAGCGCATAGCTGAGGATGGAATCATCCTGAATGCATTCCTTCCTTTCCTTTGCTGCATTCCCTCCTTCTTCTCTGCTTGATGGAGGGATGTTCAGTTTCCCGGGGCCTCGTGGGGGCCGAGAAGTGGATGGGCCTCCAGTTAGCATCTTCCCACTCTTAGCACACTGATCTTATTCCATGTAATAACCCCTATGGATTTATGCCAGCCCAGGCTGGCCAGAATGTGATGTAGAGAAAGAAAAGATGGAAGGGTGCACTTACCCTTTTCGCTGCCCATTGCAAAACGGTGCTCATGAGAAAACCTCCGGAGAAAGATGTGTTTACAGTAGAGATAAGAGCGTCACACCTTGTGGCTTGTATCTTGAGCGCTTCATTATACAGTGGGGTTTGCTCCAGTCAAGTGCATCTATAATACTGAGATTTCCATCAGCTTGTAGGTGTTGGCTGTATGAGATAGCTGCCTCAGAGCTCTATTGGCCAAACAGCACTGAACCAGAAACTGTGATCAATGCATAGGTGCACTTTAAAGTTTAAAAAAGGCAGGAAAAATCAATGGTGTTTATTAAGACAAGCCGCAATACAGTGCAAGGGAACCACAGCAGACAGAATGATGAACCGCATGGGCTTGGCTTTTGTCTTGGCTCCTCACTGCTGGGTTTCATAAAGTGCAAGAAGTCCAGCTTTCGCACTTCTTCTTTTTTTTTTTTCTTTTTTTGCACACACTTAATCCCCTGAAGAATTTGGTTTTGAAACCACACGAATCTTATTGCATATCTGAAGCAAAACCGCAATTCACACACAAGCCCCTGATCTCACGCAAAGCACAGACATCAGACATGGATCAAGTTGATTGGGGTTATTTTTCTGTTTTCCTCTGAGCATCTCGCAATTACCCTTCAGTCTTCCAAAGTGATGTGTCATTAAAAAAGTGCCGTTGCTGGGGCACGCTGTAGTTCTGTGTCTGTGTGAGGAGTTTTATCTCAAAGGAATGTTTAAAAACAGCCAGGGGAAGGTGTTTTTGGCCGACTAAGAGATTTTGAAGAAATTGCTCAGCCTAATCCAGCCTTCGCGTTGGTTATAGGCTCAGACACACGCCACACATTTTTGCAGAAGTCGAGGGTTTTTAATAAGACAGAAACTCGCTAATCCGTCTGGCTCCTGATGAGCCCTACCCATCCACACACACACACACACACACGTACACACACTCATACAAACTCTCGCTGTCTCACACAACTTCAGCAAGGTCACACTAACTCAGAAGCAATAAACCTGTTGTTGAAAGTGTCAAGAGAGAGTGAAGGGAAGAGAGAGAGAGAGAAAAAGAGAGAGAGAAATAGACAGATACTGACTCACTGGTTCTCAGGTGTTGCTTTCAGTCTTTATCACCTTCCTAAACCTTTAACAGTAATACAGCCTGACAGGCATGCCTACACTTCTCAGCTCCCTGCAGGGTTTGTTCGAGCTATCCTATAGGCGCTTTTGTACTATTGGATTTTTGCCCTTATTGGCAGAAATAAGTAAGGTTCTGGATCTGTGGTATGGACTTTCCTGACCCAAGTCAGTGCCTTTTACATTTTTTTTAACAGACAGAGAATAAGAGAAAACGGAAAATGTAACAACAGATAATAACTCACCCTTAAGCTTCACTTAAATGAATAGTTTGGTTAAACATTGTATTTCTTTCCCCTCGTCCACAGACTGTCCAAAAGTATGGAGAAATCTCTGACTTGTTTTTATCTGTGTGTCATATTTTTCCAGATAATAGTATGTATGTCATGTAGTCAGGCCTGTCACAGTCATTGTGTAATCACCTAATCGCAGTCATTTGAAATTATATTCATTATTTAAGCTGCCTGAAATTATTTTCCACAGTCATCTTCATGCTGCAATGAGCAGAATGAGAACTGGGTGCATTGGGTTGAGGCAATTACGTCGAAATATAAGAGAGCAATAAATACATTCATTGAGACACATCATGGGTCTTCCAAAAAAGCAAGAAAAGTTGAATTTACATTTACATTTACAGCATTTGGCAAATATCTGGAGTGTCGTACATGGGTGCTTCGTAGTCCACAAGAAAAACTGGCCTTCACAGTATTAAGCCTAGACTTAAAATTAAGAGCTGCTGGAAGACTAAGATTGTAGCCAAGATGGAGTGTTTTTTTTTATTTTATTATTACAACACCTAATTTGGTGCTAAACACATTTAGAGGGCAGCATTTGTTTATGTGATAACTAGTTCTAACCTACATGTATACTAGCCAAATGAGTGCTGCTTATATTTTACCTCTAAAGAAAATACTTTGCTTTGTGTACCTGTATGTTGGGGTGTGTGTGTCATTCCATGTCAAGTGCTACTAAAAGGCTACTAAAAGGGCCTCTTTAGGCTTGAAAAGGAAGACGATTAAACCATAATTATTGTTTATAATGATTATTTCTATAGGAATAAATTGGCAGCTTAAATTTCAAGCCTACATACAGTTTCAGAAACAAAATAAGCACCTGTAAATCTGCTTAAGATGCCTTTAAGACTTGTTGCAGTTCGAGGAGAGTTTCTGATGATTCAGACATTCAGGTTGCTAACTGCTAACTGCTTGTTAGCTTCACTAGCATCATAGTTCCAGTACTACAGAAGGAAAATGGTCTACAATATGGGGTGGTGGTGGTCTAGTGGGTAGGATGCTTGCCTCTGGACCAAGAGGTGATGGGTTCAAGTCCTTTCTTCAGCACATCACCAGTGGGTTCCTGAGCAAGACCCTTAATCCCAAGTTGCTCCAGGGAGACTGCCCCCTGTAGTTAGGGAATGGAAGTTGCTTTGGATAAAAGCATCTGCTAAGTGCTATAAACATAAATGTGCATGCTAAAAATGCCTTGGATTATCCATGATATGCTTATTTATGTATTTGGCATGGTGTTGCTTTGCCTTCCATTACTAAAATACTTATCTAATGACTGGTTTTGTTCGATAGTGTGTATAGTATGTTTGACTGCAGCTCAGGTCTCCCACTTTGCTGAGTATGTTTTGATTTGGTTCTGTGTTCTGGGTGAGGACCCTCGCTCATTGGGTCTGTAGAATGATCAGGTCTTATGTTGTACGTAGCAGACATACAGCATCACACCAACAAGTTTCTTTTGTGTCTCACGCACCGTACATGGCCCTCATTTAGTTCATTTATTTAATCAGCACTCCACACACACACATTCACTCAGCAGTGGGGAAATTAGCATGATTTTTGTGGCCCAGTGCCATCGCCACAAAATAAAGCAAGTAAACACACAAATAAGAGTGGGGTGCATTTGAGCGGAGCTCGTCGGATGCTCTGTATGCAGATCCCAGGCAGAACAAAGGCTGGGAATGAGGACGCATTATTCATGCAAAACTCCTGCGTCGGGCTCCTGACTGCTGGAGCCCGATGCACATTGATCCTCACCCCGCCTAGCTACAGGTCAGGGAGCTGCACATCGCGCTCTGCGTTCTCTTTCTTTCTCCCTTTTCACCTTGCCCTGTCTGGTTTTATTGTTTTTTTTTTGCGCGCTCTGTTTTGCTCTTTCTGTCTATGTCTATTTTCTGCTCCACTTTACTTTTTACAGCTCTCCTGGCTTCCAGATCTTGACGCACTTGGCTCGTTTCCCATTTGGTGGTGTCTAAGTCTCTCTTTGGTTCCTATCTTCTCTTTTATTTTTCCAAACTCTTTCCACTAGTGGTGTCATTATACAGGTATTAATAGCTTTTTTTGATATGGGGTGAATCAAAAAGTGGTAGCGCACAATATATGTGGTATCCAGGCATACAGATATTAATTGGGAAAATGTTCACTGTTCTATTAAAGAAGTATTTGGCATAATGCATTTCTTTATAATAATAATTATTATTAAGATGTCAACACATTGGTTCAGAATTGATTGATGTGAAATGTGCCATTCTGGAGAAAAGCATCTGAATGCCTTTAAAAGCTACCTTACAGAAACATAAACACATTAACTGTCTATGAATATGCTAAGGTTTTAGCCTAAAACAATTTTTTTTATCTATTCATGGTGGAGACATACCTGCAGGGCATTAGGGAAAAAATTAAAATGTTGTTTGGATGAGTCACTTTTCTACCAGCACTCAGTTATAAATTCAGAAGACACAAGAAGGTGCACTGGATGTTTCGGTTAACAAATTAAATGACTCTGTTTTGCATTGTAGACACTGTTCTGTCACTTTCAAGATAAAGAAATCTGAGCCTTCAGAAAGTTTCTTCGTAAAGCATCATTCCACATCAGACCACTCATAATCACTTTCTTTATAACTCAGCTGTTGAATACTGAAGAAATTCTGAAATATCTGTGGAATTAAAAAATTTAAGAACACTCCATAATAATCCTAAAAGTTATAACCTTGAAAGTATGAAAAAGAAAATGTTCTGTGCCAAACCCAAAACCATTTAGATTTTGTGGGTATTTATGTGTATTTATCTTCTTAGATGTTTACTTAAACCAGACATTATGGTATTGTTTTGGCAATTGTACGAAAACCATAAGAGCATGTTGTGGTGCACAACCACTTTGCTCATTGCATAGTGAAGTTTGTATATTTTCACACCCCTACTCTCCACTTTTCGCCTTATTATCCTCAAGTGTCAGACAGACAGACAGACCGTTGTGCAGCTGTCAGGAGGATGAGAGTGTCATTCCGAGAAGATGGAGCTGCATCTTCACCCATAGTGGCAAACTGATGCACCTTTCCAAACGCTCCAGAGAGCGCCCCACCCGCCTCTCATGTCACTGTCGCCAAATCGACAGGGAGGCCTTCTTGGGGCATCTTCGAATCATGTTCTTTGTATTTTTTAAATTAATCTGTATTCCTACCACAGCTTCTTTTCTTGACATTTGCTCCTATATTCTACAGATCTACAGATAGGCGGAATGTGTATGATTCCAGCTGTCAGCCCCATGCCTTTGGTGTCAAATCCAATGCTTCTACATCAGTAGCTGTCAGTTTGTGGTAGAGCTTGTGCCCAGTAGTAATCTGACCAGTGTTTCCTTCTGCAGTACCTTTTCTCAAAGCAGTTAACCTGGCTAAAGCTAGTGTTTGTTCCTCATCTCCCAACAGAATGAGCATTTAGATTCTCTGTAAATAAGTTTGAGGAAGAACCTTTTCTATTCCAGCATGACTGTGCCCCAGTGCACAAAACAAGCTCCATAAAGACGTGGTTGGATGAGTTCGATGTGGAAGTACTTGACTGGCCCACACAGAGTCCTGATCTTAACCCGATCCAACACCTTGCATCCAGCATCAGTGCTTGGCTTCATCAATGTTCTACAGAGTGAATGGGCACAAATTCCCACAGAAGCACTCCAAAACCTTGTGTATAGCCTTCAAGGAGTGTGAAAGCTATAATAGCTACAATGGGGGACCAACTCCATATTAATGTCTATGTATTTGAATGCAGTGCCATTAATGTACCTGTTGGTGTAATAGTCATGCGTCCCAATACTTCAAGCTAGTGTAGTTAATACTCCGCAACTGTAACTTTCAAAAAGGAAAAGGTTGCTATCCCTTCTTCATTAGCACCATTTGTATCAAGCACACTATCTGAGGACTTCTTCTGTGACCTTCTGTGTTTTTGGCTTGAAGTTGATGTAGTGTCATCCCAGAAGTTGCCTTTGTAATCAGAAAACATCAATAAACCAAGACACACGGTCTGAATTTTCAAATTGGAAAAAAATCTTTAATGAGTTTGCTAAAATACGTTGTTCACACGCTCAGGGCTGTCTCCTGTTATTGGAATATAGAAAAACTTTTGCTTTTTAAAATTTTTTCTGTCCAGTCATCAGTTCGTACAAGGGCAGCTTGTGTTCTCGCGTTAAAAAAAAGAAGAAAAAAAAACCTAGTTTTTCTTGTTATTTTTTTTTGGGTCTCCACATGAAATTCTATACAGTTTTTAATCAAGCAACTCCATCTTTGCTGTCATGCTGGGGAGATTGGCAGGTCAACGGAGGCCTCTGTCAGCGTGGAGGGCCTGGTAATGAACAAACAGAGCAGCCTCTCTGTGGGCTAATAAAGCACCTCTCCACAGAAAGAGAGAGAGAGTGCTGCTGATGGAGCTAATGACAGGCTGACAGTGACAGACAGACGCGCTCCTGTTCACCACGGTCCTGACACTGGCTGCTGTGACTCAGCAGTTGTTGGGACCTTATTTGCAGGGGCATGGTGGGAGTAGGTCTCAGAGCAGCACAGCCGGGGGTAACACTCGCTCTCCAGATGGATCTCAGCTCTGCCTGCTGGAGCAAGAGGTAGAGGCACCATCCATGTGGACAATTCCAAAGTTCAAGGGTTTAAAGGGATGGAGTGACGTGGAGTCCAAGGCAGTGCCTTCCCCGGTTAAAGCTTGGCCCCCTCCATTGAAAAGTGAACGTGACCATTCTGTCATACGTGAACACACCATAGCACACAGTGTGAACAGCACGAAATTCTTCCTCTGCATGTAACCCATTCACCAAGTGAAGCAGCGGGCAGCCAGGAACACAGCGCCCAGGGAGCAGCGTGTGGGGACGGTACCTTGCTCAGGGTACCTCAGAGGTGCTTAGTAGTCTTGGGAATCGAACCTATTACTTCCTGATCGCGGGGCGAACGCCAAACCACTGCCAAAGCCATTAAAAGAAAAGTAAAAAGCATGACTGCAGATCATATTGACAAATAAACTGACTAATAACCCAGTCCTTTACGGTCGTTATTTCTAGCTAGCCACAGTAAAATAAGGTGAGTCGAAGAAATGGGGGTGGATATAAAGAACTGGTTTCTGATTGGTCAATACCGAAATATGATCGCTATGTGATGCATTTTCAGGACCAAATTATGGAGAGCTGTGTCACTAAGAGAATCAATAAGTATTGATATCAATAAGTAAAATCAGCAGTGATGTCCTAATCCTGTACATACCCATCTCTGTTCATGATAATCGAAAGATTAATCTAATGTCATTTGCTAAAGCAATTTACAGAGTTCTGATTTACAGAGACTGTGATAATGACTAATGGCAAACTGACCTGATTTGACCTAGGAGAGGGCACATTGTGTCTTACCATGTATCACTTCATTTGCTAAGGTTTAGTGGACTGAGCGTGTAACATGTATGGATAAAGATAGTTCACAATGCACACTGAAACAAACATCCTGTAGCAAACTGTATGGAATAAAGATGTGCAACGCTAGCTTTCACTCTGTCTACTGACCCTCCAGTAGAGCAGTTCTGGATACGCCCCTGTGTCTTTACCCTTCCTACTTACCTAACTTGTCCTGTATGTTTGTGTAGAGATAAAGGTAGATTTGGTAGAAAATCACAAATGTACTCAGTCTGTTTAGTGTTTAAAGTCTGTTTTTATAGTTTTGCATTGAGCTGAGTGGCTAATTTAGCTAACATAGCTAACATACTTGAGTCTTATACACCACCAATTACAAATGGGCAAAAGTGCAGACAAGTAGCTGCTGCTTTTTTATTTATTTATGCAAGGCTCTTTTGGTTCATTTTACAGGTGACAGTATATCAGCAAATCTATGTGATATAACATAGCAATTTATGGTGTGCAATGATTTTGGTAGGCAGTTTGCATGATGCTGGCTGGAATTCCTACTTAGCAGTTCGCATCAAGCAGACACCAGACTGACTGAAGAAGCACGTCCTGGCTGATCGACTGCATTTGGGGTGAAGAGAAAATCACATGCATCTGATTTTTCACTCAGCTATTGCTGTGATTTTGTCTGGTTGTAATTACCATTAGAGACATTGTGGAAGCTTTTGGAAGTGCTTCTAATAAGTGCAGCCATGTTGTTATCCACAACATGGGGTGCAGCAAAGAATATCGTGTCAGATTTTGAGGCTGGATTGAAATCTGGTGGTGCCTGCTAATGACAGTAACTATTAGAATACTTGTGTATGACCAGGGCCTTCGTTATAAACAGACATATAATGTGATATTCAAAACAATAGCTTAGCTATCACCGTTTCCTGAGCCAGTCACTGGAGATGGTGAAAAAGTCATCTCTGACTTACCGCTGATGCAAACGTTAAATCAGCTGCGGCTCATGTAGTAGATGTATATTCGAATCATCTATGAAGGGAAGGTCTGTCATTGTCTAATTTTTTTTGTTTTCAGTACCGATTTTTTTTCTCTCTCTCAGCCCATTTCACTAAACTGGTACTTGAAGAAAGCCAGTGGAGGAGCAGATATAGGAGTTCCCCTCTTCAGGGGTGAGCATGCACACTGCAAATTGGTTGCCTGAGAAACAAGTGATGAGGAGAAAAAGGTTGCCTTAGAGACAAGAGGTCAGAATGAAACCTTGATAATCATGCGATAACCCTTTCTTCTCCTAGCTTTCTCCAACCTTTTCCTTCCTTCTACCAGATCTGATATCTGGATTGCTCTGTTAGGACACTTTTTTGTAGTAAGATTAGTTAGTAAGATTAGCAGATTAGTTAGTTTGGACTGTCTATTTTGTGTATAATTCATTGTAATTATAAGTTGATATTTTGCTTGTTTTTTTAAGAAAGAAGAAAAAAGAAAAAGTACAATACAAGCAATTCAGATAGACTCATCTATGTGTGTGTGTGTGTGTGTGTGTGTGTGTGTGTGTGTGTATTTCTGCACGTCACTCCATCATTGGCTTGCCTCACAGTATAGAAACAGCCAAATGTTTTTGTAACTTTTAAATATGATATTTGACAAATAATGGAGTTTATGTATAGCAATGTCTATAAAGTTGAAAAGGTTTATAAATACAGTGACAGACTGTTCAGTACCTTTTAAAACTGCGGTCTGCTTGCTCCCGATAAAACTGACCTTTAATAGAATGCGGTGGAATCTTTAACTGCAATTTTGGCAGTTTTGAGAGGTGCTTGATTTTAAAATGTCATAACTTGGTTTGTGATTGTGAAGAGTTATGTGTTAGTGGGAGAGTGTTTGAAGGGGTTTTGTAGTGGGTCACATGGTACAGTAGAAAATATCCCAAAATAATTTATATGATGTAGCATGGTGACGCAGTGGTTCGCACTGTCACTTCTCATCAAGAAGGCTCTGGTTTTGATGCCCGGCTGACGTGGTCCTTTCTGTGTGGAGTTTGCATGTTTGCTGGGAGCTCTGGTTTCATCCCATGATCCAAATACATGTTTGTGTATTAGAGAACCTACCTTGTCCCTAGATGTGAGGCTGTGTCTGCCCTGCCGTACTCTGGTGACACGTCCGGGGTGTTTCTCTGCCTTTTGCCCTGTGAGCTCTGGGATACGCTCAAGCCCCCCAACAACACTGGTTAGAATGGATGGATTTAGCAAATTTTTAATTATGCTTGAGTCTAATGTGGATTCCACCCAGGCCTTTTGGAACTCCTGAGCAATGTTTTAAAGGCTGATTTGTTGAGTTCATCCAAATATTTTATGGAAGATGATGGCTTCGAGCCATTTCAGTTGTGTTAACTTAATTTATGTATACACTGTAATTATTAAGGCCAGTTTGATGCAATAAAGTAAAGGTAAGTCAGTTGTACTGAGGCAGCAGTTTTCAATATACCATTCGAATGAACTCAATAAATCAGGCTTTGTGGTGAATACAGTCACTGAAGCATTGGGATTCCTATAAAGTTCAATGAAGGCCATGCATTGGTCACTGGTGCTGTCAGTGTCTTTGTCATAAACGTTCCTGTAATTTGTCTGAGGTTCTGTAGAGCCATATGTTTGCTCAAATGTGTTCATGTGTGTGTGTTTGTGTATGTGTGTGTGTAGGCTGTTCCACGCTGTCTCTGACAGACTAGATTAAGCATGGCTGTTAATAAGTCAATGGAGGGCTGTATCGATGCAGGCCCATTTTAATCTCATCTCTCTCCATGGATACCCTCCGCTGCCTCCATCTGCATGGCGCATCCACCGCCGTCTGAAATACGAGGGGAGGGATGGGAGAAGAGTGGCGATTCATTTCGGCGGCTTAGCAGCGAGCAGCTCTCGTACGTTGGAGTCGTGTTTCACAGCAGCATACTGAGCACAAGCTGGCCACACTTCACTCACTGTGTAGCTCATTAGTGCAAGAAAATGTAGCCTACTTATATTCACACAGGTATACACCACTCCTGGACTCCACAGGGTTATGTATAGCAGTTCTCTGCTAATTCAGTCATACTGACTGAAAAAAAAAATCCTGCTCATTTATAACATAGTTTTCTCACAGTAGTAGAACTATTTTAAAATGATTCCAGAACTTAAAGTGAAGTCATTAAGCAGAACGGAAAATTCAAGACTAAAACCTTGTGTGACCTTCTGTTATCCACAAAGTATTAAATAGTCTGATCTCATTTGAACTGTGGCTGTACAAAAAGAATTCAAAAGACACACTAGAGAAAAACCACAAACTAGCCTAGAGGGCAAATATTATATTATATTATATATAATATATGGCGAAGAATGGCAATGGCATTTTATCCTTTCAACATTTCTTTCTTTTTTTTTGCTTTATTGAATGAATATTCAATGAATAATCAATGAATATTTGTTGAATAATCTCGTTTGATTGTTATATCTAGACCATTGATGCTGTGACAGTGAGGCAGATGGCTGAGATTACAGACTGTGCGTTGGTAAATGTTTGATTGGCACATTGAAAATTAATTTCATAAGATAAAATAAACCCTTTTCGTGGATTTTGACTGCTGTGGGCTTTTTTCGAATTTGAATCAGCAAACACAGAAATCACTTGTATGGCAATAACAGTGTGTGTGTTTATCAGGATTTATCCCATGGTGCTCTCTCTCTCTCGCTCTCTCTCTCTCTCATTCTCTCTCCCTGCCTCTTTCTCTCTCACTCTCCCCCAGCCCCTCTCTTCAGGTAAGATTTTGCAGGCTGCACTGCCGCTGTGGAATATCAAATAATGACTTTATTGTGCCAAGCCAACCTACCGCTCCCAGCCGGAGCCCTGTCTCTATCAATGACTGCCACTGGGATGATGCATGTCGGAACTTAGCTTCATGGTCAATTCTGCAAGCACTAGATAGCTCAATTGGTCGACAAAAACTGACAGATAGATTGTTTTTACTATGTGGTTACATTTACATAACAGTGTTTCTGTGACACAAAACTGATTTTTTGCCTCATTTTTCAATACAAACCAATACAAAGATTTAAACCACTATTGCATATGGACCCCAATCATACACATATCCAATATGTCCTTAATGAGAGTCAGATCAAGCTGTGTATCATACCACAGTTTATGTTTAATGTGTGTATCATGTCATGCTTCACTGTGTGGCATGTCAGCAGATAATAAAATATGTGCATGTGTCCAGGGCAGAGGTGTGTTCACACGTATGATGAATATATGGGTCACTTAAGAACACAGTTTGGTCATCAAGTAGGACTGAAAGAGTTAGCCTTTCTAATCAAAATTGCAATTTTAAGTTGTGTTGCAATTGTAATTTAAGTTGTGTTGCGATTACAATTGTGTTGCAATTGTAATCGTAAAGCTTGTGAACCGTAGATGAGTTTGACTAATCAGAAGAAACAACCATATGGAAAACAAATATAATTAACTAGCACTCTGCCAAACCTCAGTGTTCAAGCCTTAAGCCAAAGAAAGTGAATGTGTAGGTCTACTTGACAAGTAGCTGGCATCTATAATTTATAAAAAATAATTGCAATTCCTGTTTGCAAAATTATCAAAAGATTAGAACAAAACATTACAGCTTGTACTGTGACCATAGCCACACAATGGGGTCATTTAGAATGATAAAATGATGACATTAGCCATGTCAATTAAACATCTGAAATAAAACCAAGCAAGCAGAGATTCACATAACAGATTATGTAACTGTCATTATCAATAATTGTAGATACATCGAAAGACCCAGTTTTAAGGTGAATAGAAGATGCCTTGAATTGTGTGGGTTTATTTCTTTAGTTTTGTTTGTTTTTGATGCTTCAGTCAGTCCAGGTCAGGGTGCTGGCTTGGCAACAATGTTTGTGTTTTGTGTGTGTGTTTGTGCATGCGCATGTATGTGTGTGCATATTTTGTGTATGTGTGTGTATATGCGAAAGTGACCATGTCATATGTGAACACACCACAGCACACAGTGTGAACAATACAAAATTCTTTCTCTGTATTCACCAAATGAAACAGCGGGCAGCCAGGAACACAGCGCCCAGGGAGCAGTATGTGGGGATGGTACCTTGCTCAAGGGTCCCTCAGAGGTGCTTAGCAGTCTTGGGAATTGAACACACGACTTCCTGATCGCAGTGCGTGTGTGTGTGTGTGTGTGTGTGTGTGTGTGTGTGTGTGTCTGCTTCCAATGCCTGGCAACAGCATGCATGCGATCGGTGGCAAACAGCTGTCATTATCAAAAAAGGACAGAATTGGCCGAAAGAGAAAAAAAGGCTTTCAAGCCGGAACTCTTGCTGCACCCGGGCTGTTAGGGTAGAGCAGTGGTCTCTTTCTCCTGCCACTTTTTTCCACCAAAGCATTAATATGCCTAATTTACTCCCCGCCACTCTGCACTGAAAGCATCCCAAGCTGGGTCATTTCTGTGTCATTATCGATCTTTACTGGGGTTTTCATATTCCTGCTGTTTTTTGAGCCCACCTTCTGCCTGCGCAACAAATAAATAAAGGGGGGAATTAGTGGGTAGGACTTTACCCACAGTACTTCCACAGTAAACAGGCTCTGAAAGGGATGTGGGTATAATGTGTTGAGAGGCTCTTGCAGGTCAGTAAGTGAGGGTCAGGACCTGTTGTTGACATTCCTCACACAGCAGACAAATTGATTAAGAGTCCGACCACAAAGAAATGTAACATGCGAATAGCAGATCGCTAATATATTTGCTACGTCGCCTCTCAAGCGCACTAAGATGGGCTTTGCCTGGCCTGGAAAGGAACAGATGGAGAAGGGGTCTAAGAGCCTCGAGTGATAGAGAGAGATTTTTAAAAGACTTTTTGCCATTAACATAGATGCTTACTTTATTTGGCTTGTTTTATTCACTTCAAACGCAGTCGCAGATTCATCTTTCAAACACAGAAGAGCTTTCACGTTCTTTTTTTTTTCTTCTCGGAGTGCCAAATGGTGTTTTTTTCTGCCCAAGACGAGGCACTTTTTTAGCCAACAACCGTTATCAAAGGCATTCTGAGGCTTTTCAGCTGCTGCTTGAGCCAAGAGATGCTGCTGTGAATGCTGCGAACGTTTGCTTACCCAATTTTCTTACTGACCTGGATGTTGCTTTCTTTCACGTAATTGTTCTTGCATGCTTAATGAAGAAAATGAGAAAAAGTTGCAACTTCGTTTCACTGTTGTTTTTTTTTCATTTTTAAATCAAAGATGGCTTTTAATCTTGCCTCTCCTCATCTTTCCGGGTTATTTCTCTTCTTATCAAATCATTCTGAATGCAGGCTGCGTTTACCTTGAGCGAAGAGTAATGCTGTCCTCGTTTTCTCCAATTTCTGGTCCAGAACAAAGGTCCCGGTGACATGCTCTTGCATAATGACACAAAACACAGCACTTAAATATGAGCCGACTTTTAAATACAGAGCCTTCACTACTCTTGTATTGTATTGGCAGGCATTATCCTCTGTTTTCACTCTCTCTCCCTCCGTCTTCCTCTCATTCTCTCTGGTCACCCTTCATTTGAGGTAATTACCCTCTCTTTCTCCGGAGACGAGCTGCTCCGCTGTGGACTCCGTTCACACATCAAAAAGGAGTAATGGGCCATATTGTCTCTGCATAATAAATGCATTTCATACATTAGATGTGATTTTCTTTCTGCATGGCTAATGTTAAACTAGAGCCTGTACCTAACACTGTACAGCATCTACAAGGAGCATAGTCTGATTTTATGATGCTATAGACCAGGGATGTCAAACTCCGGTCCTGGCAAGCCGGTGTCCAGCACAGTTTGATGGTTCTCCCCCTCAAACACATTCACTAAACCTGACAGTTAACTGCTGAGGTGAACCAGGTGTTTCTGAGCAGGGAAATCACCAAAACGTGCTGGACCACGGCCCTCCAGGACTGGAGTTCGACACCCCTGCTACAGACTGTATTAATCAATCAATCAATCAATCAATCAATCAATCATTATTTATACAGCACATTTTAACAACCGAAGTTGACCAAAGTGCTTCACACCATTAAGAAACAAACAAGAACTAAACAAAAACTTTAAAAAAGTAGCAATTAAACACATTAAAAACTTTAAAATTGAAAACCTGCTTACAAAATAAAAAGAAATAAAAGTTGCGTAAGGCCTTTAAGTGTCAAGTGCCATCCGAAATAGGTATGTCTTAAGTTTTGATTTAAACAAAGGCAGATCAGTGAGGCTACGAAGCTCTAGGGGAAGCGCACTGTAGTTCTCCTTAAGCATCACCAGCATTAGGAACTATTTTCTGTGCCGATAAAACATAACAAACAAACAAATCAATGAATAAAAGAATAAAAAAATAATAATAATTGTTTTATAGCACCTATCATACACTGAAGTAACTGCAGACAAGATGAAATAAAACCTTATTTGTATGCTACAAAGGAATATGAACGCAAGATTAAAACATAAATAAATTATTTAATAATAGCCAAAAGTAAAACTGAAGGTATTTATTTTTAAACATTCTTTAAAGCATTTTTATAATTGCTCTATAATCAGTATTCTACTGAAGGAGGGCAATTTTCCTAAAGTGAAAGAAAGCCACCTTGTGGAATTACTTTCACATTAAAAGTCTAAATCTGCTTTCATCAGATTTTGGTAGCGTGAATGATCTGCATAGATATAAAGGTTGAATCTGTGTTCACTAATCATATAAATCAGTGGCTGAGTGTAGAGAAAAGAGACCAAGTACTTAAATTCTTTGTATTCTCCACAGAGGATGTCGTGTCAATCGGAGGCATTGTCACCTCCACTGACATAATACTGACAAAGGAAAGGTCTCACGGAGATCTACCAGCATGTCAAGTTTGGCGTGGCTGGGTGCTCGCGGGACCGACGCGCCGGTTCTGCGGGGAGAAGCCCCGAAGGAGGAAAAAAAGCGGCACAGAACCGATCAGGCAGCGGCACGAATCGGGCACTGAGCCGCTTTCATGTAAACATTGGGTCCTCCAGGTAGCCGGGGGAGGGGCTGCCCGCTGCCTGTTGAAAATTGTTGTAGTCGGCCTGCGATTTCCGTGAACCGGCAGACGGAAAACTGACATTAAAGTATCGATACCATTCCTAATTGACATCGAAATCGATACTACATTTTAGTATTGATTAATATCTGAGAATCGATTTTTTTGACAACATTAATATATATATATATATATATATATATATATATATATATCCGCAATCTAAGGTATGTAAGTTATCTAAGTTTATAAATACATATATAAACATATATTTTTCAATACACATCCATATTAATTCCAGATTGTTTGTATAGTGTACTTTTTATACTGTATTGTTGGTATAGTTTTTATTCTATTGTTTTTTTTTGTTTGTTTTTTTTTGCTGCTCTCAGCTTTGTACTGTCCCCAAATTTCCCACTTGTGGGACCAATAAAGATTTATCTTATCTTATCTTATCTTAGATACAATATCTGTCTAACTACAGGGATTTTAGGAACTTTGGAGAAAATGCTAGTGTCTGTTGAGCTGTTATGTACGTCCATTCTGATGTCCATGGGCCTATCCGAATCTACAAAATATGCACAAAGTGAATCCCCACGGATCCTTGAAAAGTATTAAAAAGTCTTATATTTCTAAAGTTTAAAATTTTTTAAGGCCTTGAAAATTATTTAAAAGGGGTGGCATTAAATTAATTCTAGGGTGAAATGAAGCAACAATATCTGTTCCCAGTTAGCCTAGTTTTTCCCTTGTTTGGTTGTTTGTTTGTTTGTTTTTTTACCAGTGCACATCACTGCCTATAGCACAGGGGGCAGTGTGTACCCAATAGGCCTATATGCATGACATGGAAAGAGAAGAAATGCACTACAAACTGGTTTCCTTTAAAGCCGTGAGTGTAGAACGGGTAAATGCAAATTCAGTAAGAGATGGTTGGAGGATGAGAAGTACCATGGCTGGTTGAAAAAGACTGTTTATGTTAGAGCTGTTGCTCCAATAAATACAATTTGTGCCCTGTTGAAATCAACTAAATTCTAGGCAACTGTGTTTTTTTTGCCACTGTGATAGTCTTATTTTTTCTTCTTAGAGGTCTTGAAAAGATCTTAAAAGTCATTAAATTTGGATATCAAAAATGTGCAGATACCCTGTACTAAAATTGTCTTTGTTTTGAGGTCAGTATTCTACAAGTTCCGGTCTGCGGTGATACGGTTTTGTGAAGACATTCGGTCCCTCGAGGCCTGAAGTGCTGCAGCCTCTTCACCCTGTGCTCTGGCTCAACTCCAGCAAGCAGCGAGGATCAGGCAGCCTCTCCTACAGGAGAACCGTTTGAGCTGCATTAATATCCCGCCTGCTTCATTCAGAGCTGCGTTAGTGCGATACAGAGGCGATGCTGAGTGCATTCTCTCCTCCTACTGACATTTGCATTAGGTCTTGTCTACACAAAGTGCCTCAGTTTACCTCTCTGTTATTTCCCATGCTCTTGTTTTTCCTCAGCCCTCATTCCTCATTCCTCCTCGTTTTAGAAAAGTGTAAAGGTCAAACATGGGCAGCTGTCCCTTGAACATCAAGTGTGTGTTTTTAAAGAGCTGCACTTTGACCTCAGTGGACAATCTGCTGTTTTATGTGTTGGTGTGTGGTAAACTGGGCCCTTTGCTTGTTTAGAGACAGTAGGTCTGCTCTTTAGTGCATCAGCTTCTGCCGCTCTATTTAGACAAGGTTATCTTATTATTATATTATTGTTACCTTATAGACGCAAGAATACTGTACATCCACGGAAGGCACTTATTTGAATTTACAAAATTTATTTTGCCAACCAAACCCGTTAGAAATTAGAAGTACGCACACATAAATTGTGTGTGTGTCAATTGCCATAAAACTCACATTTGTAAAACTGGTAAAAGTCTTCACCTTCAGTGTGTTGGCCTGAAGTTACCTGAATATTTTTTTTTTATTCCTGAACAAGTATAGTCTACACAACCAAATCAGAACAATTTAGGATCAGCTTTTTTTGCATGGATATGGGAAAGGCTGCATATCAAAATGCTGTGTGTGTGTGTGTGTGTGTGTGTGTGTGTGTGTTTGTGACAATACTTTTGGCCACTCTAGGTAGATTTAGTTCACAGTGCGTCTCGTCTTGTCTCGTTTTAGTCAACAGAAATTGTAGCATAGTTTTTATTTTGCAAACCACATTTAGTCTCGTTCTTATTCGTCAACAATATTACATGATATATTTCGTTATAGTTATCGTCACATGACCAGCATTTACGTT